>JBAMCE010000234.1:0-335000 GCA_037075305.1 Drosophila kanekoi
ATTCAAACAAATCAATAAATCAGTTGGTTCAAACAAGTTGTAGACCAAAATCCGAATGGTTTCTAAATTACACCTTTTTTTGATGATTTTTTGGAATATCTCGGCCAAAAATTGTCAGATTTTGGAATTTTATACCATTTTGGACTCGTAAGGATCAGTACTATCGATTGGCATCAAAAGTGTGAAAACCTAAATTTTGACCCAAATCGTCAAAATGGCAAGGGGTTACATCACGTTTTTCTTCAAAATCGGGGTCCGTTCGAAAATGGAAACTTTTTTGATGAGTTTTTTGAATATCTCGGGTAAATAACGTCTGATTTGTAAATGTTATACCTTTTTGAATTCGTACGGAACCCTACTATCAATTGGCATTCAAACAAATCAATAAATCAGTTGGTTCAAACAAGTTGTAGACCAAAATCCGAATGGTTTGTAAAGTACACCTTTTTTTGATGATTTTTTGGAATATCTCGGCCAAAAATTGTCAGATTTTGGAATTTTATACCATTTTGGACTCGTAAGGATCAGTACTATCGATTGGCATCAAAAGTGTGAAAACCTAAATTTTGACCCAAATCGTCAAAATGGCAAGGGGTTACATCACGTTTTTCTTCAAAATCGGGGTCCGTTCGAAAATGGAAACTTTTTTGATGAGTTTTTTGAATATCTCGGGTAAATAACGTCTGATTTGTAAATGTTATACCTTTTTGAATTCGTACGGAACCCTACTATCAATTGGCATTCAAACAAATCAATAAATCAGTTGGTTCAAACAAGTTGTAGACCAAAATCCGAATGGTTTCTAAATTACACCTTTTTTTGATGATTTTTTGGAATATCTCGGCCAAAAATTGTCAGATTTTGGAATTTTATACCATTTTGGACTCGTAAGGATCAGTACTATCGATTGGCATCAAAAGTGTGAAAACCTAAATTTTGACCCAAATCGTCAAAATGGCAAGGGGTTACATCACGTTTTTCTTCAAAATCGGGGTCCGTTCGAAAATGGAAACTTTTTTGATGAGTTTTTTGAATATCTCGGGTAAATAACGTCTGATTTGTAAATGTTATACCTTTTTGAATTCGTACGGAACCCTACTATCAATTGGCATTCAAACAAATCAATAAATCAGTTGGTTCAAACAAGTTGTAGACCAAAATCCGAATGGTTTCTAAATTACACCTTTTTTTGATGATTTTTTGGAATATCTCGGCCAAAAATTGTCAGATTTTGGAATTTTATACCATTTTGGACTCGTAAGGATCAGTACTATCGATTGGCATCAAAAGTGTGAAAACCTAAATTTTGACCCAAATCGTCAAAATGGCAAGGGGTTACATCACGTTTTTCTTCAAAATCGGGGTCCGTTCGAAAATGGAAACTTTTTTGATGAGTTTTTTGAATATCTCGGGTAAATAACGTCTGATTTGTAAATGTTATGCCTTTTTGAATTCGTACGGAACCCTACTATCAATTGGCATTCAAACAAATCAATAAATCAGTTGGTTCAAACAAGTTGTAGACCAAAATCCGAATGGTTTCTAAATTACACCTTTTTTTGATGATTTTTTGGAATATCTCGGCCAAAAATTGTCAGATTTTGGAATTTTATACCATTTTGGACTCGTAAGGATCAGTACTATCGATTGGCATCAAAAGTGTGAAAACCTAAATTTTGACCCAAATCGTCAAAATGGCAAGGGGTTACATCACGTTTTTCTTCAAAATCGGGGTCCGTTCGAAAATGGAAACTTTTTTGATGAGTTTTTTGAATATCTCGGGTAAATAACGTCTGATTTGTAAATGTTATACCTTTTTGAATTCGTACGGAACCCTACTATCAATTGGCATTCAAACAAATCAATAAATCAGTTGGTTCAAACAAGTTGTAGACCAAAATCCGAATGGTTTCTAAATTACACCTTTTTTTGATGATTTTTTGGAATATCTCGGCCAAAAATTGTCAGATTTTGGAATTTTATACCATTTTGGACTCGTAAGGATCAGTACTATCGATTGGCATCAAAAGTGTGAAAACCTAAATTTTGACCCAAATCGTCAAAATGGCAAGGGGTTACATCACGTTTTTCTTCAAAATCGGGGTCCGTTCGAAAATGGAAACTTTTTTGATGAGTTTTTTGAATATCTCGGGTAAATAACGTCTGATTTGTAAATGTTATGCCTTTTTGAATTCGTACGGAACCCTACTATCAATTGGCATTCAAACAAATCAATAAATCAGTTGGTTCAAACAAGTTGTAGACCAAAATCCGAATGGTTTCTAAATTACACCTTTTTTTGATGATTTTTTGGAATATCTCGGCCAAAAATTGTCAGATTTTGGAATTTTATACCATTTTGGACTCGTAAGGATCAGTACTATCGATTGGCATCAAAAGTGTGAAAACCTAAATTTTGACCCAAATCGTCAAAATGGCAAGGGGTTACATCACGTTTTTCTTCAAAATCGGGGTCCGTTCGAAAATGGAAACTTTTTTGATGAGTTTTTTGAATATCTCGGGTAAATAACGTCTGATTTGTAAATGTTATACCTTTTTGAATTCGTACGGAACCCTACTATCAATTGGCATTCAAACAAATCAATAAATCAGTTGGTTCAAACAAGTTGTAGACCAAAATCCGAATGGTTTCTAAATTACACCTTTTTTTGATGATTTTTTGGAATATCTCGGCCAAAAATTGTCAGATTTTGGAATTTTATACCATTTTGGACTCGTAAGGATCAGTACTATCGATTGGCATCAAAAGTGTGAAAACCTAAATTTTGACCCAAATCGTCAAAATGGCAAGGGGTTACATCACGTTTTTCTTCAAAATCGGGGTCCGTTCGAAAATGGAAACTTTTTTGATGAGTTTTTTGAATATCTCGGGTAAATAACGTCTGATTTGTAAATGTTATGCCTTTTTGAATTCGTACGGAACCCTACTATCAATTGGCATTCAAACAAATCAATAAATCAGTTGGTTCAAACAAGTTGTAGACCAAAATCCGAATGGTTTCTAAATTACACCTTTTTTTGATGATTTTTTGGAATATCTCGGCCAAAAATTGTCAGATTTTGGAATTTTATACCATTTTGGACTCGTAAGGATCAGTACTATCGATTGGCATCAAAAGTGTGAAAACCTAAATTTTGACCCAAATCGTCAAAATGGCAAGGGGTTACATCACGTTTTTCTTCAAAATCGGGGTCCGTTCGAAAATGGAAACTTTTTTGATGAGTTTTTTGAATATCTCGGGTAAATAACGTCTGATTTGTAAATGTTATGCCTTTTTGAATTCGTACGGAACCCTACTATCAATTGGCATTCAAACAAATCAATAAATCAGTTGGTTCAAACAAGTTGTAGACCAAAATCCGAATGGTTTGTAAAGTACACCTTTTTTTGATGATTTTTTGGAATATCTCGGCCAAAAATTGTCAGATTTTGGAATTTTATACCATTTTGGACTCGTAAGGATCAGTACTATCGATTGGCATCAAAAGTGTGAAAACCTAAATTTTGACCCAAATCGTCAAAATGGCAAGGGGTTACATCACGTTTTTCTTCAAAATCGAGGTCCGTTCGAAAATGGAAACTTTTTTGATGAGTTTTTTGAATATCTCGGGTAAATAACGTCTGATTTGTAAATGTTATACCTTTTTGAATTCGTACGGAACCCTACTATCAATTGGCATTCAAACAAATCAATAAATCAGTTGGTTCAAACAAGTTGTAGACCAAAATCCGAATGGTTTCTAAAGTACACCTTTTTTTGATGATTTTTTGGAATATCTCGGCCAAAAATTGTCAGATTTTGGAATTTTATACCATTTTGGACTCGTAAGGATCAGTACTATCGATTGGCATCAAAAGTGTGAAAACCTAAATTTTGACCCAAATCGTCAAAATGGCAAGGGGTTACATCACGTTTTTCTTCAAAATCGGGGTCCGTTCGAAAATGGAAACTTTTTTGATGAGTTTTTTGAATATCTCGGGTAAATAACGTCTGATTTGTAAATGTTATACCTTTTTGAATTCGTACGGAACCCTACTATCAATTGGCATTCAAACAAATCAATAAATCAGTTGGTTCAAACAAGTTGTAGACCAAAATCCGAATGGTTTCTAAAGTACACCTTTTTTTGACGATTTTTTGGAATATCTCGGTCAAAAATTGTCAGATTTTGGAATTTTATACCATTTTGGACTCGTAAGGATCAGTACTATCGATTGGCATCAAAAGTGTGAAAACCTAAATTTTGACCCAAATCGTCAAAATGGCAAGGGGTTACATCACGTTTTTCTTCAAAATCGGGGTCCGTTCGAAAATGGAAACTTTTTTGATGAGTTTTTTGAATATCTCGGGTAAATAACGTCTGATTTGTAAATGTTATGCCTTTTTGAATTCGTACGGAACCCTACTATCAATTGGCATTCAAACAAATCAATAAATCAGTTGGTTCAAACAAGTTGTAGACCAAAATCCGAATGGTTTCTAAAGTACACCTTTTTTTGACGATTTTTTGGAATATCTCGGTCAAAAATTGTCAGATTTTGGAATTTTATACCATTTTGGACTCGTAAGGATCAGTACTATCGATTGGCATCAAAAGTGTGAAAACCTAAATTTTGACCCAAATCGTCAAAATGGCAAGGGGTTACATCACGTTTTTCTTCAAAATCGGGGTCCGTTCGAAAATGGAAACTTTTTTGATGAGTTTTTTGAATATCTCGGGTAAATAACGTCTGATTTGTAAATGTTATGCCTTTTTGAATTCGTACGGAACCCTACTATCAATTGGCATTCAAACAAATCAATAAATCAGTTGGTTCAAACAAGTTGTAGACCAAAATCCGAATGGTTTATAAATTACACCTTTTTTTGATGATTTTTTGGAATATCTCGGCCAAAAATTGTCAGATTTTGGAATTTTATACCATTTTGGACTCGTAAGGATCAGTACTATCGATTGGCATCAAAAGTGTGAAAACCTAAATTTTGACCCAAATCGTCAAAATGGCAAGGGGTTACATCACGTTTTTCTTCAAAATCGGGGTCCGTTTGAAAATGGAAACTTTTTTGTTGAGTTTTTTGAATATCTCGGGTAAATAACGTCTGATTTGTAAATGTTATGCCTTTTTGAATTCGTACGGAACCCTACTATCAATTGGCATTCAAACAAATCAATAAATCAGTTGGTTCAAACAAGTTGTAGACCAAAATCCGAATGGTTTCTAAAATACACCTTTTTTTGATGATTTTTTGGAATATCTCGGCCAAAAATTGTCAGATTTTGGAATTTTATACCATTTTGGACTCGTAAGGATCAGTACTATCGATTGGCATCAAAAGTGTGAAAACCTACATTTTGACCCAAATCGTCAAAATGGCAAGGGGTTACATCACGTTTTTCTTCAAAATCGGGGTCCGTTCGAAAATGGAAACTTTTTTGATGAGTTTTTTGAATATCTCGGGTAAATAACGTCTGATTTGTAAATGTTATGCCTTTTTGAATTCGTACGGAACCCTACTATCAATTGGCATTCAAACAAATCAATAAATCAGTTGGTTCAAACAAGTTGTAGACCAAAATCCGAATGGTTTCTAAATTACACCTTTTTTTGATGATTTTTTGGAATATCTCGGCCAAAAATTGTCAGATTTTGGAATTTTATACCATTTTGGACTCGTAAGGATCAGTACTATCAATTGGCATCAAAAGTGTGAAAACCTAAATTTTGACCCAAATCGTCAAAATGGCAAGGGGTTACATCACGTTTTTCTTCAAAATCGGGGTCCGTTCGAAAATGGAAACTTTTTTGATGAGTTTTTTGAATATCTCGGGTAAATAACGTCTGATTTGTAAATGTTATGCCTTTTTGAATTCGTACGGAACCCTACTATCAATTGGCATTCAAACAAATCAATAAATCAGTTGGTTCAAACAAGTTGTAGACCAAAATCCGAATGGTTTCTAAATTACACCTTTTTTTGATGATTTTTTGGAATATCTCGGCCAAAAATTGTCAGATTTTGGAATTTTATACCATTTTGGACTCGTAAGGATCAGTACTATCGATTGGCATCAAAAGTGTGAAAACCTAAATTTTGACCCAAATCGTCAAAATGGCAAGGGGTTACATCACGTTTTTCTTCAAAATCGGGGTCCGTTTGAAAATGGAAACTTTTTTGATGAGTTTTTTGAATATCTCGGGTAAATAACGTCTGATTTGTAAATGTTATGCCTTTTTGAATTCGTACGGAACCCTACTATCAATTGGCATTCAAACAAATCAATAAATCAGTTGGTTCAAACAAGTTGTAGACCAAAATCCGAATGGTTTCTAAATTACACCTTTTTTTGATGATTTTTTGGAATATCTCGGCCAAAAATTGTCAGATTTTGGAATTTTATACCATTTTGGACTCGTAAGGATCAGTACTATCGATTGGCATCAAAAGTGTATAAACCTAAATTTTGACCCAAATCGTCAAAATGGCAAGGGGTTACATCACGTTTTTCTTCAAAATCGGGGTCCGTTCGAAAATGGAAACTTTTTTGATGAGTTTTTTGAATATCTCGGGTAAATAACGTCTGATTTGTAAATGTTATGCCTTTTTGAATTCGTACGGAACCCTACTATCAATTGGCATTCAAACAAATCAATAAATCAGTTGGTTCAAACAAGTTGTAGACCAAAATCCGAATGGTTTCTAAATTACACCTTTTTTTGATGATTTTTTGGAATATCTCGGCCAAAAATTGTCAGATTTTGGAATTTTATACCATTTTGGACTCGTAAGGATCAGTACTATCGATTGGCATCAAAAGTGTGAAAACCTAAATTTTGACCCAAATCGTCAAAATGGCAAGGGGTTACATCACGTTTTTCTTCAAAATCGGGGTCCGTTCGAAAATGGAAACTTTTTTGATGAGTTTTTTGAATATCTCGGGTAAATAACGTCTGATTTGTAAATGTTATGCCTTTTTGAATTCGTACGGAACCCTACTATCAATTGGCATTCAAACAAATCAATAAATCAGTTGGTTCAAACAAGTTGTAGACCAAAATCCGAATGGTTTGTAAAGTACACCTTTTTTGATGATTTTTTGGAATATCTCGGCCAAAAATTGTCAGATTTTGGAATTTTATACCATTTTGGACTCGTAAGGATCAGTACTATCGATTGGCATCAAAAGTGTGAAAACCTAAATTTTGACCCAAATCGTCAAAATGGCAAGGGGTTACATCACGTTTTTCTTCAAAATTGGGGTCCGTTCGAAAATGGAAACTTTTTTGATGAGTTTTTGAATATCTCGGGTAAATAACGTCTAATTTTTTAAATGTTATAACTTTTTGAATTCGTACGGAACCCTACTATCAATTGGCATTCAAACAAATCAAAAATCGGTTGGTTCAAACAAGTTGTAGACCAAAATCCGAATGGTTTGTAAAGTACACCTTTTATTGATGATTTTTTGGAGTATCTCGGAATTTTATACCATTTTGGACTCGTAAGGATCAGTACTATCGATTGGCATCAAAAGTGTGAAAACCTAAATTTTGACCCAAATCGTCAAAATGGCAAGGGGTTACATCACGTTTTTCTTCAAAATCGGGGTCCGTTCGAAAATGGAAACTTTTTTGATGAGTTTTTTGAATATCTCGGGTAAATAACGTCTGATTTGTAAATGTTATGCCTTTTTGAATTCGTACGGAACCCTACTATCAATTGGCATTCAAACAAATCAATAAATCAGTTGGTTCAAACAAGTTGTAGACCAAAATCCGAATGGTTTCTAAATTACACCTTTTTTTGATGACTTTTTGGAATATCTCGGTCAAAAATTGTCAGATTTTGGAATTTTATACCATTTTGGGCTCGTAAGGATCAGTACTATCGATTGGCATGAAAAGTGTGAAAACCTAAATTTTGACCCAAATCGTCAAAATGGCAAGGGGTTACATCACGTTTTTCTTCAAAATCGGGGTCCGTTCGAAAATGGAAACTTTTTTGATGAGTTTTTTGAATATCTCGGGTAAATAACGTCTGATTTGTAAATGTTATGCCTTTTTGAATTCGTACGGAACCCTACTATCAATTGGCATTCAAACAAATCAATAAATCAGTTGGTTCAAACAAGTTGTAGACCAAAATCCGAATGGTTTCTAAATTACACCTTTTTTTGATGACTTTTTGGAATATCTCGGTCAAAAATTGTCAGATTTTGGAATTTTATACCATTTTGGACTCGTAAAGATCAGTACTATCGATTGGTTGATAAGTGATAGGATTGGTGATTTTGGATAGGAAGCAAGGCTTTTTCGGCGCTTGCCGAAATGGGGAAGTTTGAATAGAATCGACATAAATGCGGGTGGTAAATCCAATAGGGATACATGTTTTTGGATGGGAAGAAAGGCCTCCAAACGGGCGAAGGCAGTTTGATGAAGATCAAGTTAATATTTAAACTAGCTGCAGACATAAATACAGGAATAGGGGAGTTTTATGGAGCCGAACAAACTGCGGTGGGGTGAGTCTGGTGACATGAATTATACTTTTAAATAGGGTAGCAAACAAAAGCAAACTCCCAGATAGATCAGCCAGAAAAAAAACCTTTAATACTAGATACTACTAGAGATCGAATCGCAAAAAAAAAACCAAAAAAAATTGTCAACATTTGGCGATTGTTGTTTGACCCAAGCGACGAATTTCTGCAGTGTCCAGCGGCATGAGGCATTTGCAACAACGAGCATCGAACAGATGGAGGGACGGTTTTTGTTGTTTTTGTTGTTGTCGGGAGACTGCGCACAGATTGCAGACTCGAGGCGAGGCGAGGAGAGGCGTGCGGGGGGTTCGGGTGGCCACCCACGCCGCCAACGGGGCGTATGAAAAACAATTTTCGAGCGAGTGGTTGTTGTTGTCGTTGTTCGTTCGATGTTGTTGTTCGTTGTTGTTGCTTTTGTTGTTGTTGTTGTTGTTGTCTTTCAACATTTGGACTTGTTGTGATTATGGCGGGCGGCCGTCATCATCGTCAACGTTGTCGTTCGCTCGCTCGTTCGTTGATTTCATAATCTCTTCCGTTGCCATTTGCTGTAGCTGGTTGTTGTTATTGTTGTTGTTGTAGCTGGTTGTTGTTGTAAATTTGTGGGTGACCGCGCACTCTCTAAAAACGTCAATCACTCAATTAAACTTAATTATAATTGCGAAGCGATGATGGCGGGCGGCCAGTTTGTTGAATAAATTCAGAAAAGAACTCAGCTCGGTTGGCTCTAAGGGCTCAGCAATAGAGAGAGAAAGAGAGAGAGCGAGAGAGCGAGAGAGAGAGAGAGGGATAGAGGGAGTCGGAGCGGAAAAGAATGGACAGAGTGAAGATCGACTTTGTGCCGCGACTTCCAGCACTTTGTTGCTGCTCGTTGAGATTTCAAGAAATTCGCAGAAAATTGTAAATGCACGACGCTGGACGTTGGACAATGATGATGATGATGGCGACGCTGGCAACCGACGCCGTCGCCACCTCCCCCACCACCTCCTCCACCACCATCTGCATCTCCAGCACCAGCACCACTTTGGTGGTTTCAAATTTTGCCTCGTTGTTTTCTGTTTTTTTTTTCTTTTGGTTTTGATTGGTCTGGCCTGAGAAAATGAAAGACCACAAGAGAGCAGAGCTTACATGATGTTGTCGCGTTATGCAAAATGCTTCAAGCCACTCAACGTCCCCCCGCACCGCCCCGCTACCCACTCTCAGCTCCCCCCGTTTAGCTGGCTACCCTCCGGGGCAGCAGCAGCCCCTGCTAACCCTGCTACACCTACAGCTCCCACGCTTGAGCTGAAAGCGCCCACCCAGAAGACAAAACGAATGGCCACTGGCCACATCGAATGTTGCAGCGGTCGGTGGGGGTGGGGGGTGCCGTGACAGTTGAAGAGGCTTGAGACCGTGGTACTTTCACCTAGACAACAGACGAAGCATAACCCTCGCGCCTTGGACTGCGGCTACGCAAACTGTGACAAAATATGCTTTTGGAGTGGAAGAAGAGAAGTGGCACGGCTCGGGCAGGGGGAGGGGGTGGAGCGGGGGCTACGCACTTGCACAACGATCGCGTTGTCTCTACCAGCCAGTCGCATGGAAAATCTCTCTCAATTATATAAAAAAAGAGGCGACGCAATGTGTGGGCGTTAACTGCGTCGGCCACTGGACCGACACACGCAACTGACAAGATAGACGCACTGGACAGGAGACAGGGGACAAGGGGACAAGGGGACAGAGGGACAGTGGACAGGGGCAGGGGACACTGGGTGAGCGAGAGGGGGAGCAAGCTGGCGATCATCGGAGCGCTGCCTTCGACCATTGTCACATATTTGTATGCTTTTGCGATTTGTGGCAAGAGATTTGCAATGTTGTTGTTGTTGTTTTTTTTGTTGTTGTTGTTGCTGTTGTTGTTGTTGTTGTTGCTCAGCTTGATTATAATTAGGGGGCGGTTCGGTTGTCGGTTCGTCGGTTGACAAACTGTTGGGCAATTTGTAGCTGGGTATTTCAAAATTGTAATTATAATTGCAATCGCTGTGCCACAAATGAGTATGCAACAAATTTGTGCATAATGTATAATATATAAAACATATATTATCGAGAGCTTGGGCAGGTATTACCTGTGTAATAACTAGGAAATCTGCCAAAGAACCCGAACTGCAAGCCGTGTCGGTTCGAGCCTCGAACTTCTTACGAATCATGAAACTAGACAATGCACTTTGGACCGAATCAATCGTCATCAAAACAATTCAACCTAAACTGAAACGAACATTTTTTTTTTATTTATTAAATTGTTTTATATACAAAATCAAACCAATATAATACATAATAACTTTTGTTATGCATACATATTAAACTGCACTATCTAATTTCAACTGGAAAAAAGGGATAAAAGTCAAGTACGCTCCAGAAGTTGGCTTTATATATATAGGTATGTATATATAGGTATGTATAAAACTAGATTCACAAACCTAGACTAAAACTATTTTATTACCCATTGAAAATTGCTAAAAAGGGTCTTTTGGTTTTGTGCATGCGTATGTAACTGGCGGACGGAAGCATATGTATGTATGCTTATGCTTATTCCTGCTGAGCATCAGACGATCGAGTCGAGACGATCTGCCCATGCTCGTCATGATCTCATGAACTCAAAGCTAGACTCTTGAAATCTTGAACGACCTAGTAGCTAGTAAGATAAATAATCCCATACCAAAAGCAGCACGAGCTTCACAATTTATTGCAAGTATCTTGTTCCATTTCCTACATGCTCTACATAGCATGGAATGAAGGGAAAAGGTACAGACTGACAGCTTAGAAGTATAGCCTGCATAGCAGAAAGTACATTAGCTGAGGACAGGGTATCGCCGAGTTGGGCGCACCCTTTACCCCATAGTAAATCTGTTGGCAAAAGCGACTAGAGCGTTCTGTGGCTCTCCTTATTGATGTTTTCTTTACGGATTGAAATCTGCACAGCTGTCTGGAGCCAAAAAAAATTTGGGCTTGGGATTGAGTTGATGATATTCTTATGTGGGTATTCAGCTGCATTATGGGGGTGTGTGTGTGTGCGTGTGGGTGTGTATGTGTGTGTGCGTGTGTGATAGTTTCAACGAATTTGCCGCCCGTACTCGAGGCAGTCAAGTAGATTTAATTGCTGCTAGCCCTCGATTTCATTTAATACGAAATTCCATTTTCCCATTTTCTTTCATCGTTTGTTTTTATTATTTTCGTTTTCATTCCTTTTTTTGCCGCTTCTCGCTGCAAATGTTCTCAATTTCATTGATTTCAATTGTTGCATTGCGAAAAACTATCGATTACAATGCGCTGGGCAAGACAAAGGATGGGCATCGAGTGCGGGCGGGGGTTGGAACCAGGCACGACGCACAATGGCCCAAATCGTTTAGGGCCATTAAGTGCGCCTGCCTGAGCGCGGACGCAAACGAGATCAGCTCACCCCCTCCACCTCCACCTCCACTCTGCAGACCGCGCCCCCGCCCACGCCAACGTTTCGATCTCGCTCTGTCGTGCGTGCGCTCTCACTCGCACGCACGCATTTGGGCTTAGCAGCCACTGGTAATCGATATATTTGCGCATCTTTTGTTATTGATCGGCAGGTGTCGGCAAATCGATCGCTCAATTCGCCGCCCACACATTGCTAGCACCGCCCCCTCCCCAATCCCCACTCCTCACTCCTCACCCCTCAACAGCCCCTTCTTCAGTTGTTTGGGCACTTTACGCGTAATTGCCGCACATCGTCTTTGTCGTTGTCGTTGTCGTTGTCGTTGTCGTTGTCATTGTTGTTGTTGTTGTTGCTGCTGCTGCTGTCGGCTTGGGACCATTCATCAAAGCCCATCGATTGGCATTGGGTCTGCTGCTGCGTAGTCAGCCGTCTGTGTTGAACAAGACCTATTATTTGTAGGTCATAAATTTTATTGCTCAACTGCCGTTGCTGCAATTAAATCTCAATGGGACCCGCAACTGCGACTGCAACTGCAACTGCCAAGGGGGGTGTGGGACGGGGACGGTAAATGGCAAGGGCGAGCGGTCTTCTTTATCCGTTTGCCACTCTTAACACTGCCCAACACATCCTCCCCATCTCCTGTTCCCCCTTCTACATTTGCTGGCAAATATTTTGACAGTCTGTGCAGTTGAGAAACGAATCTAATGAGCCGAATTGGAAGTTCACGTTTTGTGGCCATCGCTCGATCAGCTGATTTTTATCTATAGTTAGTTTAGCTGCTAACTGGGCCTTTATCGTGGTGCCCGGCGTCGCCCGCCATTAGACGCCAATGCTGCTGCTTCCTTCGAGATATCTCTCATATCTTAATCTCATCTGTTTCAAAGTCAGAATGGCTGTGAGCAGCAAGAGAATCTCGATGCATTATCCGAAGTTGAAGTCGATGCCTCTTTTAATTTGCCCACTTTTTAGTTTTTGGTTCGTTTTGGACATCTTTCTCTCTATCTTAGCCATGCCTCAGCTTAGCGCACTGGATTAAAGTAGAAGAAGATCCACCAGATCCCGAAACAATTATAATCCAAGAATATTGTTCTCTCTCTCTCTCTCTCTCTCTCTCTCTCTCTCTCTCTCTCGCCGTGATATTCAGGTAAGTATTAGTTCTCTATTCTCCGAGCGAAGAGTTTTTAGAACTTTTTTCCTTTTCATCTTGATGCTATAATATATGATGGTCCATCTGGATGGATCGGACCACGGATAGATGCGTTTGACGATCACACTTTTCCCAGCCACAAATTAGATTTCATTGTTAACCGAAATAAAGAAGGTGAAAAAACATATCATACTAGTATAAAAGGCGTATAGTTAAACTGTTTTCATGCTTGTTCTACTCTGTCCATAATAAATTTCGGATTACCTATTTATATTGCAATCCAGAAAGGAGCTCTAGCTAGCTAAGTTAGCTAAGTTGTACATAGTCTTTGCCTTAGTCAGCTGTTTATAATTTATTATTATTAAGGTGGCACGACTGTTCTTCTCCTCCTTTCTTGGAGGCACCACGCCCAGGGCCAGGGCCAGGGCCAGGGCCGGGGTCAGGTCCATAAACGTCAAGCGGATGCATTTGCCCAGAGGCGCCGCCAGCCGGCGCTTGGCTAAACGAGCTACGTGTCGCCATCAGGTGGATGTGTGGCAGCCAGTGGTTGCTGCTGCTGCTTCGCCTGAAGTGGTGAGAAGATGCCCAAAACCCGCAGCAATTCGCAGCAATCAGCAGCAATCGCTTAGACAAAGTCAACCCTTTGATCAAAAGTCAACAGTGGCTGCTGCTGCTGCTGCTACTGGGGTCGACTCGCCTGTGATTCTATTAGCAATTCCGTTGAAATCGAGCCGCATCTCTAAAACCGTTAAGGGCCAGTCAAACAGCGCCAGTGGAGGCGGTTTTGGAGTGCGGGAGGGGTGAGGGGGTAAGGGAAGCTGCAGGCATCAAAGGGCAGCGCCACTTGGCGGCCGTTCCGTGCCGTCAGAGAGCTGCGCGCTTGAGCGAAAACAGTAGCGCCGGCTGCGAGCGTCACTTGCGACAAACAACAACAACAACAACAACAACAAGAACAACAACGAGAACAACCAAAAACAAACAAATGCAAAAGTTCAAAGCCTAATGCGAAAAATTCGCAGAAATCTGTCATCGCCTTGTCAACGCGGCGTCATCAGCAGCAGCAGCAGCAGTAGCAGGAAGCTGCGGCCAGAGTGTGAGAAAGAGCGGGAGAAGCAGACAGATAGAGATACAGATAGAGCGAGCGAGGGAAAGTGGGAGTGGGAGTGGGAGAGAGGGGGAGACAGAGGGAGAGAGTGGGAGTGGGGCAGAACGGATTGTGCGAGGGAAGGAACAACCGACAAGCCGGAATACGGTCTAACCCACTCCCAAACCTAAAATTGATGCTACACACATGCCAGACACAACACACACACACAAACACACGAAAAAAGAGTATTGTGGCATCAGAAATCGGTGGCACGTCGACTGATCATATCAAAAAGCATCCCACTGCAAATTTCCTGCCTCGTCCAGATTTAAGGCACCAAGTGTAGGAGGAATCTGTTGGAGCCGTGTTTGTGTCTGTGTGACATCAACTGGCGTCTATCAATGTGTTTATACGCTCTGCCAAAAACAACAATAAAAAACATTTAACAAAAAAAACAAAAATCGCAAGTCGGAACGTGCACACACACAGTCCCATGGGGCTACATTGGCTGAGGCAAGCAGTTGGGCTCCGCCTGGAAAACCGGGAACAACTAGATGCTAACACCTGAAAACTAAAGGATAGATGCCAGAGATGGATAATAGGAGTATATTCCGGGATAAATTTAACTAGGGGCACAGGAATCCTGGATTTAGAGATGAAGAAACTTAGAAAAATTTGAATATGCGGTTGGATAGATATCTAGGGGAACAGCAATCCAGGCGTGTGGGAATCTAGAGATAAATTAAACTAATAGAATATGAAGCTAGGCTTATAGGAAAATAGGATCCTAGCAAACTTATGTATAACAATCATTGGTTATAAGATTTTAAAATAATGATATGCTAAGCTACCGAAAACTAGAAGCAGAAGGATCTACGAATTATTGTATCAATGAGGCTAGAGGTACAGGATTCTGGGCATGGATAGATATCTAGAAGAATATGAAGATAAGAGTATAACAATCGAAAACTCCACTTATTTAGGAAAAAAAAAAATTGCGATAAAGAAACCTAATATGATTCTAGGACTTTAGAGCTGTAAGTTATAGATGTTATAGATATGTTGGACAAAATCAAGAGAATGGCCCCATTTGGGCACAAATAAATATTACATATATGTCATCAATTCCTCTTTGTTGTGATATTCGTAAACGTTTTACTGACATACGCATTGCCATTTGCATTGATGTCCTGCTTGCTGCATTTTCACGATACACTGCAAAGAGTATGCGCTTGTCGGTATCATAGGCTAATGACAAGCTCTTGTCTGTCGGCATTTGACATCTTGTCAGAACGCCAGAATGTTGTTGTTGCTGTCATTGTTTTTGTTGTTGTTGTTGTTGTTGTTGTTGTTGTTGTTGTTGTTGCTGTTGCTGGACTGTTTGGCAGCTTGTCCGTTCGGCCTGTTGCATGTCATTTGGACGATGCTCGACGCTATTAAACTTCAAAGGCCGAATGGCAACTGGGCGCAGAGCATTTAACGCCAAATTCCGCACAACAAAAGCCAGCAGGTAGGCATGGATATATATCATCAGCTGCCCAGTCAACCAGCTCCACTTCCCGCTTGCCCCTTGCCACTTGCCGCTTCCCTTAACGTGTCCAGGCCCAGTTCGGAGCTGACTCAGCGAATGTTTGAAATTTTGTCGTTAGATTTTTGTGCACTTAATTGCCGCAATTAGCGTGGGCTGCTTTGTTGTGATGCCACGGTGCAAGTGCAAATGGTGCGGCAAATTTATTTATTTGCCTTTTTCACTGGCTGCCCCGCAGCGATTTGGCAGCGAAATGAAAGCGAATGTGAACCCAAAAAAAATAAAAAATAAAAACTGAAAAATCCCTTGGTCAAGCCCCTTTCATCTGCTTGCTGGCTCTTGGCTCTTGGCTCTTGGCTCAGACAAATGAATACATTCACAAATTTATGTCAATTCGTCTGCTTTTTCGCCATTCTTGACTTGGGCGAATCAATATTGTTTGGCAATCCGTACAATTGGCAGCATGCAGACATTCATTTGGATTCTGGCCACTGCATACAATCATGTATTCCCCTATTTTCCACATTTTGCTGCACTTAAGAAGCTTCCAACTGGCTTTTGTCTATGATTCAAAATGTGGGTCAGAGATGTTTTATACTTAAGTGTGATTTGCAAACGTGACGTCATGAGCCTGTGTAGCTAGCTACCTGAGCGTGGGGCCAACAAAAGTGTGGTCGCCGGATCAAATTCAGTTCTCAAATACATTTCAAAGAAATTTGTTATAAGTCACAAAGAAAGAAAACAAAAACCTTCCTGTTCGCAAGACAAAGTCTTTATATATGTTATTTTATGTTAATCAGAAAAGAGTTTTTGCTTTAAATTTATTAATCTAATAAACAGAAGTTTAAGCTTAAGTCGAAAAAATACAGCCCCATTCATTAAGATAGTTAAGCTGAGCTGATGTGAGAAGTAATGTACCTCTAAGCCAAGAGAAGCCGGGTAATTTCTTATGGTAAATGCATGTTTCGAGCTAAAATAGATATCACAGCCTAATATAAATGCATAAAGTGAATGCATTCTACAATTGATTTGAATCAAATAGTTCGCTTCCGCTTCGCTGAGGCGCCAGATGTTCCTGTGCGAGCGGAGCATCTGGAAACGAATCAAATCAAATCAAATCGAATCGAATCGAATCGAATCGAATCGTTTACCACAAGACGAAAGCCCAGCTCGCGTTCACACGAGTGCCAAATGATTCGAACCGGGAACCGTTCACTGCCAACTGAGGCTGTCAATAAAATTTGCGTCTGGCGCAGAGCCAGGGATTTCAAGAGGGTTGCTGGAGGGGGCTGCTGAGGGGTATCTCTGTAGGGGCAACCGGATTTGTACTGAGGCGCGCCCTGTCGTGGCCGATCAAAATCAATGCGATCGAGAATTGCGAATCAATTGCGGGTCGCCGGGCCTTTAACCCGGCGCCTGCGTTTCGGCCAAGCAAATGTCAGCCGAAACGGTATCAAAAAAGCAGTCAAGAGCAGGCAAGCGCAGTCGGCAGTCGGCAGTCGGCAGTCAGTTGGCTGCCCGATGTTAAACAGTCGTCGATCAAAGACAAAATCCCGGCAAGGCTCCAGTCGGGACAATGGGCAGAAGCGCAGCAGAATCTTCAGAACTGGCAATGGGAATGGCAAGAAGCAGCAGCAGCAGCAGCAGCCGATGAAGACGACGTTTTGCTTTTTTGGCGACACTGACAAGCCAAGCTTGACAGGGCGAAGCGAGGGGCGAGGGGCGAGGGCAAGGGAATGTATTCAAATGCAGCCAGGGAGCAAGAGCGAGCGCGTCCGATCTGCGGCAAGCGATTGTTGTTGTTGCTGTTGTTGTTGTTGTTGCCACGGCTGCTGCCTCACGTTTCTCGCCGTGGCGCTTGCAACTTGATCGATGAATGGGCATTCGGTCGGTAGATCGGTCGGTCGGCGGTTCGAATGTATCCAGGGACACGCGGCGCCGCTGCCGTTGCGAATTCAAGCGCCGCTTTTGAGTTGGGCTCACACAATGCCCAAATGCCCAAATGCCCAGGCCAGGCAGTCAGCCAGGCAATCGGCCAGGAGCAGTCACTGAATCGATCTGAGCCTGTTCCCGTTTCAGTTCTCATCTCAGTTTCCTTTTCTTTTTTGTTGTTGTTGTTTTTCTTTCGTATACTTTTTGTGTTTGTTCTCTGCTCTTTAGCTGGGGATTAAGCTGTGCACACTCGGCTCATGCGCTACCCCTGGCCAGGTCTTGCGGCAGGTGTGTTGCTTCTGTTGCCGAAAATCCCATTGAATGGGATCTGAAATTTATATGATGCTAGGGGTAACTGGGCGAGTTGCGAGTTGCGAGCTGCCTAGATGAAATTTGGTTTGCGACCTCTTCCTAACTGCAAATGAGGCATGCGTCCATCTTATGAACCCAGCTCAACACGGAATTTCTTAATATAATTTAATATAATAGGGTTTAATATTATAAAACATGATATAAGGGCTGACAATGGTTTTTATAGATATCAAAAACTAAAGTTAAGGACTTCACAGCACTGAGACACCGGGTCAAAGATTGACCTCGTAAAAGTCTAACAAACAGAACAAATTAAAAGTCATATTGGAATTGAAAGACTGCAAGAAGAAGAAGAATCCTTCAGCGTTATATGCTAGCAGATGAAAACGTGCCCAATAAACCTCATAGTCCCCGATTAATATACAACTTCTAAGTTTAAACTGACCCATAACGAAAGGGAATAGATCAAAGAGTTTTTATGTAGCGCCCGGTTCCAAATCGTGCTATGTGGCTAGATAATAACTTTTGGAATCCCACCAAAAGAGAAATGTGCCGAAAATATCCAATAATTGCCGATTAATATGGAATTCTTAGGCATAGAGCGCAGGCTAAGGCCTGATAAACGATGCAACTCGTAAGAACCTAGATCCCAGATTCCACCAGATGAAAGTGTGCCAAGTATATCCAAGAATTTCCGTATAATATGGAAATCCTTTGCTGAAATTAGGCTATAGAGCCTTGGAACATTTGAAATCCCACCAGATGTTAATAAGCCAAATGTTATCTCACATTTGCCGATCAATATGGAAACAAGATAAACTTCGGGTTAGCTTGCCTTCATGGTGTATCTCTTAGCTCGTTTCGGCTGATGTTAATCAATCGCAAATGATATTGCTGTCATAATAATGACTCGGCAAATGGAGCCAATTAGAGAGGGTCGTAAATTAAGGTCTATTTGGTGAGTGGAGCGCATTAAAATTTGATGGTTGGCTGAAACCCTTTTTTTTTTGTATATTTGTTGCTGCTTTAGTTTGGTTTTTGGGCCAAAATGAAATGCAGCCAGAGTCATGTCCACTTTGTTTGCCTCCAAATGACAGCTGATTGCTCTCAGTCGCTGTGTGTGTGTGTGTGTGTGTGTGTGTGTGTATGTGTGTGCGGTGTCCAGGTCTGAGTTTCGGTTTCGGTTTCGGTTTTTGGTCTGCGCATTTCTCAGGTTTTGTGTACGCCGGCGCCTTTAATTGGCATTTGAATGATGTGCACACGCCGCGCTCCTTGTGCGTCCCTTCCTACCCTCTCCCCTCTCCACCGCTCCTTCTCCCTTGCTGCTCGATCCTGCCATGGCTTATCACTGAGCGCCCAGCGACTGCGCAGCAGCGTCTTATCAA
The DNA here is from genome assembly GCA_037075305.1 of Drosophila kanekoi. Taxonomy (NCBI): domain Eukaryota; kingdom Metazoa; phylum Arthropoda; class Insecta; order Diptera; family Drosophilidae; genus Drosophila; species Drosophila kanekoi. The sequence continues at coordinate 19,384 of JBAMCE010000234.1, forward strand.
ACTTGTCGATCGGCTGCGGCTGAACGCTTATCTGATGCTCGTTTTGGATAAACGCATCATTATTACTGTCGCCGCAGCGGCGACGCAGACGCCGGCAGCGACGCCAGCGGCGACGCCACTCGAATTCGAGCGCCAAATATAAAAGGGTTCAAAACAGCAGACAGTTGTTGCTGCTGTTGTTGTTGTTGTCGTTGTTGTTGTTCTTGTTGTTGTTGTTGTTGTTGTTGTTGTTGCTGGTTCTTTATTTTATTATCAAGCGATCTCAATCGCTGCTAATTAATTTCTAGGCTATTTAAGTTAATTTACATACAAAACAAAATGCTCAGAACATGCACCCGCGCATGCAGCAGCAGCACCAGCTGCGCGGATCTCTCCCCCCCCCCTCCGCTCTTCATGCCATCCTCCACCAACCCCTTTAGCTGAAAGGCACGCATGTTGCGTAGGCGTTGACGTCGACGTCGACGTCGACTGCGCTTAATTTTCGTTAATTAAAGCAAATGTCTGTTTAAGGCTTTACCAGGCAGCAGGGCTGTCGGCTGCCGGCTGCCGCAGCTGACCAAAGTGGCGGAAAAACGTTGCAATTGACGTTGGGCAACGTCTCTGCCAGTGGCAGCAACAGCGGCAGCGGCAACGGCGTCGACATCGGCGTCAGCATTTGATTTCCGTGTCATTAAACAGGGCAGCAAATGGTTGCCACAATGATGAATCGCTAAGCTCTGGGTGACCAGAGCAGCGTTAATGATGCACTGCAGCAGCAGCAGCAAGACACAACAACAAATGGAAACTTAACTAAATTGACCGAAATTGTAGACCTATTAACAAATACAGCATAGCTTAGGAAAATATACAAGATATTACAGATATATTACAGAGTCAGTAAGGCAGTCAGTCATTCAATCTGTCAGTCAGTCAATCAGTCAGTCCTTCAATCTGTAAATTGATAAAACAGAAGAGCAGAGATTAAGTTAATTAGCTTAAGTACGCTGATTGCTAGCTTAACCTCACTTGAATTAGTGAGAATCGCATAGAAGAGCGTGTATACATACGCACAAGCAAACATCCAAACATACGTACATACATGCATACATACATACATAGATACATACATATGTACATACATACATATATACATACATACATACATACATACATACATACATGCATACATACATACATACATACATATGTACATATGTACATACATACATACATTCATATGTACATACATACATGCAAGAATACATTGATTAACAAATACAAACTTTATATATGTAGTATACATCTAATCATGCCTGACATGACTTTTCCATCCATCCAAATTTCAAACATTAAGCAATAATTATAAATCAGGCTTCAGCCATTCCCCCTCCAAGGGTCAACAGTTGCTGTCCACCCAGGAGAGTTTTCACTGTATGCTTTAATCATTTGGAACACCCAACAAAAATAGCCAAAGGAGGAAAGTATTGTTTAAAGAAATTAATATTAAAGATAATACATGCATGTATTTCAAGTATTTAAGGAAAAAGGATTGATTAAAGACTTTCTATTGGCGAAAATCGAATTTTTCTTTCGGCACATTTATTTCCAGTTTAGTTTCTCTTAGTTTGAATCCAAACGATTTAAAAAGAGAACCCAATTGTTGTTCGATCTGTTTTCTGTTTTCTGCTGAGTGTGGGGCACAAAGTTTTTATTGTTGCAGCAAAAATCAATACGATCAGCCCTTCTAAGGGCTGTGGCACTTGTGAGCCAAAAAAACAAAATACGAATGCGAATCACATTTATTCAAAATGTTATTCGTTTCATTGTCGCACGCATTCACTTTGCCCGAGACGTTTGCGATAAAAACTTAATAAATAAATTGACTTTATGGCTATGGCGCGCCGCAGAGATACATACACTCGGGCCGCAATCAGATACATTGAGCTACATTGAGATGATGCTCGGATACGCAGGCGAGAGCTTACAATGTCCTGGCCGTGCGTGTGTGTGTGTGTGTGTGTGCGTGTGTGTCGTCCTGTCGCCCTTTGTGTTTGCCACAAATAAAACCATAAATAAAACGCAAACGTCGGCCCAGGCGCAAAATGTATTCATGAGTAATTGTCACGCGGGGCATGGTGAACGCTGAGCACTCAGCGCCGCGAGGGGCGGGTTGAGAGGGGGCGTCGATGCTGTGTCCGTGGCACAATTGAAGTGTTTGTTCGGGTGATTTTCCTGCTCGAGGGTAGCTCGCACGAACGGACGGTCGGACAAGCGGGCGGACGGACGGACGAACGAACGAACGGTCGGACGGACGGAAGCTATCGGCTGAGCGGAAGCAACGGCTGCAGTTGGCGTTGCGCCACGTGATCGGAAGGAAGCGCAACTTGCGAATTGATACATCCGATGCAGACGCACACAGCCACAGCCACAGTTACAGCCACAGCTATTAAGATACGCAGATACAGATACAAAGATACAGAGATACAAAGATACACAGATTTTTGGCAGTTTGTCTATTTGCGCTTTTGTGTACATCAAATTGTCAGCTAATCGCGCGTCTGTCGCTGACTTTTCACTTTTCACTTCCGCTTAGTCAAGCCGCATGGCAGGGGTACGCAGCCCTCCACCCGACGGGCCGATTTACACCCTCCGAACACAATTGCTATTTCGCTTGAGAGCCACTGCAGGAAGTCCTTCATGTGGTTTGAGAGCCACTGCAAAATGACAATACTACAGCTAAACAAATTAGGCTTGCAGTTGCAAGTCCCCAGCCGTGAAAAATGTGACAGACACTTGATGCACAGTCGAAGCCAACACATAATATTTGATGCATTCCTAACGCACGTTGCTGCACAGTTGTGGAGTCACTGCATTGCAACTTGATATTCACTAGATTACAGTTTTAAACTCAGTTCAAATAGCATTATACGTTCATCAATGCGTAGCTTGACAGTCACCGCACAGCTTTAAACTAATCATATAGTTGAACATAAACTGCCGGTATCTGTACAGCTTGAAAGTCACTTTACTGTTGAACAGTTTTACAGCCAGTGCTAGGAATCCACCATTCAGCAGTACTCCCACTTGCTCCTCCTGTTGAGCAAGCACATTGTTGTCTGTTTGAAAGTCACCAAACGGTTGAACAGTCAACGCACAGTTTGACAGGCAATCAAACTGGGAATTCGCTTATCATGTGTACTCCCACACAGTAGCAGCCCCCCCCCCCTCGGGCAACGCTTTCCCTTTTAGCAAACACATCGGTGACAAATTAGCGCCGTTGCACAGTTTGACAGCCACTGCATTAAAGTTGCGGTGCGTTGAAAGTGGCGCCGTTGCACGCACAGCATGCAGCTACACACAAACGCACACACGCACACACTCACACACATTCATTGTTGTGCAGCCCCCAAAAGCTGTTGTTGCTGCGGTTGCAAGCTCTTCGGTTCTCTTCGCCTTTTTCTTAGCCTTTTTTTTTTTTGGCTTGAAAAAAATGTTTGACTGGCGCCACTTGAATAACTTGACGACGGGCGACGCCGCCGCCTCGATACTCTGGACAGTGGACGCTGGGACAGAGTGGACGTTGTCTCAAAATAAAGACGATCCAATCCGAAAAAATCGAACGAGCGCACACTTAAATGCAAAAGGACATGAGAAGAACACGACTTAAGGATTGCCTCGGCCTCCAGTACTATTTACAGCTTTTCTTTTCAATTGCCTTTTTTTGCATTTTATTTTATTTTTATTTTTTATTTTTCTTTTCCTTTTTTTTTCTTGCTTGTGCTGCCAACGCGCTTTTGTTTTCAAAACTGGGCTTTTGTTAGCTCTTGTTGTTGTTGCCGCAGCAGCCGCCGATGTCGTTTGATCAGAAGCCGCCGTCGCCGTCGCCGTCGCCGTCGCCGTCGACGTCGCCGTCGGCGCGCATCCAACATCGCATCCAGCAAGTTATGCGCCCGTGCCTCCAGTCTCTCTGTGTTCGTCGCCGTCGTTGTCGCTGTCCCTCCGCCCTGTCCCTGTCCCTGTCCCTGTCCCTGTCCGTATCCGTGTCCATTGGCTTGCATGTCCGCATGGGGCAGCGTTGGCTACTTGAGGCGCCACCAAGCGGCGACAACAGCAACAACAACAGCAAGAAGGAGGGCCACAGCAGAAGAAAAAAAATGTGTCTTGTGTCTGTCCTGGCTTCGCTTGGTTTTCAGCTTTTGCTTTCGGGATTTTTGCCCTGGCGCTTAGCAGCGCGCAGGCCAATTGGCGTCAGCCTTCATACCTTTAAGCCTGGCCATGTGTGTGTGTGTGTGTGTTGGGGGCAACAACAGTAAATCAAGCAGCCGCCAGCTTCAGCTACAGCCGCAGCAAAAACCTATTCGGTGGTCTCCAACTGGCGGCATTTTTCTTGTTTTCATTTTGGCAATTTATTATATTTATTATTATTTTTTTTTGTTTTGCTTTTGTTAACATGCCTGCGATTATTATTATGTTTTATTAGTCTCTCATGTGTGTGTGCCTGCGTGTGTGTATGTGTGTGTGTGTGTGTGTGTGTGTGTGGGTGTGGGTGGCAAGTGCTTGTAAGCCCAGCGTGCCATTCAAACTGCACTTCGAACATGCCAAACTGTAAAGTAAGACGCCCATTTTTAATTTTCTATTAATTACCATAATTTAGTTAATTTTATGCCTACACTGAATGACGGATTAACTAGCTGATTGATTAACAGACTGATGACTGGCTGATTAATTAGGAGATTGACCAACTGAGAGGTGGCTAAGGACAGTTAGTCAATAAGTTAGTCAACCTCTCAGTTGGTCAATCTCTTTTTTAATCGGCCAGTCAATCAGTCAGTCAGTCTGTTAATCAATCAGCTGATTGACAAACTGATTGATAATGTGATTGATTGACTTACAAAACAGTTTAATGTGTGACACTCTGATTAACTGATTCATACCATACCATGCCAGATTTATGATTGACTGGCTGATCAGCTGATGAATTTACCAAATGATTGATTATCAGATTGACTGAGTAACTGAACAACTCATTGACTGTACGAACAACTGACTAGCCTCCTAACTGATTAACTGATGGACTGAGTTACTGATTGACTGAGTAACTAAACAAGTGATTGACAGCTTGACTAATCGACTGATTGACTGTGAGTCTGATTGCGCGACTGATTGACTGACTGATCAACTGATTGAATGACCAATTGATTGACTCTCTCTGTCTGATTGACTGAGTCTCTGAACCCCTGATTGGCAGTGCGACTGACTGACTGATGAACTGATTGATTGATTGGTCAATTGATTGACTGAGTCACTGAATGACGAAGAAGCAGTTAGTTGTATATTGACTCAAACAGAAACCTCATGCAATCAATTTTCAATCAATATTTGCTAAAAGTTGGTATATAATGAATTCGCAATGATGCTCAAACTGTTTAAGAGGCAGCAATAGCCAAAAACAAGACTCAAATTGACCAAATACACGACAATTTTCGATAAATTATTTTCAATTGCATTATCTTAAGATTCTTCTCGGTGTGCACTCCGTGAACATTTTGGGCGTGTTGAGCGTGAATCCAGGATGCAGCAGCAGCAGCGGAGCAGCAGCGGCAATTAGCTGCCCTGGCACACGTAGCAATTGAAATGTATAGCACTTTAGCCTGGCTAAGCACCGGCGCAGCGACATAGAAGGAGCACCGGAGACAGCAACAGAACCGGGTCAAGTGCTGCTCCAAGGCAGCGCAGCGCCAGGCAGCAGTGCTTAAAGATGCGAAATGCAACCAACCCCCTGTGACAAGTGTGCCCATTAGGCAATGGCAACAAAACACAAAAATCAACAGTGCTCCAGTCGAAACTGCCCGACTAGCAGATACCCAGTCTAGCCTAACACCTAGCATACACACACACACATGCCGTGGCTGTGCTGCTTCTTCTATCCCCACCTCACGTTATAGAAAATAGGCTAGAAGCGCCAGACTACACATGAATTAAAAGGGTCGTGGGGAAGGGAATCCAAAGAGTGAAAGAATCGTTATCAGTATATGCTACAGGAACACCTATTCTCAAAATCGTTATAAGGGAGAGAGAGAGATTGTAGTACGACAATTTGATATATTAAAAACCTTGCTGAGAGAATACATAGACCTACCCAATAATAATAATAGTGAGCAGGGCCAGCTTCTGGCTGTCACATACAGGATATTATGAAAAAAAGAAAACATCAAGTAGCAGCAAAAACAACAATGACAAACAGCCCCGACATGAGCCGAAAGTTTGACAGGCATTGTCCAGCGCCTGGCCCAAAAGCGACGCCCACTTGAATGCAGCATGACAATGCCTTGCTAGCCAAAGCTTCAAATGAAACTTGATGCAGCAAACGGGGTGCAACGTGTGCGGGGGCGAGCGGGGGTGAGCCTTATCACTTGGAGGCCTGAGGGTTGCAGCCGGCAGCCTGTAGCCTGTTGCCGTTGAGCCTGCGCAACATGTTTACATTCAATTAGAAGGCTTGTTTACCACCAGAGCAGCAGCTGCTCCAGTTTTTTCCTTCCAACTGGGTGGGCCACTTGCCACTTGCCACTGGCCACTGGCCACTGGCCACTGGCCAAGTGCAATGAACCGTCGTCCGTCGAATTGAGATATTAGCCGTGCGTCCAACAATTTGGCCAACACTCATTCATTAACTGCCCATGGCTGCCCATTTGGTTACCCACTGCAATTGCAATCAATTTAGTTAGAAGCCCTCTCCGAGCAGATCATCTTCTGGCCGTCGCCGTGGCGACTCTTGCTGATGAGATCTGTGTAAGTGGCTCCTCGCTGGTTGGCTCGTTGTCTCGTTGTCTGGTTGTCTCGTTTTCTGACCAGCTCTCAAAGTAAAACGTCCGAGACACGAACCACGCCAAAATCGATATGACTCGATTAACGTGGTTGGACGAGCAGCTCGTCTTCGCTGGCTTCTTCGTCGGTGGTGCTATTGATGGCCTGTTTGCTGCCCGGCTGGCTCAAAGCTGTTGTCGAGGGTTGCCACAGATGTTCCCAATGCATTGCCAATTTCCGATTCTCAGTTGCTTAACTACGGCCCACAGCTGTCTAGAAGGGCTTTTGAAGATTCGAATGGAAGAACTGTAGAGTTGAATGTTGCATAATCATAATCCATAAGTGTTTAGCAAAAGCTCTAATACTGGACTGTTGCTTGAGATATGTTAGTTTTATTCTCCGATCTAAGCATCCGTCAGCTGTGTGCGATTGTGATTGCGAGTGTTAGGAAGTTCTGTGAAAACTCTTGAAGCAGCCTACGCTGTAGCAAAACCCAGCGCTTATATGTATCTGTGGCACAGACAAGGTCTGTGGCAGCTACTTCTGCTTCGCGTGGTCGCGTTCATCATTTTGGTGTCTTGTTTTGTGGGTTTCATTGCTTTTTTGGTTGCTGCACTTAAATAGCTGGGCGGAACTTGATGAGATGATGGCCAATTATCTGCGGGAGGTCCACAGCACAGCACATCGACTCGTAGTAAAAAGCCAGCAACAACAACAACAACAACAACAAAAACAACAACGAAATATGTCTTACAACATTTGGCTGGCTGGCAATGCGATTCTGTGCTCGCTGCGTTGCGCATGCGCGCCAGCTTCAGCGCCATCGCCATCAACGCCTCACACACCAACACACACACACATACACACACACACACACATGGCACAACACACGGCAGTGCGAAAGAAACGAAAGCAAAACTAAATGAAACGAAACGAAACGAGGCTTCACTGGCAGCAGCAGCAGGAGGTGCAACAGGAGGTGCAGCAGCAGACGCACGAAGCAAGCTAGTTGCAGCCACAAAACGCTGCACACACACACACACACACACACACACAGACAGACGGTGTGTGGCAGCAGCGGCAGCCAATCATTGCCTCAAGGCCAATTTGGGGAATGGGCATGCGTAGAAATATTTTGCGAACACGACGCCGATCACGAACAGAGACAGACAGTGAGAGAGACAGAGAGAGAGAGATACTAAGAGAGATAGAGAGGAAGAGAGAGAGAGAGGGAGGGAGAGAGAGGGAGAGCTGTTGGAGGACAGCAGCCAGACTGTGGCCCACCGGCAGCTGGCAAGAGGCATCGTGTGGCGTCGGTGGCGGCTCTGACGGCGGCTAACCAAACACGATGAGGCGTTGTTGGCGTCATCAAACAACAAGCAGCCCACGGTGCAATTGACGCTGCACTTTTTGCTGCTGCTGCTGCTGCTGCTGCTGCTGGTGCTGCTTCCTCTTCTTCACGATGGCGACGCCAGGACGACGACGGCGACGGACGACGACGGCGACGATGTGCGGACCGATGTGGAGCGGCGGCTGGCATCCGATAATTGCTTTAGAAAGTATGCGGCGTCTCCAGCCGATTGGTTGGCCATTTAAAAATGTGAATGCGACTGCGAATGCGAATGAGTGCTGAGCGCTGAGTGCTGAGTGCAGGCCCGAGTGTACCGAGTACCCGTTCCAGCAACTGGCAATATTCTAAAGCGGCTGCGGCTGCGGCTGCAATTAATTAGTTTTGAGTCGAGTCGAGTCGAGTCGAGTCTCGAAGCTGTGAGAAATGTTTTCATTTTGCAGCGTCTGCTAATTGGATGTCTTTGCCGCACAAACGTGGCAACAGGCGGATTGGGGGAAAGGGAGGGTAGCTAAAAAACAAAGTTTTAAAACTAAGTCAAAGGCTTGCAAAGCTCTAAAAAACAAATTAGCAAATGTTTGCCACAAAGCAGGGTGACAGCGAGAAAAGAGCACAAAGGCTAGCATATGTCTATATATTATACTATTAAAAATAATAAAGCTTAAAATGTCACAGTTTGACAGCCACTGAAAAATGCACATTGGAGTCTCTTATGACAAACACCCATTGAAAGTGGACACAAATGGGGTGTATTGTTGCTCTGCAAGCGCATGCAACAGGCAGCCTTAGCTATATATATTTGTATATATATGTTCCTGACATGGATGATTTCTCCTATTTGAACGCATCAGAAATATATCAAAATATATATATATAATACCGTTTGCAGAAAGAAGGAATTGAGCTTCACCTCACGTGAGGAGAATGCCATTCATGAATATGAAATTTGTGCACTGTATAGAGAATTGTATTCCGGAACAGTTTTACATTTCCGACTTATGACAGTCTTTAAGAAAAAGAAGAAGAAGAAGATATATTATGTCGCTCTTTTTAAATATCTCCATTGCCATTGCCATTAAATCGATAAATATCGTTTATATGACGAAGTTAAAAAATACTCGAAAATTACGAGGAATTTTTCATGTTTATTTAGTTCTTAATTCAATAATTCGTAGTTTGATAAGGATTGATATTACGATTAGTTCTGCATCTTTCCCGACATCTTCTCCCATTACCATCTGATCGATAATACAATAAAAAGCTATTACCAAAAGTTTCACAGTTTCTGAATACTTATTTCTTGGTTATCTTGGATATCTTTCCCCATTTGTGAATCAGCAGCTTATCGCTTCGTACAGGGTATCTCCTCGCTGGCCACTAACGACGTTCAGAGAATTAACAGATCGTTCGGCAATCGATTGATCTCTAGAATCTGAATGCATTCTGTGTGGGGTATGATGTGCGGCAGCAGCAGCAGCCCCTTGTTGGCTCAAGGGGGCATCGCTTTTGTTAGGCACTTGGCTGCAGGCATGTCCTGGCCGGGGCCTGTGGCTGTTACTGTGGGCTATACTTCGTTATCCTTATCGGGAGCATCTGTGCGCCGAGCTCTTCGGCTCAATTAGTGCACGCTTAACAAACAAATCAAGGAACAAGCCGGAGCTAACTACTCATGAATGCGACACAACAAAAGCCAGGCCCATGCTGGAGGCACTTCAGGATGTCAACCCAAAAAAAAAAAAACCAAATGAAAACAGCACGGAGAGAGAGCGAAAAGAGAGGGAGCGAGAGAGAGAGGGAAAGAGAGGAAGGGATAGGGGCAAGCGGTCTTCGGTCTCGTTGCAGCCGGAAACAGTCGGCTATATGATGGCGTTGCCGCTGATGCATACATCCTAGACAGAATCCTGCCACTGGCCTCCGTTGCAGTCCAATGCAATCGCCTCTCTCTCTCTCTCTCTGTCTCTCTGTCTCTCGCTCGCTCACTCTGGCTCTCGGCCATCCATCACGTCAGCTACCTCAAGTGTGTGATTGCCATCAACAGCTTGATTTTAATTTTGAGCAAAACAAAGCCAACTGTTTGCCAGCCCCGCCTCGTCCGCCTCGTCCGCCTTGCCCGAATATGGCCCGGCATTTTGATGCTGCAGCGGAGCGGATAAGCCGCATAGTTCGCCAGCAATGTGGAAAAATCAGTAGGAAATGTTTGAGGCATAGTTTCCTAGGCGAAAGGTGTACAAAAGGATGCGCAGGATGAACGGCAGGCGGATAAGCCAGAGCCCTGCGCATTGGCCACGATAATTACTTGTGTGCAATTATGCGATTAGTTTATAGGCCAATAACTCTCTATGCGTGCGGCCAAAGGCCCAAACAACCGACTCTTGATAACATAATTGATGCGCTTAGAAAGCATAACAACAACAACAACAACAACAACAACAAACAAAAGAGAGAAGGAAAAGCAGCCAGAAAGCAGCCAAGAATGAAGCGTACTATGAGTGCATCAGTCGGGCGTGCCCGACTGGCAAACACCCTCAAGAAGCCCAACTATGCCTACCCGAAAAACTAAGGCATCTTTGAGCCCAAAAGGTCCCGAATAGAATCCATATCTTATATTAGATATCACAGCTAATCGCAAACCTATATCAAATATTTCAATGGTATATGGTATACATTTTGAATAGTACGGGTTATTCAAGAGATGTTCAAAAACTGAAATATATTCAATCCTTATGTATTATTCGAGAACCTACATATCAAATTTGGTGTAAGCGGCGCTTAGAAGCTTCGAGTTATGCTCAAAAAATTAAATCTTTGAATCGATACATATCGAACAATATTATCGAGAAATCGAGAAAAAAATAACCAACACTTCTTGCTTGCCAATATGTATATTCAAAAATGATACAATTATAGAATTTAGCATATAAACTGTGCTTGGCTTTGATCCTTTTGGTTGCTTACAATTCGCAAGTGGTTATAGCTTTGGACTGAGTAAAAGGCTCTGCAATATGGAGTTGATAGCAAAGTTCGGCGGATGTAAGGACTTGCTCATTCTTGTTGTTTAGTTGGTGTTATCAAAACTAAAAGTAACTAAAAGCAATTTGTCATATTTTCAAGGGACATACATTGTATACCCTATGAGTTCAGCGAGGTCTCCTTCGCCCAGTTACATACACACTGCAGATATCGAGCATTCCCCTCTTTGAATCACTTTCGATGGATGCCGTCTATAAGTCACGCCTGCTGCGCTGATTTAATCAAAATATATTTCATAAATCCATCCAAAATTGTTGCACACCAGCAATAATTGCCAGGGCTGGGGCATCAATAAAATGCAATCAAAACTGGCTTAAGTGGTGTCTGCGTGCGCCACCTGCACCAGAGGCGGAGGGGGAGGGGTGGGCAGGGAGTTGCTGTGATATATTTTTCACGCTCATAAAATAAATGTCAACCATAAACCGTGACTAAGTCGAGAGACAAACAAATTACTAAATAAACGCGACACAACCAAATCAAATGAGAAACACACACGCACTCACACACACAGAGAGAGAGAGAGAGAGAGAGAGAGAGAGAGAGAGAGATAGATATAGATACATGTTTAGATAGATAAATGGATATAAAATAATGGGGCAGGGAGGGAAACAGGCAACCGCAACGCGCACAGAACAGAGCCAAATACGAGCGGAAATATCATATGGAGAAATAACTTGAGATGAGATTCTCCAAAAGGCTGCTAGCTGAGCAGAGGCGTAGCCAAAGGGGGGCGTCAATTCATGTATACAGTTGCAATAAGTCAATCTTAGCTGGATAAATAAATGAATAAATCCACTTCTTTCAAGCACTCCAAAATTCATATTTTATATCTTCTTGGGTAGTCTTTGAGCTGTTGTCTTGAGATGCCCAGCGCATAGCTGGAGATAAAGTATCTAAAATCTCTTTCCTTATCAACAGATAGACAGACAGGCCAGTCTGTCGGTTTCCTATCCGTTTCCTATCGGAACAGGTTTATATAGTCCAAGCGAAACTGTGGTGTCTGCAGCCGCTAAACAAACTTATATGGGAAAATTTCCCCCCCTTGGGGGTAAAGAAAATGGAGGACGCCGCCTCTGCGCCGCCTGGACTGACCAAGCAAGTGACTGCGTTGCTGTCGCGAAGTCAGCGTCAGATAGTCACCACCAAATGGCTGCCACCCCAAGCACCTCATGCGGCACAGTACATCCCGACCTTCCCTCACCCGTCCGCAGCCTCAACTGTCCACCGTATACGAAATGTAAATATTTAATTTTGAAACAGTGTAACTAAAGGGATTTGAAACGCGCGTGGACAGGAGGCGAACGCTTCTGATCTGGCTACTGCTCGCCGGCTCAGTGTCCGGCGTGTCCTGGCCAACCGGCGTGGGTGGCGGCGGGGGGTTTACGCAAACCCAAAATCAACGGAACCCGCAGCATTCGTTACGGTCCATTCCATTCCTGCGACATCGTCTTCTTCTTGCTGTTGTTGTTGCCCGTTGTGACATGTGAAAAGTTTCTTGGGCTGATTCTTCCTGCTGCCTTTTTTGCTACTGCTTCCCATGGAAATGCATGAAGAGGGGTATTTTGGTTTTGTGCACGAGTATGTAACAGGCAGAAGCAAAAAGTAACGTATCTGTAGATTGCTCGATTGAGAGACCAATTTTGGAAAAGTACACACAGATTACAAATGGTTCACTTTCTCGAGTCTCTTCTCCATTCGCCCCCCAAATAAAAGAGCCCAAGCATTAAAGCTAGGACCGTAGATCCTGAAAACATCACAAGAATCGGACTACAAATACCGAAGGTAGTCATGTCACTGAGGGTATCTGCTAGTCGTGCATGCTCGTCTTGGGCATTGTTACATCTTATTTTTATTTGAGTTTCTTTCGCAGCCGCTCCTTGTGTGTAAGTCCTGGCCACAATTTGGCTACTTTACAGCATTTTGCATGCCGCACCGAAAATGGGGGCTCCGGCGGAGGGTTGACCGGGTCCAAGACGAAACTCGCCCCCCGCCCCCCGCCCCCCGTCCCGCTCCCATGCTACACTTTCTTTAACCAAGCCCAGTCATGTCACATAACAAATGACATGCATTCGATGTGGGTGTGTGTGGGTGTGTGTGTGTGTGTGTCCTGCTGCTGCCTCTTTTTTCATGGCAAAATAATATCGAGATAAGCAACGCATTATGCAGAAGAGAGAGAGAGAGAGAGAAAGAGGAAGAGAGAAAGAGGAGGGAGAGTTGAATCAGCTGCGGGTCCCTGGGGCGTCCTTTGCGCCCTTTCAATGGGCCGCACTGCGGTCGTGCATGGCAGGACTAGGAGGGGTGGGCGGTACTGGGGCGGGGCGGAGGGGGGGACTTCCCAGCAAATCTGTGTTAAAAATTGTGCAACTTTTTAATCGATTGATTGCTGCCAGTTAAGTTTTTTATGCGGGACTTAAGCCGGACACACGCAGAGCCCCATCAACTGGCCCCTCCCGTCTGCCCTGCCCTCACACACACACACCACCCCCCGCCACCTTTTACACACACCAGCAGTGACCCACGGTCGCAATAGAAGTTCTCGATAAGATCAAATTGCAAATTGGTTTCGGCTTCAGTTTCGGCTGCAAGTTTGAACTTAAGATTTTACATTAAGATTTCTGCTTTGGCATAATATTTAGTATTTTATAGAGCTTACAAGGTAGGCCACGCAAAGTGGGTTTTATTAAATACAATTGAACTCAATTTAAACGTTTTTAACTTTGTTTAAACAAACAACAACTGTTAATTGAACGCAATCGACAAAGCAAAATCTCCTTTTCAAAAGGGGTTTAAAAAGTGAGTCAGAAGGGATTTTCGAGTGTTTAATAGTTAGTTTCGATTGTTTACACAAACTTGGGCAATGCATAAGTGCATAGATATGTTTAAGTAAAAGAATAATAAAAATAACTAGGCATATATGTATACACATTTATGCACTAGGGGGTATACCCCGGCATAGAGGTCAAACCAAGAACAAAGAGCTAAACCTTCTATTGGAGTGGGAATTTCCAAACTATATATATATATAGATATAGACTTAGATGTCAAGTTGATCTGGAGGCAAAGCCGTAAACAAAGAGCCAAACCTTCAATTGGGGTGGGCTTTGCCGAACTATAACCATATAAATATAGATATGGATTTAGATGCCAAATTGATCTGGAGGCCAAGCCATGAACAAAGCGTTAATCTCGAATAAATACAGTTCGATTTTCGAAAGAACGACCATCGAAGATTTGGTCTTATTACGACTATCGATTCGCATTCAAGAAGTCAAAATGTAATGTTTTATCAAAAATCAATTGATTTTCAAATAAAAACACTTTTGCTTGATATTTGGACATATCTTCTTATCCTTAGCAAATTCCACTTGACATATGTTTCACGCTTTTCCGAAAATACACGTTTTCCGAGTGAAAAAAAGACAAAGGGTTGAAGAGCAGAAGTTGTAATATCATGCGATCAGCTTCAAATTCATTTTCGAATATGTCTGTGAAAATGTTATTTGAGGCGTGGCATTGATGATAGGATAGAAATTAATTGGCCAGAGCGGAAAATGGAAAAAATGGAAAAGCCATGCCAAAAACTAGACCCTAGAGAAAGTCGTGTAATATCCGCAGGCTATAGGCGTGCATAAACTGAAGTATGCTTAGTTAGTTAGTTACTAAGTAATAATAAAATTAAAAAATAATAAAATATTATGCAATTATAATTATACAATCGATAATTACAACTTAAACTAAACTGAACTATGATATAATTACCTTCTGGCACATAAATATTAACATATTCAAGAAATAATTCAAATCATATACTATTTAGTTTAGAAGCTTGGTCGATTTGCCAAATTGTAAACTAGTTAAATGTTGGCTTGAATACGCAGGAATATCCTTTAATATGATTTCAGGACTTGAAGCGAAAGTTTTCCTCAAGTGCTTTTGATGATGAGCTTAACTTTGTTTTGATATCAAAATCCCTTTTGGTCATATCCACAATTAAGCAGCTCTTGACACTGTCGACAGCTGCTGCTGGCTGTGATCCGCCGCTCTCCCCCCTCCCCCACCCCTTTTTTTGTTAGCCTGCCAAGCAGCCACCCCCTGCACTTACCGCCCACACCCCTTCATTGTTTGTTTATAGCTTGATGCCTGCTGCGTGTAATCTTAACCACAATCAAATGTTCAACAAAATGCCTCCGGCCGACACCGCAGCGGGTGGCTTTGCCACAGCAGCAACAGCAGCAACAACAACAACAACAACAAAAGTGACAACAGTCGCACACACACACACACACACACACACACACGCGCGCAGAGGGGCGACAGGTCACACCTTCTCGCTATGCAAATCTGCAGCAGTCGAGAGCTTCCTTCGCGCATTTAGTTAATTTTGCATGCGCCGCAAAAGGACAACAATTTAATTTCCAAAAGCCATAAAAACGAAATAAAAATTGTTTTTATTTTATTTCTGTTGTTCTTCTTCTTGTTCTTGTTGCTTGTTTCAATTGTGTCGAGCAGCAAATTTGTGCGTCGACTGCGGCCGGCGGAGTGACAGCCGTCGCTGCCAATGACAGCCAGCTCCGCTGCCCCTGTCCCTGCCCCTGATCCTGGTCCTGCCCCTGCCCCTGCTGCTGGCGCTGTCATACAGCTTCATCCCCTGTCGCTGGCAGCAGGCGCAGAAGCTGCAACGCATCCTGTTGACGCCTGCGACTGGCTGTTGCCTTTTTGGCTGCCAACAAACGCCGTTTTTTTTTCCGACTATTCATTGAGCCAACAACCGCCCAACCGCCCAACCACCCAACCACCCAACCGCCCACCGCGGCAACCAGCTCGCGCATAAATCACGGCAACAGCGACAAAACTCGTCGCATGCAAATCCTTCAGACGCAACCGAAAAAAAAAAAAAAAAACAAAACAAAAGAAAAAACAAATTTCAATAAAAAAAAACACAAATTTTTTGGGAGTAGCTTTGACTTTGTCGCCGCATTACGGCCAAGTTGGTGGTTGTGGGCCTTAGCCTAGGGGTCGTGGGGGGGCTATTTACTGGTGGGGGCGGGGCGCAACATCGCGCGAATTGAAATGCAATTTGCTTTGAGTGAATTTAGCTGGAATATGGCTGACAAGTGGTAAAGCTCTGGCTGGAGTATACCCTATATAGATCTATCTATATCTTCAACTTCTTCTTCCGCTTCTTCTTCTTCCACAACCCCCACACATGCATAACTCGCGCATTTGTATTGCTATCGTACTGCAATTCGTAGAACGGTTAGCCAAGAAGTGACATATTTGTAATAACTCCCATATTTCCCGACTTATTGCGAATTGGTACTTTTGCAAAGAACTGCATATCGGTTTTTCACATGTTATATGACATACTTCCTAAGCCTAGACGGCCGGCTAGATCTTATCTGACCTCTGCTCGTCGGGAATGCCCTCTACTGTCAGCTGCATACAGGGTAGCGCTGACTATACGATTAGGGTTAGGACTTGCTTTTGGGGTTTCCTCTCAAATCGTCGTTGGCAATCAAAGCGGCTAGCAAAACACTTTCGAGTTTGTGGCCAGGCTTGGGGTTGGGTTTGGACCTCCTTCAGCTGATGCTGAAGCTGGGGTTGTCCTTGGGCTTGTGGTTTGAGTCGGTCACCGTTTGGCAATCAAAGGCTTAGCACAGCCGCAACGAACGTGCGTAATTTGGCAATTGTAAGCCGCTTCGCCCAGTCCCAGTCCCAGTCCCAATCACAAACACCAAACACCAAGCCCAGGCCCAGCTCCTGTCCGCCATGTAGCTAAGATATTGCCAAGTCCATGGGAGTTGTCGCAACCCCCAGCCTGGCAGCCAGCATATTGACAGACAATCAACCACTTGAAAAAGCATACGGCCAAATCAAAGCCACAAGACAAGTTATCACAGCTTTTCATTATGAAGCATTTAACCAAAACCCCAAACCCGTAAGCCCCGACAAAACCCAAAAATCCGTTGCCCAAAGCTGAAACGTAACCGAAACCGAAACCAAAACCAAACCCGAAGCGAAGCGAAGCGAAACGAACTCAACCGCGTGCACCCCTTGGCTTAGTTGCTCTCCGGGGGTTGATAGCTAACGGTTTTAAGCTCTTTTTTCCCTATTTTTAATACCCTGTATACAGAGCCTATAACAAGGTCGTATATACGAAGAACTTATCTTAAACACGAAATTTGGAGTCTTCTTCAACAACTTTTTGCGCTTACTTGAAGTAAAAATATTCTTGTGCTCAGTATTTCCTATGCTTTGTAGATCTTGTAAATATATTATAATGCAACTTAGACATGGGACAGGGTATCTGCCTTTAGGGAGGACACAACCAGCTAAGATATAGGGTATTACAAGTGCGAGCACTTTCTCTACAGATTGAAGGAAATGCCATTATCTCGCGTAGACACTTGTGATTTGCAGTCTGTAGCTGATTACAGGGTATCTGGCTGGTGGGGCAACAGCTATGCGAGCATTCTTATCGGATTCAATTGGTATTTTTTTGCCCCCCGCTGGTCTCTCGCAAATTAAATTAGACGCTTAATATGCAGCGAACGTTTCATTTGTTTTGCGGCTAGAAAATCAACGTGCAAAATTAGGCAAACAAACAAATGGCCAAACGGTAGGAACCGAGCTCCGAACTGGGCTACGGACGCACATGGAGTGGGCGGACGGATGAATCTGGGCATGGGCACTGGGAGAGGGCGAGCTGGTAGCTAATGCCCGAGGCGAGCCAGCGGCTCGGTCTGACCACGCCCACAGCTTAAACTCTAATGAGCCGCATTACTTTTGTTTGGCTACAGTGCGAACCCTATTGGCCAAGGGTGGTGCGGGGGGTGAGGGGATTTGAAGCAGGGGGGGGGGGGGTACGGGCGTAGGCCAAGACAGAGATTTGAAATGATTATCCCGTTAAAACGAAACTTATTTGTATGCGGCATTTTGCTTATTCCAAGCTCAAGCTTCTGTTAATTTTATGTAAACATTCGATACCCTGTAAATAGATAAATCAATGTGGGTAATGATGTCTCTCTAGCTCAAAGCGCCTTCTCGTGTTCAGAATTCGAGACAATATCTATTTATTTAAGCATTTTAATTTACTTATTGAAAGCACTTTTTGATATAAACACGGCTAAGAACTTGCTATGGCAAGAACCAGTTGAGAATTACAACAGATTAAGCCAGTTCGCATCCCACCTCACGTACTCCACAAGTCTAGACTAAAGACCAAGAGTATCTACTTGCCAAATAGTTTAGAATAGACGACTTAATAAGAGACGCGAAGACTCCGAACTAAATACCCTGTAATGCATGTTCTAATCGTTGCAGAGAACACGGATCGGTTCATGCCAGACAAAGCTAAACTTTGTATAAGCAAATATATTCAATGGGCAGATCGTCAACTCGATCTTCATTATTTTCCTTATATCTATCAGATTTTATATACATAAAATGTATGTCATATATGATATCATATCTTAACATATATCATAGAAATTCGCAGAACATTGTGATTAATTTATAAACAATTTGATACAAGGTCTTTTTTAACCGAACCATATTTCAGAATTACTTGTTAACTATGAACCGCAGCTCAAAGTCAGCTTCTCCAAAGGTAGCTGCGCAGAAGAAGAAGAAGAAGAAGAAGAAGAAGGAAAGAGCTTGTTTCAAAAAGATTCAGTTCCAATTGGATTTATCTGGATTTGCAATCTCATCTTTTGTGGAAGCCAATTTTGGGTAGAGATGAAAATATCTATAGATTGTAATGTTATTTATGGAACCGCCAAATGTCAAATAAAAACTGAAAATAATTGAAAATTGATTAAGATAAGCCTAACTCGAAGCATTTTCATAAAATACTATACACATGTCAAAAGTATTCGAAGATTTCATCTTTTTGAAGTTTTAAATATATCTTTAACATTTTAACATAGTCAACAGATGCAAATAGTTTTGTTTATTGTTCATCAACAATTATAGAGAACTTTTAATAATTGAACATTTTATTAATTTAAGAAAAAGCGAATTGTTAGTTTCTGGTAAAACAAAAGATTTGCTTCAATCCCAGTTAATAAATTTGCCAAGCGGCATGAAAAAGTGCTGAATTGCATTTATCTAAAATCCGATTTGTATTGTTAATGGCAATAAATTTGGGCTACCGTAGAACTAGGGGACGTCTCTGGAGCTCAACACATTCGCCAGCTTTTTCACACTGGACGAGCCAATGGCTGGCTGGGCGATGCCCGGGCCCGGGACGGCGGGACGGGCCTTCTCTGGGCAATAACTAACTCGAACTTTTGTTTAAGATACATTTTGAAAGCCAGCAGCTGGCCGCAAATTGACCTTAGCCATGGTCCACGGGCCCAGCTAGCCTTTGGTTGGCCAGTCATATGCAAATTTGTTGATTGCTCCAGCTACAGTTCCAGGAGCCGGAGCCGAAGCCGAAGCCGAAGCCAAAGCCCAAGCATCTAGCATCCATGTTCAACTGGTCAACCACAAGACGAGATGCGGTAGAAAACCGCACAATAAATGGGCATAAATTACAAAACATGATGAAACCCCCAATGGCAAACACAAGGAGACGCAGCTGGAGACGGAAACGGAGACGGGGGGCGGAGACGGGGCTGGGTCTCGGTCTGGGACTGGGGCAAGAGACGCGAATGCGGATGGGAACGTGGGCATAAGGATGTGAGCTGTGATTGTGATGTGGCCAGTTGCAGAAATTGATAATTTCGACTCACTGACAGACCGACAGACCGACCGATCGACCGACCGACCGACTGACTGTGTGGCGCCACCGAGTGCGGCATTGCCACTTGAATTTTTGATTTAACAAAAGTCTCATTTGTAAAACGGTCAAAACTTTGGTGAGCAGCAGCAGCAGCAGCAGCAGCAGCAGCAGCAGCAGCAGCCGCAGCAACTGCCACAAAATTCAAATGTGCCTTGCAACAAATCAAGCTGCAAACGAGTCTGAGTGCTCCGCTCTAAGATATGTGACCGGCAGATACCCTACAAATCAATCTGAATGCGCCCGAATACGCCTCGCAATTGTACTTTCTTAAATAACTCATGTCATTTCTTTTATCTTTTCTTTAACTTGATCGAACTTATCGACACGAAAATGTGATCAATGCCTTTTGAATTCACAAAGAACTTATGAGGTATGCCAAGAACTGATCTTTAATCATATTATTTCCAAGAGGTGCCAAGAGGAGATCGATAATTTCGATTTAAAGGGCACAGATAACTGATCGATACTTATCGGTTTTTGGGGCACTAGGAACTGATGGATACTTGTCGGGCTATGGGACACCAGCAACTGCTCGATACTTATCGATTTTTGGGCATTACGCAACTGATCGATAATTATCGATTGTTGAGGCACAAGAAACTAGTCGATACCAATAAATTTTTTGAGAGTACAAAAGAAATATGATTTTCACATACTTAAGACTTTCAGATGCTATATATAAACTTAGCTCTTCAACAGGCGAAAATCGATACTTATCGAAAAGGTGGAAAAAATATTAATTGTCTGTGGCCTTGATCGACAAAAATCACGTATATGATGATCGGGTTCATATATAACTTGTGTGTAGGGTATGCACTGTCTTTGGAATCATATTTAATGCATACAGGGTATCTTAAGGCAGGGGGTGGCTGTGGCTGTGGCTGTGGCTGTGACTGTTGCTGCTGCAAACCGAAGCGGAGGCCGAAAACTTTTGCACAACAACTGGGCAACAATAATAATGTCACGTTTATCGTGTGCAGCTAATTACTAACAAAAAGATAGTTTGTAATCCTACACAGAGCCAACAGTTGGCCAGGCCAGGCAGAAAGGCTGGCAGTTAGCCGGGCCGAGAGAGCCCAGCCGAGCGTGGCCAAAAATGCCCCTAGGACAACCGAACAACCAAGTAACAACAACAACAACAACAACAACAGTGATGTTGATAATATTGTTGTTGTTGTTGTTGTTGTTGATGAGGACCAGTAGCAGTTTGTACGTTTTGTTAGCTTGTTATACCCTGAACCCATTGAAAATGGGTAAATAGGGTATAATGTATTTGTGCAAATGTAGGTAACAGGCAGAAGAAAGGATCTCCGAACCCATAAAGTATATATATTTCTGATCAGCATCAACAGTCGATCTAGTCCGATGTCCGTCTGTCTGTCCGTCTGTCCGTATGTATGAACGCAAGGATCACAGAACCCATATGAGCTAGAGACAATTGAAATTTTAGCTGTAGGTCCTCCTAGTGTCTACGCAGATAGAGTTTCTTTCCCATAAAAATCGAAATCGACATCCTGTTTTTTGAGCAATTCTGGTAAATAATAAGAGTTAGAGTCACCAAACTTGAGATGTAGCTTCTGGAATAGTATTTGTATCTGCATTTGGTGTTGGGAGAAGTGGGTTCAGGGTATCCCCTAGTCGGGAGCTCCCGACTAGAACCTCTACTTGTTTCGCTTTGTTGTTGTTGGTTAGTTTTGCCAGCCGAAAACTTCTGCTTGGCCCAAAACATGTGCAAAAATCTTTGGCAACAAGTTTGCTGCGCATTAGCACACGCCTGAATTTCTTGGCTAAACACAACAACAACAAGAACTGCAACAATTGCCAACTAAGTTCATGCAAATCTGGCCACACCCACTTGCAAAGGG
Source organism: Drosophila kanekoi (assembly GCA_037075305.1). Lineage (NCBI taxonomy): Eukaryota > Metazoa > Arthropoda > Insecta > Diptera > Drosophilidae > Drosophila > Drosophila kanekoi. The sequence goes on from JBAMCE010000234.1 coordinate 41,195, forward strand.
GGCGGTTGGGTGGGACTGGCCGAAAGTTTTTGCATATTGCCCAACAGCTGCGCTAGCTGATGCAACACACAAACACACACACACACACACACACACACACACACACATACACTTGCCACACCGGGACAGCCGCACACCCCCTTTCACAAGTTGCCATTGTTGCCAGCTTGTTGGCCAAGTTTGTTGTTGTTTCGGCCAACGGAAAGTTTGTGCAGCACAAGCCGCATTAGGCGCATTACACTTGCCACAGCCTGCGGGGCACGGCCACTTTCTTGCAACCACCCCAAAATGTTAGTCAAATCTTCTTTGATTTAAAGAAAAACCCGTGTACAAAAAGAAAGGTGTAAAAAAAGACATTGATCGTATATAAAAAGGTGATTGCTTCCTTATCACTAAAATCTATTAAAATTAGTAAAGAACAACAAGTTTTCATATTTACAATATTAAATCACAAATGATTAACACATTTCAATTGCACTAACAAGTCACATTTGCTTTGATGCACAAAAAGGGAATTCAACTTCAAATTTGTGATAACAAGAAAAATTGAGGACCAAAAGATTTCATATTTTAGATCAAAACCGTGTAAAAACAGAATTAGGTGCAAATATATGTTTGTATATATTCATATACAACATACACTGATGGCCAAAATAATAGGAATGGCAGGTCAGAATTGAATATAAATTATCAGAATATATATATCATAATTAACACTGAAAACAACAAGCAAATAAACAAAAAAAACAATCCGTGACTATTATTTTTGCCATCAGTGTACATATATGTATACATATATATACATATATATGTATGTATATATAGTATATATTAATCTTAACTTTAGTACACAAAAACTGCGTATAAATATCCACGCAGGTTGGTTAATTGCTTGTGTGAATGTACGTGTGTGTGTGCGTGTGTACAAATATTGCTCAATGTACAGTTAAAACTTTTTTTTATATATAAAACAAAGCTTTGTTTTCGACAATATGAAAATTGGCTAGAACTGAAATTCTTCGCTAAAATATTTCAGGTTTTCTGTAGAAAAGCGCATTTCACACACACACATACACTCACATTTAGCAGCAAACATTAAAGTAGTTTAGGACGATTTAAAAACTCAACGGAAATTTTCAAATATGCACAGAATATCAACAGCGATTAATATATCGATAGGCAATATCGATAACACAACAGGGGCTAGCAACGAGGTTACTGCACTCTTGAACAACAGTCTATCTTAAAAATGTGCTGATCGATGTTTATAATTTTTTCAAGATTGGTTAGGTTAAGCTATAGGCTTTAATTGTGTGTATGCGGGTCTCGGGGCCATTATCCCTCAATTAAGATATTTAAAGAATGCTGGAAACCTACTTTTTCAAACCCCTTGGCTTACGCATATTATAATATTATATTATATTGGTTTTGTGAATTAAAACATAAGAAATGCCACATGTGGGGGAAGTCGCATAGTGATGGTAGGATTTCGCTTTGATTTCGATTAATATGAAACGGTTTGACGATAGCATGAGCATAAAACGGCAAATTATCGCCTTGATTTCGATGAACTTGAAACGGTTCGACGATAACATGAGCACAAAGCGCCAAATTTAAAAAAAAGCTTCATTTATCTATTTAAGCTGTAAATTTCAGTCACGTTTCTGTACACATATATAAACTATATATTTATATAAACAAAAAAAAAGTTTTTGATTTTTTCAAAAGTTAAATAATTGAAAACTCTAAATTAAAATTACAAGCAGTAACTGGTTAACCTTCATAGCCAACGTCTTCATCTGTGTACATTTTAATCGGCTGCCCGGCTGTTTCATTGACTGTTTCCATCATCTCAACATCGCGGCAATTGGCCGCCTGCAGCTCCCGTCTGATATCCGCGATAATCTTTGGATGAGATTTCTTTCTGCAATTGTTGAATTTTTCGAATTTTTCAATTAATCTGATTGCTGTTATTATCTAGACTTTACACACTTTAAAAGCTGAAGCAGCGCATCCTTTTGGTCCGAGGAGATGTCATTCTTATATCGCTGTGCGAAAGTGAGCAGAGCTTGATGCCATAGCACTGGCAACTCTCGCTTATCGTTCTCGAATCTGCAAAGAACGAGGAAAGGTTATTGATTCAGATGACATAGAGTTTGGGTACGGATAACCTTAGAAAATGAAAGACGGCCGCGTCGATAACGCGATACGGCAGAGCATAGCGTTTGTCCAGGAAATAGCGTATGAATATCGAATTGGCGCCGGAATAGTTCATTTCACAGATCTTCAGCAGGCATGCGGACGAGTGCAGCACGGGTATAGAGCTGCGGGCCACAACGCTGCCAAATATGATGGCCTCACGCAATGTACAATCGCCAGACTCCAGCAGCGGCAGTATGATGCCCTTCATAAAGGCGGCCGGCTTGAAGAGAGCGCGTTTCAGTGCATTATACAAATGCATATTGAGCTTTTTGTATTCGCACAGATCATCGCGAACGCGCGGCAATAGCACCAGGTTATAGAAACGCTGGGCCATTGCTTGGGACAGAACCGAGCAGAAGATGCGAGTGCCTTGGAACATCGCTGCAGCGCTCCAATTGTGTGGCTCCGTTATGAACAATATCTGTTCCCAGTTCCTCAGCTTGGGTATGATCTTAAAGGCTTTCGGAATCTTGCCGCTGCGATATCGCTTGAGCACTTCGCGGACACCCTCATACATTTCCTTAACCTTGGGATCAATTTCCTCGATTTTCAGCGAGCCCTCATCGGAGATTTTTGTGTGTATATCGGCGCCCTTCTCTTGGATCTTTTGCATTATTATCTCAGACAGATTTAATGTGCGTTTGCCCTCCTTGGTGGGCGGCTGTTGGAAGCGTTCGAAGGCGGCGACATCATCGTCATCCATGTCCAGGTCGGCCATGAAATCGTTTTCGTTAACATCTTCCTTTTCCTGCTCCACGTCATCGTCTATATTGTATATAGAGTTATTAATAAATGGGGAGAGATATCAACTTTTACTTCTTTTTACGCGATATTACATACTCAAATTGAATTTAACATTCCTGCGGGGCGCTAAGCTTGGAAAGTTTTCCTCGTCTAGCTCCAGTTGCTGTTGTCTGGCTGCTGCCAAGATCTTTTGACTGCTTTTCGCGTCTATATTCTATAATTAATGATAGCGATTGGATGGATCATCATTTTATGTACCTAAGGTTCCTTAATTTACCGGCGACTCCTCTGCACGTAGTTTAACTCTCTCCTTGTTCTTTGCTTTGGACACTTTGCCCTCTGTGATTTGCTTTTCCAAGTTAACAGTTTTAATTGTCGCCACATTTGCTTTCTTCGGTTTGCCCATTTTTGTGTTTCTTCAAGTAAGATTTTTAATAACAAAACCGAGCACAGCACGTGTTGTAATCGTTGTTTATCGTGGGGAGGCACCCTGTTCTGCTTCGATGAAATCGCATGGTCACTCACATTTTTGACAGCTGTTGTTCCATGTATGCATTGGAACATATCGATGAGGAAAATACGTTAGTGATGAGTGATTTAATCAGTATTTATTATTGTTTATGCGGTATAAAACATATTTTACACGGATTTAAATAATGTTAAGATAAAACCAGGAGCACATGTAACCGTACAGAAAGACAGAAACCGGCTTTTAACGCTTGGTATAGGTTGAATAGGTATCGATTAATTGTTTTTATCGTATCGATTGCATTCGATATATCAATGGCTGCTGCATCCCTATTTCCTTTCCCTTACCTAGCTGGTTTTTGACAAGACCGATTCTTTTTTTTTCTGTGTTGATTGCAGCAAGACCGACATAATGAAGGTGTGCAAAAATTTTGTGAAAAATATTATAACAAACGTTGTCAACATTTAGAAATATTGATAAAAACAACTAGCATAAACAATAAACTTGTTCAAAAATCAAGCGTTGCATAAAAAACTCAACTGATTGGCCTTAAAATAAAAGATAACAACTTATGTTGTGTATACATTTATATGTATGTGAACTAAACAAAAACTTCGTGTTTGCTTGCAGCTCAACGTTTCTTATCCCGCTACGGGATGCCAAAAGCTGTTCGAAGTTGTCGATGAGCACAAACTGCGTGTGTTCTACGAGAAGCGTATGGGCCAAGTTGTGGAAGCCGATATTCTGGGTGATGAATGGAAGGGCTATCAGCTGCGCATCGCTGGCGGTAACGACAAGCAGGGCTTCCCCATGAAGCAGGGTGTGCTCACTCATGGTAAGTGTTAAGTTAATCAAAGTGTAATTGAATTTAACTCACTTTCTGTTATCTAGGTCGTGTGCGTCTCCTGCTGAAGAAGGGACACTCGTGCTACCGTCCACGCCGTACTGGTGAGCGCAAGCGCAAGTCTGTGCGTGGCTGCATTGTCGATGCCAACATGTCCGTGCTGGCTCTGGTCGTGATCAAGAAGGGCGAGCAAGATATTGCCGGTCTGACAGACACAACGATTCCACGTCGTTTGGGCCCCAAGCGTGCCAGCAAGATCCGTAAGCTGTACAACTTGACCAAGGAGGATGATGTTCGTCGCTTCGTTGTGCGCCGTCCATTGCCCGCCAAGGAGAACAAGAAGGCCACCTCCAAGGCACCCAAAATCCAGCGTCTGATCACACCCGTGGTGCTGCAGCGCAAACACAGACGCATTGCCCTGAAGAAGAAGCGCCAGCAGGCTTCCAAGGAGGCTGCTGCCGATTACGCTAAGCTCCTTGTTCAGCGCAAGAAGGAGTCTAAGGCTAAGCGCGAAGAGGCCAAGCGTCGCCGTTCCGCCTCGATCCGTGAATCGAAGAGCTCTGTTTCAAGTGACAAGAAGTAAATGTGAAATGGCCGCCGCCAACTGCTAACATCTACCCACATCGTATAAAAAACAAATCTGTAGCCATTTGTTAATAAATTGTGAATGGTCAAAAAATATCCCTAAGCCAAACAATTCTTTTTTTTCTTGTGAAATCTCGTGTTAACCAACCTATGAGAATGTGCTCAAGTGAAAGTGCAGGAAGCTTCAAACGAAAGAAACTGCAGGCATGGAGTCAACTTTCTATGGGAATCAATTCCCATATATAGGTATAGATTATGCCAAATGATTTTACAAATGTCCAAGAGGAAAGTTAAAGGGGCATTATGGATAAAGTAAAAGCTTTAGAATTTGGCAGCTAGAAGACAGACTAGACAAAGAGCTGTAGCTTAGAATCCCCAGACTCTACATGCCGGCAACATGACAAAGGTATGAGGCAGTCCCCCTGTGGGCTAAGGGCTCTTATAAAAGCAAGCTATTTTGTGGGGCTAATTTTCCGAATCCTGCAGGAGCCAATTTTGAAATCCTTGGCGGCAAAGTGCATTCACAAGGAATTCATTCATATTCTTACCGAATCTGCGTGAGTCGACATCAGATAGATAACAATTTTTCGAGCTGCCCGGGCAGATAGATAGCCCTTCCTATTTTTGCCAGATCCTGAGCTCCTTCAATCTGTTTCCTTTCGAAAGGCAGCTACCGGGCGCTGCTTGGAGCAGACCAGATCCTCAAGATCACCCCCTCTCAATTTGCCAGCAGCTGTGAGCCGATAGATATATTGGCGCACTTTGTGTACATCATCCATGAAGCTTCCTCTGAGATACATATGTATATTAAACTAGTTTACAATTAAATTATGTTTTTATTTATATAATAATGCATCGTTATTTATTTCACATGCGCTTGCGATTGCCGTACAACATTGGAACATTTTATAAAAATCCTAGAACAGAACGAAGATATTCCACGAATCTCTCTTCTATTTCGTGTGGAATTCGCACACGCGCACTCACACACACAGAACACAAGCATGTGTGCATGTTTATGCAACTAGACAAATTTACAATTTTAGAAACAATTTTAATACATCTTTCGATATATATATATATATGTGTATATGTGTGGTAGGTATATCTATATTGTTTTAATATATATATATATTTGTGAAAACAATCAGAATGTATAAGGAGCGGCAGTTGGCGTTGAGTCGAGCTTTCCGAATGGTCACACAGCCTCTCGAACAGTTGGCTGTGTCTTAATACAATCCACATCCATGTTCATATTTTGACGGAACTGGAAAAGTATCTGTCGTCTTCTGCGGGCGCGGGCGCGGGCGCCGGTTCGGGCGGTGGAGGTGCCTCGCCCGTTGCAGCCGGCGGCTCATAGCGCGCCAGTTTGGCCTCCTGATCCGCCAGCAGTTCGAGCAAATCCTCCTGATCCTTTTGGGTGGCCAACAGCGTCTCGTTGGCCGCATCGGCGCGCTGTTTTTCAGCTGCCAATTGCTGACGCAGCGTCTCCAGCTCCTTAGTCAGGCGTATGTTCTCCGCAAAGTACATGTTCGCCTGATAGCGTGCCGCATTCAGCTTCTCATCAGTGTCTGGCTGGGCGGGCTGAGCAACTTCAGCGTTTGCTGGCGCCGGCTGCTCAGCAGCTGGTGACTGCGCCGCCAGCTGTGCCTTGAGCAGTGTATTCTGATCCGCCAGCTGTGATTTGAGCGACTGCTCCTGGCTGAGCTGCTCTTTCAAGTCGATATTCTGCTGTTCCAGATCCTTGGTGGACTGCTGCAGCGTCTGTATCTGCGCATCCATGCCGCGTATAATACCCTTATATTGGGCTACCAGAGCGGAGGCCTCCGAGCTGAGCGTCAACTCAGTCAGCTCAATGCCATCGACATCGAAACCGCTCACTTGCTTCGCCAGCAGCGCCTCCAGACCCTTGTACAGCTTGCAGTACTCGTAGTCCAGCAGCAGTTCACTGGCGCCCTTGGCGCGTATCTGGACCTGCTTGCAGGCGCGGCTGTAGGCCTCGTGGCGCGACACTTCGCTCAGCTTGTTGCAAAATGTCTCCTGGCCGATGCGTTTGATGATCAGCTGGCTGATGTCCTCGCGCCGCTGGTTGGGCAGGGAATTGTCATTGAACTGGATGCAGAGGCCCATCAGAAATGCGCACATGCCCTGCACCAGATATTCGCGCTCGTCATGTTCATTGGCACACAGCTGGGCCGTCAGATAGGCCATGGTGCCCTGCGTCTCGAGCAGGGCCTTAACAGCGCTGGGACAATGGGCCAGCCAAACGCTGAGCAGCATTAACAGGCCCACCTTGCTCTGCAAGCGATAGCGCTCCTGCTGCATGAGATTGGTGCATTGCTCGAGCAGTGTGATCGGCCGTTGCCCGCCTGGCGTCGCTAGCAGCACGCGCAGTAGCTCCTCCTTTTGGGCGACATTCTCGACCAGCGCATGCATCATGGCCACGGCCGAGAACCAATTGGCCAACGTATCTGTGGAGAAGAGACCCGTGCAGAGGAGCTGGCCGGTGGTCAGCACACTAAAATCCGTGGGACTGAAGGGCAACAGCGTCTGCACCAACGCACGCTGACCGTCCACGTTGCGATAAAGGAAACACTGAAAACAGTAGAGCACCGCACAGCGCAGCGCCTGTATTTGCTTTTCATTGATCATGGACATCAGGAGCACCACAATTGCGGGACGTGGCGGCTGGCTGGGCGCCGTCAAACGGCCCAGCTCGTCCTGATTCTCGCGATCGCCACGGACCACCTCAGCGACGGCATTGATAGTCTCCGTCAATATGTCTGCGGGCACACCGCTGCCCATTAAGATGTCGCAGAGCGCCTTCAGCAGCTGTGACTTTTGCATGACACGCTGACAGGCGCTGACCACCTGCTGCTGATTGCTGGGCGTGACGAGAGCACGCACCACCTGCAGCATGCAATGAAAATTTGACACCTTTTGCGGAGTCCAGCCGTTTTCTTCTAGGTCGCTGCTATTGTTGGCGCTCAGGATAAACATGGGGGCCAGACGCTGTATATAGGAGCCCTCCTTGAAGAACTGCTGATTGCTTGAGTTATTCTTGAGCAGATTCAGCAGCAGTATGAGACAATCCTCGACAACAATGCCGCCATCCGAGCAGCCCTCCTCGCGCACAATATCAAACAGTCGATCAAACGCGTTCTCGAATGCGACAATCTTTTGTATATTGGAATTGCCTTTGGTCAGCTCAATGAGGAGAAGCAGCACATCGTTTCTGATCACCTCGCGAGTGTCTGTTAGCAGATCCATTAGCTTGGACACGCCCATGGGACTAACTAGGACCAGTTCTTGCAGTTCGCGCGTCTTGTTCGCAATCAGAGATGTAATTAGTTGGATGGCCGCGCGGCGAACACGAAAATCATACTCATCCAGATAGCCCATGACCAGGGTGACGTGTTCGGGGCTCTTGATAAACATCTCGGTGAACTGTTCGCCCACGTTGACTGACACAGCCGGATTGTCGGCCTCCTCGTCGAACTCCTCGCTAGTCACAATGTTGCACAGCGTGTCGAGGGCGTAGCCAATAATCTCAGCGTCTTGGCCATCGTTTTGCAGTACCTGTATCAGAGGTGGCATGCCCTGGGCACCCACTTCTATTCGATATTTTCGTGAGAGTGCTTTTAATGCCCGGCACGCATCCCGGCGATCCTCGAGCAGTGTTGAGGAATAAACTCGATCGACGAGCTTCTCGACGGTCTCTGCTGCGCTGGGCTGCTGGCCCGGCTCTGTGCCGCCCAGCACGGTCTTGATGCCACTCTTCAAGTACTCCATCCACTTTCTGCTTATCTAAACGACGTGTTGAATATGTTATGCTATATTTAAGCTAACATATAGCTGACACGTCAATTTTTATTAAAAACAATAACCAAACCAGTGTGAACACACTCAATGTTGAGAAAATTATGCCCGATAATTCGAGCCACCAATTAAATAATTATTCAAAGCCGCTGATTAAATTAACTGTTGAGTCTAGCTGCAGTTGTGCTTTGCCTTATTTTCAGCTGAGCAAACACTACAAATATATAAGTAATTGGTACATAGAAAACGCCATATAGAATTTGACATTTTTTGGTGCATTATGCCGCATTGTTTATTTTTAAAGTCCCATGCAACCAGTGTTTACACATCAATTGGCAGATAATATTGAAAATGACAATAATTTGTATGTCAGTGAAACATATACCAAAATAGGCTAATTTTATTATTACTTCCCGATGGGATTCTTCAAATCTAGTTGGTCTTGCCACCATTTTTTGTATACATTTTGTATATTGGGACTATCGATAGCTCGTCAAGTTTATTGGTATTTTTTAGTGCCAGACCGCAGCATTATAGAAAATTCGGTGCATAGAGCAATACTGGTTGAATTTTTTTGTTGTAACTTTTGCTGTTTTTGTTTATTATGCATTTGTTTGCAGATGAGTTGTTAATTAAATGGATGCCACAAATGTCAATGCATAAATGAGCTTCAAAATGAACGCTGCACAACTGATGTGGGTCTGCCTGTGGCCGCTGCTCGCCCTCATAACGCAGACTACCTTTGTTGTGCAGGCAATGTGCCCCAAAAAATGCAGCTGCAAGAACATCTCAGAGAATATACAATCTTTGCGCGTCCGCTGCGATGAGCAGCAAATTGTTAATTGGAAGGAACTGAACTTTGGCGACGATGTCCACAACATAGACAGCATGTAAGTGTGCGCATTAAAAGTTTATTTCATTAACAAAATTTTGTCTAATAACAAAATTGGGGGCACTTGCAGCACGGCCAGCAAAAATGCAATTGCACAAATTACCGAAGATGATTTCAAGAGCTTTACGAAACTTAAACGTTTGGATTTAAACTCAAATCAACTCACCGAACTGGACAAGGACACCTTTGGCAACAGTTTGCCGAATGTGGAGCGCTTGCGGTTGGCAAATAACTCAATAAGTCACATATACGAAGGCGCCTTCGAACAAATGCCCAAGCTGAAGCAGCTGTAAGTTTTTGTACTCTGATGGCCTAATTTTCTTTGTGCAACTGTTTGTAATAGGCAAACGTAAACAGCCATAAAGTATATGAATTCCTGATCAGGACGACGAGCTGTCCATCTAGCCATATATCCGACTGTCCGACTCTGTCTGCTTATCTGTGTGAAACCTGAAAAGCTAGAGACAATTTTAAATTTGTATATTCATTATCATTTTTGATTCTTTTCAATAACCAAAAATTATAAGAACTAGATTGCAACATAGTATTGAACAAATCTAGAGCCTTACGTTTTGATATACACGCACTTTTCTATGCTATGCTGGATATTGGTAAAGGTTGCTTCCGGTCATTATCTAGCCAAGCACACCCGACTGGGAGCACTGTCACATCTTTTGCATTGCTTGGAACTTGATTTTGATTTTTATTTTGAATGCATTTCCACAGTGATTTGTCCAACAATCCCTTGGCCTGTGATTGTGGGCTAATTTGGCTGATTGCCTGGTCGAATGCGCGCGATATACGCCTGCAGCCGCCGCCCAAATGTGATTCACCCATCAATTTTCGTGGCATGCCGCTCAAGAAACTCAAAGTGGGCATTGACTTTCGCTGCGAATCGTTGTTGCAGCCGCTGCTGGAGCTTGTGCCCAAACAGAATCAGGTGCGGAACTTGAACTGGATGCTTTCTCGATATTTCTATACGTTGACCATTTTTGCAGATTGCCTTTGAGGGCGACGAGCTGCAGCTGAAGTGCTATGCGCCGCGTGTTGCTATTGGGGCGCCGCGCGAATCTGAGGACTTGCCCACGCGTGCCTATGTCTTCTGGGGCTGGTCGGATAAGATACGGCAGCACAACTCAACGGACGATATCATCTATCGTGATCCGACCAAAATATTCAACGATGTGCATCTGGATTCGCGTCACTCAACCGATTCGGGCATACTCAATTCCATATTGCGCATCGGTAGCCTAACACAGAATCATACGGGCATGTGGGACTGCACGCTGCGCAGCCAGCAGGCGAATCTCTCCCAATCTATAGTGCTGCATGTCGTGGCCAAGGGCACGCTCTATTGCGATGCCATAGTGACGCACACAAACAAGGGCAGCTACCATTGGCCACGCACGATGCGCGGCGAGACCGTGCTGCAGGCCTGCGTCGAGGAGCCCAGCGATGTTAGCCAGCAGCGTCGCGCCTCCCATGAATGCGGCCACAACGGTGAGTGGCAGCAACTGGACACGGCGAGCTGTGTCTATGTCAGCGAAACGACGCGCATATTCGAGCAGTTCGCCAAGGTGAATTTGACGCTGACCAAGGGTCAGAATGCGCTGGAGATCGCGCGTCGCTTGCACAATTTTACGCACATACAAACGCAACTGCACAAGATACGCGATCCCATGGATTTGGAGTATATAGCGCGCACACTGCTTAAGTATCTGGAGCAGCTGGAGGCGCATCAGCAGGAGATAAGCTATCTACTAATGGACATTGTCTCGCAGCTGCTAACGCTGCCCGTCAAGCTATTCGAGGCCGCACAGCTGCAGCAATCGACTGGCCACAAGCTGCTGCACATTGTCGAAACTGCCGCCTTGCGTCTGGCCAGCGGCAGCGAGAGCGATCTGAGCGACGGACGCCATCAAATGTCGCAGCGTAACATCTTTGTGGAGTTCTTCAACATTAGTCCGGAACAGTTTCTGAGCATGTCGTGCGTCTGGCTGGCCGGCAGCCAGCGTGGCCTGCAATGCAACAGCGCCAACGATACTATACCGATGTACGAGCATGGGGACATCGATGCGGCCATACAGGTGCCACAGCAGGTGCTCAACGAACAGCTAACAGCCGGAGCCGACAACCAAAGCGGGAGCAGCGTACGGCTAATGATCACGCTGCATCGCTATGCCAAGCTGTTGCCCCAGCTGCAGAGCCAGGACAACGAGACGCTCTCCTCGGTCATAATTGGCGCACGTCTCTACAGCAGCAGCACGGACGAGCCGCTGGCCAGTCAGGTTCTGGCGGCCGGCGATGAGCTCAGTATGGACCAGGAAGAGGACGTCTATCAGCAACGGATCACGATAATGCTGCGCGCCCATCCGTATCACGACGAGCGCAGCGCACCGCTGCCCGCCTGGTGGGACGAGCAGCAGCAGGCATGGAATCCGCATGTCTGTCAGCAACATTATCAGCATCGCAATCTGCTCATGTTCAGCTGCAGGCGCAGCGGTGGCTACTTTGGGCTGCTGCAGCGTGCCGCCTATTTGAATGATTATCGCAGCGAGTGGGCGGGTGCACGTTTCCGACACGCCCCACTGCCAATTTATGTGGGCTGTGCGGTGCTGTTTGCCTGCGCCTGGTTCAACATAGTCACCTTTGTGGTATTCGGCTGTGCCATACGCATCAATCGGGTGCAGCGGCACGCTCTGGTCAACACCTGGCTGGCGCTGGCGACGCTCTGTTTGACCTTTGTGCTGGGCATCTATCAGACGACAAATTTGCTGCACTGCCGCCTCTTTGGACTGCTGCTGCACTATCTCAGCCTTTGTGTGCTGCTCTGGCTGTGCGTAAGCCTGAGCAGCATGTACAAGCGTCTCAGCAAATCGACAATGGCCACATCTTTGCCCATGACGGGACAGCTGCCGGCCTCGGCGGCGGCATCATTGATGCCACAGGAGCCACATCAGCGGAAACCAATTTTGGGCATTTATCTGGTCGGCTGGGGCATTGCGCTGCTCATCTGTGGCATCAGCAGCGCCGTCAATATGTCCGAATATGCCGCCTATAGCTACTGTTTTCTGCATAACTCGACCACGCTGAATGCGCTGCTTGTACCCGCCGGCATCTTGCTAATCTTTAGCGGCATCCTGGCCCTGTGCATCTACTATCAGCTCAGCCAGCAGACGGTGAATGTGCTCCAACAGCAGCAGCAACAGCAGCAACAACATCTCGGTCAGCGTCAATATTCGGATAACAATACACAGGCAACGGAGCACATTGACTTAGATTGGCTGGACGCGAATGGCTGTGCCACAACCATCAATAAGGAGGCGCACACAAATGCCAGCAGCTCGGCGCTGCAGCTGCAGGAACAGTACAGCACGCTGAGCAATCCGTTGAGCAGTATTGTCGATGATTTCGAGCGGTCGAATATGTCCCATTTACGCGGACACTTCATCTTCCTCGTCCTCTACGTGGGCGCCTGGCTATCGGCTGCCCTCTATGTGCACAGCGAGGAGCAGCTGTATGTGCTCGGCTTTGCGGCCAGTTGTGTGGCCTTGGGTCTGTTCCTGTTGCTATTTTACAACTTGACCCGGAATGATGCACGTCAGGCGTGGACACAGCATCGAATGGCACGCTCCAGCCGCCTGGTGGCCTATAATAATGCGCGAATGGGCTCGGCCGCTCGAGCAGCTGCAGCGGGCGGCACAGCTAATGCCAATGGCAATAAGGCCGGCGGCAGCGGCTCTGCTCTGATCAGCAACTCAATTGTGGCCTATAAAGCGGGACCCGGCAGCCTCTATGAGCCGAACAACTCGGCCGGCTCGCGTTCCAATAGCCAGTGCTCCAATAAGCAGCGCAGCAGCAGCGCCCGGAGCATGCGCAGCCAGACCCGAAGCAATGGACAACTGGACTGCACAACACAGCAGCTGCTGCTGGGCGCCGGCGGTGCTTCCGGGACATCCACGCACGGCGGCATCACCATCATCAATAACAATCACGGCCAGCAGCAGTTGCAGCAGCAGCAATCATCTTCATCTGTCTCGCAGCAGGCGGGTGGGGGGCAGCACAGTCTGAACGCACTGCTGCATGTGGGCAACGGACAGGAGAGCATGCCCAGCGCCGAGCTGTTCTACAATCCCAATCAGATCAATGTGGCGCGTAAGTTCTTCAAGAAACAGAAGCGTCTGGCCAAGCGCAACAACTTCGAGCTGCAGCGCCAGGCGCTACCCGGCCAGCTGCACATGCTGCACAGCCAGCACAGTCTGCACAGCGATGCCAGCTCCGAGCAGCTCTATGCACGGCATCACAATGCGATGACCCTGCTCGCCGGCGGCAGCAAGGTGAACAACACAAATCTGCACTACAAGTCATCGTTGGGGCAACAGTTGTCTCCGGCCAACAAGGATCAGCCGGCGGCGACGGCGACGGCGATGGAGTCGTTACAGTATAAACGCTTTGTGCCCACCTCAAAGATATTGCAGGCGAACATCTATACGAATATACCGGAAACGCAGACGCCGCAACATGAGGTGATTAAACTGCGCAACGGCACACGGACGCCTTCGCTGCTGGATGAAACGCTGCACGAACATGACGATGAGCTGCTGACCACCACGCACGAGGATGATGATGGCAGTTCCCTTGATGAGCATGCGCCTTTGTATGCCAATACCATGCCAGGCACGCCGCAAAGTGAGCTAAATGCGCATCTGTTTCGGGGTGAGCGCGGCGCACCGATTAGTTCCACGCCCGTCAAGCCGCCCAGCCTGGAGGCCATGAATAGTCTGGGCCTGCCGGAGACCGGGCTGGGCAATGAGTCCTTACCCGGCGCCGTCGCCGCCGCCGCAGAGGAGCCTTTGCTGCAGCGTCACGAGATTTACGTGTCCAATTCGCTGCAAGTGACCAACAGCATACGTCTGGAGGATGACTTTCCCAGCGTGCTCATACGTTTCAGCCAGCAGCAGCAGTCCAAGTCGCTGAACAACATTAGCGACATGCTGGTTACGGGCACAGGTGCGGGCACGGACGGTAATGGTTGCGCCGCTGCATCGGGACTGGAAGGTGTCAATGCTCTGGGCTCGCTGGCCGGCAGCAGTGCCAATTCGATGGTCACACAGCTGATGTACTCGTGCTCCAGTAGCAATCTGCCCCAGCTGCAGGCCGCGCACAGCGCACGCAATCTGGCCAATGTGGGCGTGGGGCATCACTTCGATCTGCCCAGCAGTAGCAGCACACGCCTGCTCTCCGCCAGTCCCACCAACGAGAGCGATCTCAACTATCAGAATTCAGAGATTAGCATACGCAGCCATGGACTATATGCACCGCAGGCGGACAATGACTTGAATCTGACATTGACCGATGATTTCCGCTGCTATCAGTCCTCTAATGCCAGCGATGCCGATGTCGATGTGCTCAACGAGTTTGACGATGAGTTCGTGGGCTATGCTGGCAGCAGTTGCTCCGCCAACAACGCCAACGGCGCAGCCAACGAGGATGCACACTATTCGCATCAACATCTTGTGGCGGGCAGCGGTGGCGGCGGTGAGGCCACAGCCGAGGGCGCACCGCACCTAGACGAGGAGGAGCAGGATGATGATGATGAGGAGGCCATGAATAACTCCATCGATGAGCTGTACGAGGCAATTAAGTGTCGCAGTCCGCTCAAGAGCTGCAAGCCGCTGCTGCTGCCGGAGGCGGCGCACAGCTCAACAGCTGGCGCAGATCGTGCACGAAAAACGGAGCCACAGTCGAATCCCAATCATGATCATCTGAATGAAACCGTGGAGGATGATAGCAGCCAGAGCAGCGTTATATCCTATATCGATCCTAGAGCCAACGAGCACAGCGCTCGCAACAATCCTAGTTAGCTTATAGAATATATAATGCATATATAAAACTAGATATAGTTATATATATATATATATAGTTATAGAGACATACGATAAACCCTCCGTGCTTGGCTGGATGCTTGCAAGTGCCAATGCCAAAGTAATCCTGTCCTCAACTAGATCCTAAGCAATTTTATATAGACCTATTTACTGTATATTGTAATTGTACTTTTTTTATGCTCGACAGGTATATGTCATATATATGCCTATATATACATCTACATAAAGTTGCCTAGCCTAAGTCATTTCGCATTTACTCGATCCAATTCACTTGACTCCTATATCATATATTTATTATGTCTATATACATATATATAGCTTGTAAGAAATGGTATACAAAAAGAGATTATGACATTTTGCAAAAACAAAAATGAAGAAAACACTATCATAAAACAACGAAGTAAAATAACTCAACTTAAAGCTGAACTCATCTTAAATATTAAAAAGTTTTTAAAATGTTAAATTTTAAGCAACTAATCTTGTGTATTATGTATTTTGTATATTTACCAATATTAAGTGCGAATAATGAAATGTTTAAAAAGCAAAAAAAAACACGGACTTTTTATTTCAATTGAAAGCAAATGTTAGTGGGGCAAAGTACTCTAATGAATAGTTGAAGTGCATGTCTTGGCTTGCATGAGTACAATGAGTAGTATGCAAGATATCTATAGTACTCATACTCAAAAAAGGAATTCAGGTAAACATAATACAGTTATTTATACAAGAAAAGGCGATGAGGAGTACGTACTTCTGATTCAATGCCCAAAGGTGCTCAGTATATATATAAGAAATATTTTGAATACCTATTAATGACCTTTTGATTCTGACAGACTATGTCATTGGGTCTTTTAGCTGGTTAAATTGGCGCAGAATTGATTAATGATGATTAATTACGCTCTTCGTGGACTTAATTAGGAGCTCAATATACGTCTTCCATTCTACGAACCCCGATTGCGTTAAATCTATCTGAATGTACTTTAAGATTACAATGGACTAGAAGTTAGTCCGGATTAGCTCTTATAATGCCTTAAAGATATAAAAGGTTTTCGTTGTTTTGTAAAGAATTTACAAACATTTTATTTTTATATTTATGCTGAGTACAGTGAACACATTCAACAGCTACTTGTAAAGTAGATACTTTCGTAGATCATTCGTTGGCTGGACAATCGCACAACTGAGAGTCCATCAATAAAATATTAGATTTGTTAATATTATTTGTATATGCCATTATTAAATACCTATTTAATTTTAATGAACAAACAAGTGGCTGGAAATGTTTTTTAAAGGTTCAAAGCACACGCTTAAAGTTTAGACGAATGTGTACGAAGAGATAAAGAGGTGTGTTAAAAGGTTTTGTGTATAAATATTATAACATTATCACTTAATGTTTAACAAATAACGTTTTACAAAAATTGCAATATATGCATAGCCTAGTACAAATATTTATGAATTATTACTTGACATTTGATATTGCTGCTTGCTGCGCGATCAACAATCAATTCGAGCGCCTGTGCGTGTTTAGATACAAAATAACATTAATTTCAACGATTTAGATTCGGATTCAAATGCTGCGTATCGATTTCCAGCGTCGCAGCAGAAGACACGCCGAGCTCAATCCGCTGGAATATTGGCTAAATTCGCTAATGTTAACATTACGTGTTGGAATGTCGATTTTCTCTTTTAAAGTCTGAAGAAAAGGGGGAAGAACCAATGAGCACATGTGCAAATATGCGATCTGTTGGATTGGATACCTTGTATGCTTCTGGAATTTCGCCAGGTGATCTGTGGACAATTGTGCCATTGATATATAACATATTTGCCGCACTCTCCTCGGGCAGTGTTAGCTTCTGATACGTAAAGCTCGCCTCACGCTCCATCCGCTTCACAATCTCCTGGCAGGTGGCACTCGTGCTCACGCACAGCACATCCGGTCCAGCCATGGTTACATAGTACTTCAGGCGCTTGCAGCCATTCACCTGCCAAGGGATATTAGTTTTAATATAATAGTCGTAATTCAAAATAATATGCATGCAGGTGCTAAACGCACCCTTATGGGTGTAACTGGATATTCGGGATAAGCCATGGCCACAGCGCGTGCGCCCTCCTCGTTTGTAAAGCTTGAAATGCCAATGAAAAACTCGCGCCCTGCAAGCGCAAAATGAGAAGATAACAGCGATAACATCAATAAAGTGGAAAAGCATGGACTTACCCGTGAAGAGCACATCGCCGCCATCCAATTGGGCATGGGGATCATCGATTTCAATAACTGGAATATCGAGCTCCTTTTTTAATATGATCGCCATGCTTTCGGCTTCACGCCGACGCTTTGGATTATCCGAGCGTCCAATGAGCGCAACTCCATTGCAAATGACGGCGCTGCTTTCAACAAACACGCCCTCGGGCAAAGCATCGTCCGGCGGCAGCTCAATGACATCCAGTCCGATTTCCCGCAATAGGGCGCAATATTGTTCATGCTGTTGTTTCGCCAATTGCACATCAAAGCTGCCAGTCTCCAGCAGGGCGTTCGAGATTCTGCAGCGTGAGCGGAAGAGTGGGAGAGTTTGTATACAAAATTTGGAATTTAACGAATTAACAACAATCAAGTGCGAATTATGATGAGTAAACGAATGAATAAATTAATTCACGCCTCGACGCGGGGTCAATGCGTGGGTGGGTGTCAAGTCATAATGCTGGCCACAACCCCTCCCCTATCCATGGCCCCACCCAAGCCATTGCCTAGGCAACATGACCTAATTTCTATTTGCTGCCCGTGCCCAACCCCAGGTGAGCTGCACAGCTAGAGCCGGCGTTCCGACTCGAACCAGGCGGCACTCACCTGGCAACGATTGCGTGCGTATATTTGGGAGACATTTTGCACTGGTAAATCCAGCGGTGCGCGGTTTATTTATCTGGTAACCACCGGGAGACACAACGGAATTCCAATGCTGCGTTTGTGTACTCGCCGTGGAGCGCCATTCACGTGTGCACGCGCCCACGCTGCCATTCACACTGACTGTTTAGCTGAAATTTTACTGTACACTTAACATAGCTGTGCTACCGGTCTGTTAATGTTAAATGTACTTGCAGATTTAAATGCATGCACTGTGCCGTTAAAAGTAGACAGCTAATTAATTATCATTATGTTTGAGTGCTAAGCCATAGCAGAGCTACATTCGGTCATTCATAAATTTACGCTAGCATTAAATTTTATATATCGGCACATTTAACAGACCTGCTCCACAGCAAAACAGATTTACTCCACACGGAAGCACCGTGAACAGCGCGCCAATATGAAATTTTAAATAGCAGTTGGTGACAGTTATTATTTAAAAAAACGATTGTCACATTTGAAAATCTCTATGTAGCAAATTGGTTAAATTTCGAAAAATTAAAACAATATACAACTGAAAACGAATATTTTTTAAGTAAAAGTAAACAATAGAAGTCAACTAAACGTTGAGTTAAAACTTTTATAGGCGCTTTGGACAATCAACATAATGTATCAGAATCAGGTGGTCCTGACGCGCGAGCGTCGTCGGTTTGGGCGCCAGTGTGTGTTCGAGGATCGCAATGAGCTGATGGTCAGCGTACATCCAAGCAGTCGCCTTCGTCTGAAGTATATAATGGGCAATCCGCAGACACGCTCCGTCCAGCTGAGCGCCGTGATGGCGTTCAGTGAAATGGAAACGGAGAATGCCACATATGACGAGCATGGCATGTACCACTATGAGGGCGGCTGGCCCAAGGAGGTGAACATGAACGATGAGGAGCAAACGGTGCGCCATCGAAAGAAAGTCGAACGCGACGATTCCTGGGGCGATGAGGTCAAGGAACTGATACGCACCACCATGAACACGGCGCGCCAGAACAATGCCATCAATATCTACAATCATTTCTTTGACGATCTGCCCAGCGACATGGGCCGCACCATTTGCATGCCCTTCAAGTCGCGCACCATCAACATCATCCACGACATGTGGCAGCCGCAGCGCCACATGTCCGTCATCAACTGGATGCCCAACAACAATAAACAGATCATGACCCAGTACAGCAATCTGTTCCTGCTGCGCAACGAGAAGCGCCGCATGATGACCGCTGATGACACCAATGGCAGCGCGAATGCCTTTTACGTTTGGGATGTTAAGAATCCGATAAAGCCAGTGTATTTCTATGATAGTATTGAGATTGTCTCGTGCGCCAAAATCTGTCCCAAGGAGGAGAACAATATGGCCGCCGGCACCTATACGGGCAAGGTATGCACCTGGGAAACATTCGAGAGCGGGATGCCGACCAGCATGTGCCCCATGGAGGCGGCACATCGCGAGATGACCTCATCTTTGACCTGGGTGTACTCCAAATCGAATACGGAATTCTATTCCTCATCGCTGGATGGCTCCATTAAGTTCTGGGATACACGTGATCTCAAAATGCCGGCCAACGAGATTTTTCTCGAGCCGTCTCCGCGCCTACGTCAAAATCGCCAGGATGCCCACGGTTGCACGGTGCTGGAGTTTGAGTATACGATTCCGGTGCGTTTCATTGCCGGCAGCGATATGGGCGCTGTTTTTGTGGGCAATCGCAAGGGTCTGAATCCCGTCGAGATGCTCATCGGCAATTATAGCATCTGTGCCGGCCCGATACGCACCATCCATCGCAATCCGTTCTTTGTGAAGAACTTTGTGATTGTCGGGGATTGGCGAGCGCGCATCTGGTGCGAGGAGGTCAAGAATCGGCCGAGCACAATGTACGTTAAGAAGCGTTCGCAATTGATGTGCGGCGCCTGGAGCACTGGACGCGCCTCCCTCTTTGTTACCGGCGACATTGATGGGGTCGTTGATTTTTGGGATTTCCTATTGAATCAGCGCAAGCCCATCTATAGCATCAATTTCCATTCGACCGTAACCGCCGTGCTCTTTCAGCCGGGCGGACAGCATCTGGCCATATCGCTGGCGAATGGCGATACGCACATCATGAATCTCGACGAGGCCATGAAGAAGACAACCAGCAAGGAAAAGGCCCTGATGGCAGCCGTAAGCTAAGCTGATAACTCCTTACTTGAATCCCTCCCAGATCTAACGCCTTATCTTTCACAGATGTTTGAGCGTGAGATTACGCGCAGCAAGCTGCTGGAGGCGCGCGTGGATGAGATCAAGCTGCGTCGTCGCACCCAAATCCTGGAGGAGGAGGAGCGCAAATCGAAGACGGAAGTTGAGGAAGTTCAAGTTGTGCCTGACCTGGAACTGGATCCCGACAATCCCGATCAGTTCATCAAAATGATCGAATCCGACGAACAGTTCCGCCTGGCCCTGGCCACCTTCCACGAGACCCTCGAGGCTGTTGACCGCAAACGTGCCGCCGAAAAGAAGGTCATGGAGCGCACCGACTTCGAGCAATTCTATCTGGACAACCTGGCCGAGCAGGCCAAGCTGGAGGAGGCCCGCAAGAAGCGTGCCGGCTCCATAACCTCCAAGGAGGCCAGGGAGCTGCGCGCGGCAAAGGCCAAGGCCAAGGCCGCTAAGGCAGCCAAAGCAGCCAAGGGCAAGAAGTAAAGCGTAAATCTTCTTAAATCCCAAATGTGCATCCATTTCAAATATACAATATATAGAACTGGCAGCTATATTATTGTTATCCTCGTGTCTTTCATTTTATCTAGTTGCTCGCACACACAAGGGTTAAGGTGGATTCTAGCTAGCTGGATTTTAGCTAGCCCAAGGGTTAAGGTTATCTTCGTGTGATTTCCATAGGGCTGTTGCTTCTTGCAGTTCAACAACCTCCTTAATCTTGCTAAGATCCTGCTAATCTTATGTCAACTTTTTTTGTTTAAATAGAATACTAGTAGCTGTTAACCGGCTTTGCCCGGCGATAGAAATTTCTGTATCTTATTCAAATGAATTAAAATCGATGAAATAAGAGTTTGATGTGAAAACTGTACCGCAATCCAATCTAGAAAGTGAAGCCGAAGAGTTCAAAACTAAAGAAATTGCGTACAACATTTTCTCACACATTTTCCACAATTGCGAGTGAGATGAGAAGTGTGGCCGTGAGACCTTGAGAGCTGCAATAGCTCTCTGAACTTAATAGAACTCAAACACTTTAATAGCCTGCTTAATCGTATATGCAATAAAGTGAATGTAAAAAACTGCATACTTTACTGATCTTAGCATAAAGCTGCAATTACCCTCGGTTTTAATGGGTCATAGACGCAATAGCTCTATAAACTGGAATTTGAGAATATTTAATGCCTGAGTCATGACGAACGTAACTTTCGAGTGACAATCAGGTCTATAATAATTTGTAATACAAACTGGTTCTATGGGTATGCAAAGCCAGGGGTTAAAGCGGAACCCCGATCTTAATAGAACAATGAACTTCGTGAACTCGAAACTTGCCCCAGCTGAAGAATCATCATAAAAGGCGGCAAATACAAACGCAGCATTTGACACATATTTAAATCTGTTCTAAACAGATCAACAACTTATCCTATCAGTAACCGATCCCAAGTGATCAGCAATGGATTTAATTGATCTAAGCCAGTAGGAACTGATCCCAGTTAATGATCAGAACTGACTACAGCTGATCATGGCTCGAAGCGATCTTAGCTGATCAAATTAGTATGGAATCTTTACTGATCACAACTGAGCAGAAATTGATTCGAACTGTTTCTCTCAGGAATCAATTTTTACTGATGTTCTTAACTAGATTAAAGTTATGCAACTAATCTTATAGAAATTAATCTTGAGTTAGGCTTGATTGTAACTGATCTCATCTGATCACTTCTGTAGAAGATCTTAAATAGAATATTTTAGGTTATAAATAAGAACTATTCTTAACTTTAATACGAACTGATCTGAAATGTTCCCAACAGAAAATATCTCAACTGATCTCAAGAAATATAATTATCGAAAGACTAATTGCCCACTGATCATAAGATATTTGATCAGATGAAAAGTGATTCGAATTGATCTAAATTAGATTCGAAACTTAGCCAAGCTATCTTTAGATAGGTTTAACATCGTAAAGTTATTTGTTTATTAAGTAACAACCTTTCAGCTTGCTAAATTCACATCTTGTATCAAATAAGTAGGTTAGCATTAAAGTACTCTTAAGATCCGCAGAAAAAGAAGAGAAGAAATATACAAAAAAAAAAAAAAATAAAAAAAATGAAGGGGAAAATAAATCGATAAAGCTGTTGAGACTTAAAATTATCATTGGAAGCTCCGGCTTTTTGTTTTCTTTTGGTATACGGCTTAGATCTTGTCGGTATCAACGCCCGTATCGAGGAAATCATTGATCAGTCGCAAACCCTTTTTGGGTATGAGGCGACCCAACTTCTCGACGGTCACATAATGGCGTGGTATGGACGCCTCCTCCAGGCCCTGGCGCTGAGCCTCAATGATGGAGGCAGCTGCCGCCTGGGGCGAAATCAGCTTGAACAGATTCGGGAAGCGATAGCGCGGATTCTTGCACAGACCCGTATCGATCATATACGGATATATGGTGGTCAGCTTGATCTGAAGAATAGAATACATAGAATTTAGTTAGATGATCCTCAGCCTATATATGCCCATGCTTACATTGTTCTGTGGATTCTTCTGGCGCAGCTCCTCGGCCAGGGCGGACATGTAGCCGCGGACGGCAAATTTGGTGCCGCAGTAGGGCACCAGATTGGGCAGGCCAAAGAGTCCGGCGCAGGATGAGAGGGCCACAAAGCTGCCCTCGTTGCGCTCAATCATGTCGGGTAGGAAGGCCTGGATGATCTGCAATACAACAACAACAAACCTATTTGGTTAGCAAATGGACATGGATAAGTATGAAAAATGACGTACCCAAAAGTGGGCGAGCACATTGATGTCGTACATGAGGCGCGTCTCCTGTTCGGTGTGCTCCAGCAGCGGATGGCAGGGCATAATGCCCGCATTGTTGACCACAACGCTTATGAAGCCATGCTCCTTGCGCATCTTGGCGGCCAGCTCGATAATATCCTCACGCTTGACCACATTGCATACATAGCCGTAAGCGGTGCCGCCCGCCTGCTTGATATCCTTGACCGTCTGCGTGTTGGTCTGCTCGTTGACATCCCAGCAGATGACCTTCGCTCCAATTGCGGCATACTGTAGCGCCATCTCCTTGCCCATGCCATGGCCGGCGCCCGTGATCAGCACGAACTGGCCGCTAACATCTGTCTGCGGCCGGGTCGTGAACACCTTGATGATCTCCTCAGCAATCGACAGCCAGAACTTGATCAACAGGACAACAATGTCCACGATGAGCAGCACAATGTTGTAGATATCATTGTTTTGGCCACCGGGGGTATTTCCGTTGCCATTGCGGCTGTTGTTGTTGTTGCTGCAAGATTACAAAGATTACGGAAACATGTTGTTCAGTTCAGCTCGCATTATCGAAAGTCGGCCTCGTTTGGGCTTGGGCCAGTGCGTGACAGTATCTAATTATAATGTATTGTGACCTATTATTAGGCACGGCGAGGGCTGCCTTTAATATTGTGTGTCGATTATAAGTGCTCGTGTTGAGCATATGCGACTAGCAAATACCCTAGTACCGAGAGCATGCCCAGTCAAATAGCCAACTATTCAAGAGTAGATCGAAAGTATATTCTGGAAAAAGATGAACTGCTCCGAAACTGCATGCGATTTCAATCGTTTTCGTTGAAACAGGTGAAATGATTGGATATTTTGAGGTTAAGCTGATCTATATGTGCTATGGGGGGAAACTACGTTCCAATAATACTTGTTATTAAGCTGAATAAACTTTTAAATGCGTTTAAACTCGTTTTCGAAATAGTTTTTAACAAGCGACTCGAATATTTTTGGGTTGAAAATAATGTCAATGGCAACAAATCGCCTTTTCGGTCGCTATACCAAGGATTTAATTGGAATAAGTTGTCGTAGGTGGAAAATGGAAAAATTGAAATCATTTTCACGACCCAGCTCAATTATCCTTTTTAGTTTGTCACATCAAATTGAAGACTTTTAATAACACATGCTCCGCTCTTACGCAGGGTATTTACAAACTCAAAATAAGTTGCCAACACTGAACACTATTTAGAATATTATTACTTAGATGAATGTTTTATATACGATAAATAAGCACAGCAGCGGCGGCTTTCCATTTATGCGTGCAAATTTTTTACGTTTTTGCGCACAATTTTATTTGCTTGAAGCGTTACCAGACTGGCAAAAATATTGCAAACAGGCTGGCAGCACTGCGCGTGTATTAATAATTCAAATAATGTTGCCAAAAAAAAAAGTTGACATGTCAGCTGGTCACACTTTGTGCTGTTCAAGGCGCGCAAAAAGCGTGTATTACAGGCAGCCCTCGTTAGGTTACGCGCGTGTGCGTGTGTGTTTGTATATCGTATACGGTAACGTATCCATAGGGTCTTTGGGCTTAATGTGTGCGCGACTCCAACGCGACTCCAATGGGCGACAGTCCATTTATGAGCATCCATCCACAGCGCCAAAACTCATTCGCATGCTTTTATCTTTATCTCCGACTGACTGCTGACCATGCGACCTCTGTGTTATTTTGTTTTTAGCTTTTTCAATGGGGCAGCTGGTTCAGCTATGGTCAGCAATTTGTTGTTGTTTGTGTTTATTGTGGCTTGTATAATTAGCTCAGTTCTCCGGCAGCTGCAGCTGTGTGCGCGATCTTACGATAATGTCCAAAAACTCATTACACAAACAGCGAGCGAAACATTCATTCGTATGACATGTACTCAAAAGCTCTACCCACAAAAACTATACAAAATATTATGTAAATAAAGAACAGACCCTGAACCTGAACCTGGCCCTGGCGTTGCGACCAGAACTTAACCCTAACCTCTCCGCCCGGCTTTGACTTTGACTCTGGCTCGTGCTGGCCATCCGAGCACACCCACCCAGTCCAAGAAAATGCTGATCTGCTCAAATGAGACGTTTACTCCGAATCGCAGCATTTCACAAAAAAGTAAATATGCCCTCTCTCCAACTAGCTTTTTGTCACGATACGCCCAAAGCATTTCCGTCATCAATGGCCATAAACATGTCCAATGAAATGAGACGATGTATGTACATATTACATACATATATTCAATATATGATCAAGTCAGACTGACATGTCTGTGCATGTTCTATGTGAACTGAGCTTGAATCGGGCAAATCGAAATGAAGCAGGAACACCCCATTCAAATACAAAGCATTATTCTACATTATTGTTCGGGATGCTATATGATATATCTGTCTGTGGGCATCTATTCGGAAAGGTCTCTATTTTATCTCTAAAAACTTTTCAACAGATAGAAAACTTTGCCAGTATATACATAGATATCTGTGGCTAGAATACGTGCTATTATATATTAGAGCAAAGTTTTCAAGGCAACGAGCAGGTCTTCTATAACATATAGCTACACCAGGGAGGATCGGAGCAGAAACTTCTTGTGGTAAAAGCTTTTTCAGTTTCTGAAGATCTCTTAAGTAGTTGGCTCTTGGAAGAAACTCCCAAAGTTTAGTTAAGATCAGAGATACACTAGAGGAAGGGTATTCAGTCGGGAATTTATATAACCTAAGTTTATCCAGAATACCTTTCGTATGCCCATATATGTACCTCGTAAGTTTGGGATTATGTAGAGTTTTTTTATCCAAATATCCAACTTGTACAATTTCCCTCTACACATTCAGCTAATAAACATTTCATATTCATTGCGTAGTATTTTGCAGTTGAATGGCATTTAGGGAATCTCATTAATATAAACAAGTGAAAGGCTCTAGTCGGGAGTGCCCGGCTAGGGGATACCCTGGACCCGCTTTGAGTTGATATAAAAAACTGTTACTGGGTTTCGATATCGATTATTATTGATTGATTAGAAACAACTTAGGGGCCAATTGTCGATTGTTGGAAACATTCCAGACTTCTAGTCTCTCGCTCTTATAGGTTCTGAGATCAACGCGTTCCAATAATCGCACGGACGGACGGACAAAGAGACGGATAAGGCTTAAACATATCGGATATTGATGCTGCTCAAGAATATATAGACTGCGGTCGACGATACTTTCTTACAATGAACAAAACATGATACCCTGCTTACGCTCTTTCAATGGGTAGATGGGTGGCCGTAGGTGGAATAAAATGTGACTGCAACCAATTCATTTCAACTATATTTTCATTTGATGCATGTTGCTTGGGTAAAGTTAAGCTTAACTCTAATAGTGCTCATTTCTAGGGTATTGCGACAACAATTATCGTCAATTGTAATTCCTGGAATTAATTTCATTGTGAATAAATGGTTTACTAAGTAAACAAATCAACGATCAACTGAAATATGTGGCCGTAAAGCAAGTTCTTGGATTGCATAGAAAACGTGCATCGAACTCTATAAGGTCGCATATCTTAAGAAACTAGATTAGACCAATTCATTGGAGTAAATTTGGAATTTAAATAAGAAATTTTGGCAAAGAATATATGATTGTGATATTATAGAAAAGTACTCAGAGATCCAATCACATTTCATATTGAAGGTAATCTAGATTGATTGAGAACTTTTCAATTGAAATATTGTTTTCTTGAAATTTCCTATTCCTATTGATGCCCGTTTCTGGGTTCGGCTGGTTTAGTTAACAAGTGTGTGTGTGTGGAGCGCGTGTTGATTTGATGGACTCGTAAATTGCCAGTTAATTAGAAGATTAGAAGATGAGTAGCTCGCGCCTGATAGTTGGTTGATGTGTGGGACAGGCCTTCAATTGCAGTGTCATAAAAGTTGCAAATTAAAAATATGAAATAATTGTCCGTTTTACACGAGATGCTGGGCACAATGTGAACCGGTTCGATTAGTCGCTAGGGGGGTTGTTTTTTTCCAGTTTTCAGTTTTTTACCGAATTGGGCAAAGTGCAGCTGGTTTGGGCATATTTGTTTGTTTCTCCCTCTCTTTCTTTTTTATGGGTACTTAAGACTGGGTCCAAGAGTATCCCGTTTGGTTTTCCATTTTCAGTTGCCAAAGATAACACAAACTGAAGTTCGATTGCGGGGGTCAGAGTTCCATTCGGTTGCTGAATGCGCACAGACCTTATCTAGGCCCCACTTCTAACAGAACACAAATAGGAATGCGCTGATGCGGGTATGCACGACTAACAGATACCCTAAAACGTGCGACGAGCTGCCTATATAAACATTTCAGCTACCTGGCAAACCCTGCAATAAGCGGCGACTTTTTGCGGCGACTGTACTTTTTTGTTTTCCCCCAGACTATGCGAAATATGTTCGTGAATATGATCGGCGCTTGAAGTCCGAGCGCATATGCGAGGTTTCTCTCTACTTTGGCGGGCTGGGATGAGCTAGCCACGAATGTGTACAATTCATACGAGAACCTTCAAGGAACAAACACATGTCCCAAAATCAAGTATTATCGGAGGGTGAGGCTGAGAAGAACTCAAATCGAGAGGAGAGCAGAGGAACATGGCTCCTACGACTCCTGATCAAGAATATATATGCTTGGGGTCATATATAATTCCCTCTGTCTGTTACACACATTTCCCCAAAACCAATATACCCTTCGTGCCCATTTTCCTCGTTTCAGGGTATAGCAAGCACACAACAAAAAACAAAAACCAAAAAAAAACCAAAAAACAACAACAAAAACACGCACATTACGTGTCATACGAGGAATATTATAAAAAAATGTATATTATTCTATATGTACACAATGTTCAAAGTCGATAAGATTATTATTTTCAGCTGCATTGGGTGTTGCTAGCGGCCGCCTAATTTCTGCTGCTGCTTCTTCCACACTTTATAGATTTTTTATAACATTTTTAACATTTTTGTGTGTTTTTTCGCCGATTTTCGCACACTTTTTTAACGCTCACATCATTTTTTTTTTTTGAGGATCTTTTTTGTTGTCTCTACTTACCTTTGATTGGGTCTTGACATTTTGTTGTCTTCCTTTGGATATTCAAGGATCTCGTAGTGCCCCTGGCTTATGTTATTTTTTTCGTTTTTGGTATTTCCAATTTTCGGGTGGGGGGCAGCTGCGTTTCGGGAACCCAAACCGTTAGCGCCTGTTAACGAATTCGAACTGAATTCCCACAGAAGTAAACAGTACGCAATGCGACATGCCGGCAGGTCGTATGAGTGATAATGTATATATTTGAAATATTCACACAAGCACTCATAACACACTCACTCGCACTCGCAAGCGACTCACACACACACACACACACTCACTCACTCACACACACATACGGGCACCCACAATATAGAGCTTGTTCTATAAACACATGTGTTCCCCACATGGCTTGATCTATATAGAGCTCGAGAGAGATTCGAGCGCTGAGTGAAACGCTGCCCAGATCTCCGAATGGGCCTGAGTGTGTGTGTGTCTGTGTGTGTGTGTGTGTGCAAGTGTTGTGAGTGCTATGAGCGTGCTTGTGTGTGTGAGTGTGTGTTAATCAACGTCCAATGATTACATGCATGTAGTAATATTTATAAACAATGAAGGCCTATATATTTTGGACTTGACTCGTGTTATTAGCTACACACACACACAGCCCACACACATGCACACACTTGCACAAGCACACACATAGGGACTCATTCATATTTGAGCCCTTTATCTAGATGGTTGGGCAGTTATATAATTCGAGATACAGTTACAGTTACAGGTAATTATTTCGAAGCAAAGATACAAATGTAGATTGAGATACAAACAAATTATAAAGATAAGTATACATGCGGATGTACATAAATAAGTATAGATAAATTAAACAAATGCAGATACAGCTTTAGCTTAAAGTAAGATACATAGGCTCAGATATTGAAAAAGATTCAATTCCATTCCTAGATACTTTACCTAAAGATAAAGATACAGTTGCATACAGAATGATACAAATGTAGATAGTTAATTCAGATCTAAAGTAAGATACATTTTAAGCTACAGATGCATGCTAAGAGGCAAGGATAAAGAAACATGCTACAAAATTAGATACTGATATGCTTAAAGATACATTTAAAACTACAGATAAGATACAAAAAGATAAAGAAAAGATAGATTCATATATAATCAAAAGTGTAAATGACTTTAAAGATACAATACAAAAGATACAGATACATTTGTTCGGGATACAAATATAGATACATATTCAGACATGTTGGAAGATACATGTATATTATGTTGTAGATACTTTTGTATCTAAAGGATATATATAAATGTCTATCTAGAAATCTATATGCAGACACAGATAAATATATAAGTAGATACAGATGTGTACATAAATAAAGTTAAAGATACTTATAAAGAAACACTTCTAGATACAAATGTATCATATGTATGCTTTATCTAAAGCTACAAGTATATCAATATATAAAGATAAAGATATACTTAGATACATCCACAGATACAAGATAATGCCACATGAAAATAAAGTTATTGTCAGAAGTGCCAAACTCTTTCATTTGTATAGCAACAACGTTCAATGGAACCAACACGATATCTATCATACATGAATGTATCTTTTGAATACCCTGTAACCATTCGGATGGCCAACAAGGGTATATGAAGTTCAACTGTGTGTAACAGGCAGCAGGGGACATGCATATATTATTCTGTTTCTGTACTCTCCACCTAAAAGCCCGCCTGTCTATGCGAACTCAGAGACTATAAGGTCTGGAGTGTGTAGATTTGGTATGTAGGTCCAAATATAGATATTATACATATATAAGCATGTTGGCAGCTCGTTAGTACGTTTAGCGTTAAGATATGTATATTTATATTAAGATCCTAGACATTTCATCATTGAATTAAGATTGAAAATAATAATATAGGAATAATAACTATACAATAGAGCCAAGTACAGGGTATTTGCCAGTCGTCTGATGCATTCTGAGTTGATTCTCCTGCAGCTTGTGCTTGCAAACAAACCCAAAGATGCTTCCGTTTCAAATTCCTCTGAGGGTTGTAGCTACGTACTTAGTTCTAAAGGTTTCTCAACTTGTCGCCGGTGATGCAACAATCGATCCCCATCAACAGAGTGAGATATGCGATGGGGCGTAACGTACTCGTCACGGCAAATCAATACGAAACACAACGCCAACTGATGCGATCCGAAGCGTGATAAGAGCTGCGCTTCGCTGACTGAATGCAACTAGAACTATCGCATAGCGAGGAGCGCGTGACAATTGCAAAGAAGTTCGTGTCGGATGAAAATCAAATAATCGTGTGCAGAAAGTAGGCGGAGCTATTGACAAGGGAATCGATTGAGTTGACATAACAACCGAATCGAAGGCAAATGTTTATTTGTTTTTGTTGTCAACAGCCATTAATTTGTCAATTCTTTGATCTTTTTACCATAATTTAAGCACTTTAATTACCTAGATACTTAAATATTATGCTAAAGATACAATGCCAAAAGATACATTTAGATACACAAAGATACTGATTCAGATACAAACAAAGATTCATATTAAGTTCTATATACAACATCAAAAGATACAAATACATGCATGAAGATACAAGAGAAGATACAGATTCATTTCAAATAAGATAGATATTAAGCTATAGAAGTTAGATACATTTAGATACACATAGATACAGATTCAGATACAAGCAAAGATTCATATTAAGTTCTACGTACAACATCAAAAGATAAAAATACATGCACAAAGATACAAGAGAAGATACAGATTCATTTCAAATACGATAGATATAGGTGCATGCCAAAGGACTAAGATAAAGACAAAGGTACATAGAGCTTCAAATGTAAATACAGATTCAGATAGATTTTAAGATACATTTTAAGCTACAAAAAATGGCAAATAACAGTTAGATAAAGACAAGGCATGTATACGATAATATATAGGTTCATATATAGTCAAAGAATACCGTCCGACCGATTTCGGAGTCAATTTTATAAGTGCCACGGGCAAGGCCGGGGAACACCCACCCGCAAGTACTTATATCGAATTTGTAAAACTTCCCAATCCCATAACTCGGCCAAAACTCAACCGATTTTCAAGAGGTTCAGCTTTTTATTCATGGTTTGGCCTCTAGAATAACTTGGCATTTAAATCTGGGATCGTTATTTTTGGTCCAAATTCATGTGAAATCTTACCCAGGACTTGGGTCAATCTTATCCAAAAATGTGTCAAAATTTCCCATTCCCATAACTCGGCCAAAACTCAACCGATTTTCACGAGGTTTACATTTTTGTTCATGGTTTGGCCTCTAGAATAACTTGGCATTTAAATCTGGGAACATTTTTTTTGGTCCAAATTCATGTGAAATCTTACCCAGGGCTTTACCCAGGATTTGGGTCAAACTTATTCAGACATGGGTCAGAATTTCCCATTCCCATAACTCGGCCAAAACTCAACCGATTTTCAAAAGGTTCAGCTTTTTATTCATGGTTTGGCCTCTAGAATAATTTGGCATTTAAATCTGGGAACGTTATTTTTGGTCCAAATTCATGTGAAATCTTACCCAGGACTTGGGTCAATCTTATCCAGACATGGGTCAGAATTTCCCATTCCCATAACTCGGCCAAAACTCAACCGATTTTCACGAGGTTTACATTTTTGTTCATGGTTTGGCCTCTAGAATAACTTGGCATTTAAATCTGGGAACATTTTTTTTGGTCCAAATTCATGTGAAATCTTACCCAGGGCTTTACCCAGGATTTGGGTCAAACTTATCCAGACATGGGTCAGAATTTCCCATTCCCATAACTCGGCCAAAACTCAACCGATTTTCAAGAGGTTCAGCTTTTTACTCATGGTTTGGCCTCTAGAATAACTTGGCATTTAAATCTAGGGACATTTTTTTTGGTCCAAATTCATGTGAAATCTTACCCAGGACTTTACCCAGGATTTGGGTCAAACTTATCCAGACATGGGTCAGAATTTCCCATTCCCATAACTCGGCCAAAACTCAACCGATTTTCAAGAGGTTCAGCTTTTTATTCATGGTTTGGCCTCTAGAATAACTTGGCATTTAAATCTGGGAACGTTATTTTTGGTCCAAATTCATGTGAAATCTTACCCAGGACTTGGGTCAATCTTATCCAGACATGGGTCAGAATTTCCCATTCCCATAACTCGGCCAAAACTCAACCGATTTTCAAGAGGTTTACATTTTTGTTCATGGTTTGGCCTCTAGAATAACTTGGCATTTAAATCTGGGAACATTATTTTTGGTCCAAATTCATGTGAAATCTAACCCAGGAGTTTACCCAGGATTTGGGTCAAACTTATCCAGACATGGGTCAGAATTTCCCATTCCCATAACTCGGCCAAAACTCAACCGATTTTCAAAAGGTTCAGCTTTTTATTCATGGTTTGGCCTCTAGAATAATTTGGCATTTAAATCTGGGAACGTTATTTTTGGTCCAAATTCATGTGAAATCTTACCCAGGACTTGGGTCAATCTTATCCAAAAATGTGTCAAAATTTCCCATTCCCATAACTCGGCCAAAACTCAACCGATTTTCACGAGGTTTACATTTTTGTTCATGGTTTGGCTTCTAGAATAACTTGGCATTTAAATCTAGGGACATTATTTTTGGTCCAAATTCATGTGAAATCTTACCCAGGACTTGGGTCAATCTTATCCAGACATGGGTCAGAATTTCCCATTCCCATAACTCGGCCAAAACTCAACCGATTTTCACGAGGTTTACATTTTTGTTCATGGTTTGGCCTCTAGAATAACTTGGCATTTAAATCTGGGAACATTTTTTTTGGTCCAAATTCATGTGAAATCTTACCCAGGGCTTTACCCAGGATTTGGGTCAAACTTATCCAGACATGGGTCAGAATTTCCCATTCCCATAACTCGGCCAAAACTCAACCGATTTTCAAGAGGTTCAGCTTTTTATTCATGGTTTGGCCTCTAGAATAACTTGGCATTTAAATCTGTGAACATTTTTTTTGGTCCAAATTCATGTGAAATCTTACCCAGGACTTCGGTCAATCTTATCCAGACATGGGTCAGAATTTCCCATTCCCATAACTCGGCCAAAACTCAACCGATTTTCACGAGGTTTACATTTTTGTTCATGGTTTTGCCTCTAGAATAACTTGGCATTTAAATCTGGGAACATTTTTTTTGGTCCACATTCATGTGAAATCTTACCCAGGGCTTTACCCAGGATTTGGGTCAAACTTATCCGGACATGGGTCAGAATTTCCCATTCCCATAACTCGGCCAAAACTCAACCGATTTTCAAAAGGTTCAGCTTTTTATTCATGGTTTGGCCTCTAGAATAATTTGGCATTTAAATCTGGGAACGTTATTTTTGGTCCAAATTCATGTGAAATCTTACCCAGGACTTGGGTCAATCTTATCCAGACATGGGTCAGAATTTCCCATTCCCATAACTCGGCCAAAACTCAACCGATTTTCAAGAGGTTTACATTTTTGTTCATGGTTTGGCCTCTAGAATAATTTGGCATTTAAATCTGGGAACGTTATTTTTGGTCCAAATTCATGTGAAATCTTACCCAGGACTTGGGTCAATCTTATCCAGACATGGGTCAGAATTTCCCATTCCCATAACTCGGCCAAAACTCAACCGATTTTCACGAGGTTTACATTTTTGTTCATGGTTTTGCCTCTAGAATAACTTGGCATTTAAATCTAGGGACATTATATTTGGTCCAAATTCATGTGAAATCTTACCCAGGACTTCGGTCAATCTTATCCAGACATGGGTCAGAATTTCCCATTCCCATAACTCGGCCAAAACTCAACCGATTTTCACGAGGTTTACATTTTTGTTCATGGTTTGGCCTCTAGAATAACTTGGCATTTAAATCTAGGGACATTATTTTTGGTCCAAATTTTGTGAAATCTTACCCAGGGCTTTACCCAGAATTTGGGTCAAACTTAACCAGACATGGGTCAGAATTTCCCATTCCCATAACTCGGCCAAAACTCAAAGATTTTCACGAGGTTTACATTTTTGTTCATGGTTTGGCCTCTAGAATAACTTGGCATTTAAATCTGGGAACATTTTTTTTGGTCCAAATTCCTGTGAAATCTTACCCAGGGCTTTACCCAGGATTTGGGTCAAACTTATCCAGACATGGGTCAGAATTTCCCATTCCCATAACTCGGCCAAAACTCAACCGATTTTCAAGAGGTTCAGCTTTTTATTCATGGTTTGGCCTCTAGAATAATTTGGCATTTAAATCTGGGAACGTTATTTTTGGTCTAAATTCATGTGAAATCTTACCCAGGACTTGGGTCAATCTTATCCAAAAATGTGTCAAAATTTCCCATTCCCATAACTCGGCCAAAACTCAACCGATTTTCACGAGGTTTACATTTTTGTTCATGGTTTGGCTTCTAGAATAACTTGGCATTTAAATCTAGGGACAATATTTTTGGTCCAAATTCATGTGAAATCTTACCCAGGACTTGGGTCAATCTTATCCAGACATGGGTCAGAATTTCCCATTCCCATAACTCGGCCAAAACTCAACCGATTTTCACGAGGTTTACATTTTTGTTCATGGTTTGGCCTCTAGAATAACTTGGCATTTAAATCTGGGAACATTTTTTTTTGGTCCAAATTCATGTGAAATCTTACCCAGGACTTTACCCAGGACTTCGGTCAATCTTATCCAGACATGGGTCAAAATTTCCCATTCCCATAACTCGGCCAAAACTCAACCGATTTTCACGAGGTTTACATTTTTGTTCATGGTTTGGCCTCTAGAATAACTTGGCATTTAAATCTGGGAACAATTTTTTTGGTCCAAATTCATGTGAAATCTTACCCAGGGCTTTACCCAGGATTTGGGTCAAACTTATCCAGACATGGGTCAGAATTTCCCATTCCCATAACTCGGCCAAAACTCAACCGATTTTCAAAAGGTTCAGCTTTTTATTCATGGTTTGGCCTCTAGAATAATTTGGCATTTAAATCTGGGAACGTTATTTTTGGTCCAAATTCATGTGAAATCTAACCCAGGACTTGGGTCAATCTTATCCAGACATGGGTCAAAATTTCCCATTCCCATAACTCGGCCAAAACTCAACCGATTTTCACGAGGTTTACATTTTTGTTCATGGTTTGGCCTCTAGAATAACTTGGCATTTAAATCTAGGGACATTATTTTTGGTCCAAATTCATGTGAAATCTTACCCAGGACTTGGGTCAATCTTATCCAGACATGGGTCAGAATTTCCCATTCCCATAACTCGGCCAAAACTCAACCGATTTTCACGAGGTTTACATTTTTGTTCATGGTTTGGCCTCTAGAATAACTTGGCATTTAAATCTGGGAACATTTTTTTTGGTCCAAATTCATGTGAAATCTTACCCAGGGCTTTACCCAGGATTTGGGTCAAACTTATCCAGACATGGGTCAGAATTTCCCATTCCCATAACTCGGCCAAAACTCAACCGATTTTCAAGAGGTTCAGCTTTTTATTCATGGTTTGGCCTCTAGAATAACTTGGCATTTAAATCTGTGAACATTTTTTTTGGTCCAAATTCATGTGAAATCTTACCCAGGACTTCGGTCAATCTTATCCAGACATGGGTCAAAATTTCCCATTCCCATAACTCGGCCAAAACTCAACCGATTTTCACGAGGTTCAGCTTTTTATTCATGGTTTGGCCTCTAGAATAACTTGGCATTTAAATCTAGGGACATTATTTTTGGTCCAAATTCATGTGAAATCTTACCCAGGACTTGGGTCAATCTTATC
Source organism: Drosophila kanekoi (assembly GCA_037075305.1). Taxonomy (NCBI): domain Eukaryota; kingdom Metazoa; phylum Arthropoda; class Insecta; order Diptera; family Drosophilidae; genus Drosophila; species Drosophila kanekoi. The sequence goes on from JBAMCE010000234.1 coordinate 77,333, forward strand.
CAGACATGGGTCAAAATTTCCCATTCCCATAACTCGGCCAAAACTCAACCGATTTTCAAGAGGTTTACATTTTTGTTCATGGTTTGGCTTCTAGAATAACTTGGCATTTAAATCTAGGGACGTTATTTATGGTCCAAATTCATGTGAAATCTTACCCGGGACTTGGGTCAGACTCACCGAGACATGGGTCAATGGTCAATGGTCAATGTTAGTAAGTTGTTAGGTCTTATTAAGAGACTGTTGGAGAGATTAAAACTGTTTTAATCAAGTTTCTCTCTTTGATTAAGCTTATTAAGTTTAGCCGACACGTGGACTAGGTAATGAGAGTTTGGGTTTAGCTTTGAGCGTATTATAAATGTTATTCAATTTGTGTTTGATTGAATAAATTTATGTTTTTTTTATTGTAATTTTCTTAATAATCTTAACTGGAAATGAACATTTAAGTGAAACTGGGAGTTGCAGCTCAATGCACACACGCACACAAGGTTAAACGGCCTTGCGAAATGTGTGTGTGTGTGTGTGTGTGTGTACGTGCTTGTGTGTGTTGGCGTGTGTGAATGTATGTCATATTTGGTATGGGTAAGTGAATAAGCATTTGAATTTGATTAGATATTATTGTCTATACTGCGCTCATTCTAGTTCTCATTCCGGTTGGCTTGAGTTTTCATCTGTTCATTGCAATTCTCAATTGCAATTGTCAAGTGCAACAACCGGTTGTCAACCGTTTAAACTGGGTGTCAGCTGCGTCTGTCCCGTGTCCAAGTCCGTCTCCGTATTCGTCTTCGCGCCCCTCTCCGTCTCTGTGGATACAGCTAATCGAATAATTGCGCTCAAGCTTTGCGCAAGCGTCTCGCTGATACACTTGACCAATTGATCAATTGAACACTTGACTTTACATTGTCTTGACGTGCCGCCTTCAATTAAATACTAGATACTACTTCTCTTTGGGCCCACCCATCAAGACTACACTGCCAGCCAGAAAGTTCTACAGAGTCAAGCATCTCTCACAAAAAGGCAAAGCCTTGCCTGAAGATGAAGTTCGTAAATATGGACACTTCCACACTTCTGTAACCAGATGTTGGTTCAAACCTTATTTTTTCATTATCAGAAAATCAAAAAGAAAAAGTTCTTTATCTTTTGGTTCCGGTGTAGATTAGACTTAGGCAATCAATTTGGTTCATGGTTCGGTTCATAGAAAGAACCAAATTCGAATTAAAAACAAAATTCCAAAAGCGGCAAACTTATTTAGAACATTTCTCGCAGTGTACAGAGCGAACTTCATGGCTGACTTGACTATCGAACACAAAGCAGAAGCCCGTTTGCAACAGAGATACACCGAAACATATGTAGATACATAGACACACAAAAGCGAGAGATACATATTCACGTTTCGTGGAGCGTGCAACATTTCCGTGTGATACGATACGAGAGACGTGTGGCACAAAGTGTTGCGTGCCCGTATTCGTGTTCGTATTTAAGTCTAAGTCCGAATGGTGTCCGGTTTTGGGGGTCATGAGAACGCGGCGCAACACTTGACGACCTCAGGGAACTGCCAAGCGACAGCTTGTTCTAACGGTCTCAAGTTTCTCAAGTTGATCTACTCGCAACGCGGGGCAATATCGAGACAGTCAAGGCCCAATTGCCCAGTTGTGGGCATACAATGCGCGTCACTTGCTTAGAAGCAGGCATGCAAATCATTTAACCATATTTGTACATTATCTGTGAATATTTATAGGCCAAAAACTGTTTGTCCCAACTGAATGATAGCTGAATTTTTGGTAACAATCTTGGTCTAACAATTTTCCACATCAAGGTAGGCGCTACTGTACCTGAATATGTGACGCAGACTGTTTGATTTTGTACACAATTTTTGTTTGTGATTAACTATTTTACCTTCAATGCAATCGACATTTATGAGCCTCTATCGTTCTGGACTTGGCCCATTGTTTAATGATCAGCATGACTCATCAATTCTTGGCGGACCGTGTGAGCATTTAAATGCCCCAACTAAACTTGTTTAAAGATCAACTTTTGCCCCTCGATAGGCTAAATAATCAATTTATTATTTCATAATTAGATCAGTTTACTTGACAACACGTTCTTGCCTATGAATTCCAACTGAAATCTTGAGACTTGAGTCTTGAGACTTATAATCAGACCAAATATGGCTAAAATACATCCATACACACATACTCACATGCATATACACATACATACAAGCACTCATACACGTACATGCATAGATATATACATACTAAATAGTTCATACAACCGTCTAGACATACTTCAATACAAATATAAAGTTACATACATACGCAAGTATGTATATGCAAGTATATGCACATATATTCATACATACTTGAACACATATAGCATGCATACATACACAGACACACATACACATGCATACATACCTACATACAGACATTTATACATATGTTCATACATACATTCACACATTCATACACACGTGCATACATTCATACATACATGCATACATGCTTACATTCATACATACATAAATTCAAACATATATATACATATTAACATATGTTCATACATACATTCATATACACATACATACATACATTCAAATAAACATATATACATACCCATTTACATACACACATTGCTTTATTTAATTTTCGATTAACAAGTTATTCTTTAGGGAATTCCTCTAGACCTGAAGCGTTGAGAAGAAGGAGACGACGGCGCTGTCGGTTGGCAGGCACTGTCCGAAGGCCTCGATGAGCAGCGGTTCCGCGGTCACGGTGCCCATGAAGTCATCCAGTGAGACCTGCGACAAGCGAAGCTTTATTTAATGGACTTACTTAATACGGCGATGAGCACAGACCTTGCCGTCCTTGTCCAGGTCGAACTTTTTCAGTACGATTTCCACCAGATCCTTGACACCCTCGTCGGGATCTTCGTCCTGGGGCTGCTTGATGAGGCAATTGCGTAGAAGCGTGAACATCTCGTCTTTGGTAATAAAGCCATCTGTATTGAGATCGTAAACGCGAAAGCAAAAGGCCGCACGCTCCGCCGGAGTGCCGCGCAGGAAGGTCGACAAGCCAATCAGCCAGCCCTCCAGGCGCAGGGGCAAGCCCTCGTGTGCCTTGTCCCAGCTGCAGAAGATGCGCTCCATGAGTATCTCCTCGGTGACAATGTCAAAGGTGCTGTGCAACAGCTCACGGAACACGATCCGATCGATGCCCTGCGAGAAATTCATGTGAAAAGAGCTAGCAACGGAAGCTAACCTAGCTAACCCACCTCGACAGCTGAATGGGGTTTGGCTATGGCCGCGCTCGAGGAGCTCGAGGCGAGCGTCTTGGCCGCATACTGGCAATTTGACACCAGCTTACGATAGATCCGGCACAAGGCATCCAGCTCGTCCCTGTAAATAAATATATATGTCATGGAAATTAAGCCTAGTCAGTGGTTCGGTCAACCGTTCAAGCCGACCTCCTGCCTCCTGTCGGATTTTCCCTCTTCATTAGATCAGGTGTTGGTTACAGATCAATTTGCAATTCATGCAATTTGTATAGAAAAGCTGTGGACCTAGACAAAACCTAATAGTTAAGAGTCCAAGCCAGCCCAGTTCCTTTATATTCCTGGCGTTCTGCCCTCATCCTGCTTATCCTAAAAGCCTCTTCATCTGGAATAGCCCTAGTATATATACCAAATCATCCCAGATGAATGAGTTCCGTGCTCTGGTAATCGAATATCTTGGGTTTTTCATTAAACAGAGTCCTTTCGGTTCGTTTAGGGAGCCTTAGATCTTAGGTCTTTGACCTTCGCTTGTCTGGAAGCCGAAAGCTAGAGAGAAACCTCAGCTTTCCTGGTGCTGGGTCTTGGAATAACCAAATTAAGTCTTTGGGATCTTGTATTTTCTGGAAGATGGATTACCAAGGATGACTGTCTGCAAAGCTACTCGTAAGAGCTTCTTCTGTTGTCCTTGTAGCTCAGATTGTAAGACCCTACACTAGACAGCCCTAGGCTAGACTCAAAGGCTTCCCACGAGAGGCTTAAGAAGTGGCAATCGCTGGCTACTCACTTGGTGAAGCGCGTCTTCTTGCGCAGATTGTCCAAGAGCTTGGGATTTATTTTGCCGCTCAGCTCGTCCATTTTCCGTTGGCGCTGTTGCCGTTTGTTCTGCAGGGCAGCCGCTGCGGCCTTCGACTGGTTGTTGGAGTTTCGTTTGCCGCTGGCAAGGAATACCGAAACAGTTTTCAGTATCGTTTTGCTCGCATGTAGCGTGGATCTGCTGGCGCCTCCACCTCCTCCCCCGCCACCAACAGCGACGCCTCCACCACCGGCAACTCCTACTCCAGCCGTTGTTGGCGCCGCTGCAGCTGTTGGCAGCGCGTCATTTGTTACCCCAGCTCCGACACCAGCTCCACTTCCAGCTCCAGCTCCTGCTCCTGCTCCGTTCTTGGGTGTCGGTGTTGGGGAGCGACCCGCCTTGCCTGCCAAACAATTTGCCAGGATATGTCATTATAGAGCACAGTGTTTCGAGCTGTCTATATATATATATAGCGAGGTGTGCGTGTGTGTAGGTGTCTGTGTGTGTGTGTATGATTGTGCAGGTGTCTGTCTGTGTGTGTGTGTGTGTGTGTGTCTTGTGCTTGATGTGTCAAAGTCAAATCAATCCTCGACAGTCGACGCCATCGACACGCAGAGCGACGCCAAAAAATACACGGCACACACTGCCACACCTCCAAAACTAAACACCTTCCCCAACCCCTGCCCACTCCACCATCAACAGTTCCAGCTTGATGCGCCTCCAATCTGGCGGAGTTGGGCAGCGCCTAAGAAAAGGCCAATATGCATATAAATTGCCACCAAAATGGATAATAAACTTCGCATATCGCTCGTAAATTGACTACAAGACACATACACTGAGAGAAATTCAAGTGCAAATCAACTTACATATCGAAAAGTATTAAATTTACTGTTATAATGGTTATGATTATGATAATGACAATGAAATGAATAATATATGTATATATATAAATAAATGAACAAGTATAAATTAAAATACTTAAAAAATGTACCTGAAATTAGTTCGTATTATGATTTCTTAGGCATAAATTTGGAGTTTCAGTATATTAAACAAATCTTGACTAATGACAGATGTGGTGCTTTGATCTTTTCATCATACACTGAGGAAAAAGAAATCAAGATAAAACAGTTCTCTTCCAGGTCCCGAAAGAAAAAGATCCTACATTTATAATAAATATAAGAATCATCATCACTATCATCATCATCATCACAATAAGGCCAATAATTATATAGTAAATATCAATAATAATAACATTAATAATAATAATAATAACAATAATAAGAGTTACATTAACTACACATTTAAATTCAATCAGCCCGAGGTAACTACCTATTTTTTCCCAGTGTAAGCATTCGATCCGCCCTCAATAACTTAACCTATTACAATTGCATTTGTTTGCTCACGTAATTCGGCAATTGTACGAGCTGATGTCTAGATGTCTGGCTTAACCCTAACATAGTACCAAGAGTACCTACCAGAACCGCCGACCCCGCCCACCACGCCCACCATTGCCAGCGCTTGTTCTCTGTTTGTTTTTCATGTCTATTGGCGGGCTTGTGACGTTGTGTACTTTAATTTTATTAGTACTTTGTATATTTGCAAAACAAGTGTACGCTATGCGGATGTCCGGATGTTTATGCGAATATGCGGATGTGTGTCTTGAATGTTAGAACGCCCATAAAAGTATGCAACAACATGGGGCCCAGGCGACAGCGCTTGCTGTGCACGTAATTCCCATATAATTTGTTGATTTACCGTTGCCCCGAACAACAACAAAACTTAAGGGACGTGCGGAGGGTGTTTCCACACACACGCGAAAATACTCATGCATATAAGAATACACTCGCACTCGTAGGGATATACTCATGCATATACGAGTATACTCACTCTAGAGTTGGCCGCGTGTCGTGTTTTCATTCGTGACGCGAACTTCAAAAAAAGGACTTAAAAATAATAATGGCAACGTCAATGATGATGATAATGATAATGATAATGGTAATGATAATGATAATGATAATGATAATGATAATGATAATGGTAATGATAATGATAATGATAATGATAATGAAAATGAAAATGATAATGACAATGACAATGACAATGACAATCACAATGAGAATGATAATGATAATGACAATGACAATGACAATGACAATGACAATGACAATGACAATGACAATGACAATAACAATGAAAATGACAATGACAATGACAATGACAATGACAGTGGCAATGACAATGACAATGACAATGACAATGATAATGATGTGTTTTTCTATGTGGTTCGTCTTCGTGCCGTGTTAAAAACAAGCTGGCACGCGTACACCTCTAACTTACGCATACACACGCACGCACACACACACACACACACACACACACACACACACACACACACAAGGATACTCAGACATTAACATGTAAACACTTTTTATCTATTAACTCCTTAGAGCAACCCTTTCGATTTGGCCTCTGTCTGTCCATAGTTTCCCGTAATTTTTTTGTTTTTTCTTACCCCACAACCGAAATTTGGTTCGCAATGGAACACAACAATTGCAGCTGCCTTAAGGATCAGAGGTGCACTCCGACGAAAAGTAAAATATATTTAACAAAGTGTGAAAACAAGAAGAACATTATAGATATCCACGTATACCGCTTAGATATACATATATATAACATAAGCTGAGAATTCGCGAAGCTCTTGCCTTTGAATTTCTTGGTCTGCTCGCATTTTGAGCTTATTTTCTCAAGTTTTTCACAGTCACATACTCTATTGCGAGCAATTATTTTGTTTTATTTGATATAGTTCTCTAAAGTTTGTTACCCATAGTTGTTTGAAGTCCTGTTGCTGCTGCTCCTGCTGCTGCTGCTGCTGCTGTTGCTTGCCAAAAACTTGAGAAATAACGCAAATTCCTCGAGCAAAACAAAAGTCTTAACTTCTTGGGGCAATCAACAAACTCGAGTTTCCAAGGCGAAACGATGAAATGTGTTGACAAAACCGTCGACATCTTTTTAGCCATTTGCAATAAGGTAGGTCGTCTTCATGGCTAGGCGGAGGAGGCGCCACCAGTTGAGGCACACTTTTATTGACAAAACACGAGTTCTTAACCCAAATCCCATTGAGCCTAATATATGGGTTAGTGCTTAACTTAATTCTGGTTATACTCACATGCAAGTTAAGACATTGATTAAAGTATCTAATGCATTGTTTAAACTTATCTTGGGGTATACTTGATGTTCTTTGCAATTTAAGGTCTGTTCATTAAATCGATTTTTTCATTGTCTCTCTATTAGAATGTTTCTGGTTTTAAAACCTATATCTTTATATATAAAACTGTTTGCCCAGATTGACTGAGTCAATGACATGCTGATTGACTGATTGACTGACTTACTGATTGACAAACTGACTGATTGACTAACTGACTAACTGACTGATTGACTGACTGATTGACTTACTCACTGACAGATTAGATGATCAACTTACTGACGGATTGTCTGACTAATTGACTAATTGACTGATTGACTGATTGACTAACTGACTGATTGACTTACTGACTGATTGACTAACCGACTGATTGACTAACTGACTGACTGATTGATTGGCTGCTTGATTGACTAACTGACTGATTGACTAACTGACTGATTGTCTGACTAACTGATTGATTGACTAACTCACTGACAGAATGGCTAATTGACTTTCTGACTGATTGTCTGACTAAGTGACTGATTGAGTAACTGACTGATTGACTAGCTGACTGATTGACGAACTGACTGATTGACTGACTGATTGACTAACTGACTGATTGACTAACTGACTGATTGACTGACTGACTGATTGACTGACTCACTGACAGATTGGCTGATCAACTTACTGACTGATTGTCCGACTAACTGACTGATTGACTAACTGACTGATTGACTAACTGACTGATTGACTAACTGACTGTTTGACTAACTGACTGATTGACTGATTGACTAACTGACTGATTGACTTACTCACTGACAGATTGGCTGATCAACTTACTGACGGATTGTCTGACTAATTGACTCATTGACTAACTGACTAATTGACTAACTGACTGATTGACTAACTGACTGATTAACTAACTGACTGATTGACTAACTGACTGATTGACTTACTGACTGATTGACTAACTGACTGATTGACTAACTGACTGACTGATTGATTGGCTGTTTGATTGTTTAACTAACTTTTTGAGGGATTCTAACTAATTTTCAGATAGTACAACTCAAAGCTAGAGTCTAGACAAATTATTTGCTCTCAGTTGTCATCTTAATTTCACATTTCAGTCACAATCAACTGCCACATACTAAATTGCAATCCGAATTGGCTTTGCTCAATTATGATTTGATTGAAATTCATATTAATCTTCAATTTATTTTTACATAATCATTTCATAAACACTTTGTTAAACTTAAGCATAAAATATTGTTAATGTTAGCACAATACATAATTAATAATAGTATGTTAAAAATTACGTTTTACGATTTACTTTTCACTTATATTTCACTTTCATTTTCATTTTGTTACCGTGATTTGATTTGTTTAAAAACTGTTGCAGGGTTGTCACCTACAATTTTTGATTTTACCCCTAGCCCCACCCCCCAACAATCATAATGTATGTGTGTGTGTGTGTGCATGTTCTACAAATACAATATATATATATATATATATATATATGTATATATAAGGCGGATCAATTGATTATGTGGCTCCGATGGAGATTAAGAATCTGAAAGCTTTTGGTCTTAGTTTTCTCGTCAATCCATTTGTGAAATAAAATAGAATAGAACTAAGCTCGGTAGGATAGAAGCCATAATCTCTCTTATGCGATTTAAGTTTGATCCGTAAAAGAACTTAAGATAGAAAATAATGCTCCTGTGCTGTCAAAGAGAGAGAGAGAGAGAGAGAGCTATTGTACCCAGTGAAGGATCTCTTGGAAAGCGTCGCCTTGAGGGTACGGATCGTACCAGATCTGGATAAGTTTGAGGACCACATCAACCTTTATCCAGCATTCGAACCTTTAACTTTGAGAAAGATCTAAGTAAGTTTGTAAACGATTTCGACTGGACATCAAGTTGGGTCTATATTAAAGACTTAATTTAAGGAAAGTCTTATATCAAGCACTGGTTGCTCCTCAACTGACTTCCTCGAAACAAAGTCTGTTGAACTGGAACCGATGTGTCGTGGTATATAGCTTGGATAAAGAGAATACCTTCCTAATGGAATTTAAACCTTCCTAATTTTCAATTTAGAGAATAATCATGGAAGTGAAAAATATATAATTAATTGCAGCCTAGGCGAGCCTTTGTCATGTCTACATATTTTAAATAAAATTCTTTCTGGTAATTCTTCGTCAAAACAATTGCTTAAACTTGATCTAATGAACTTGCATAGAAAAGCTTTTCACATAGGTTCAGTCTCTTGTGAGCCCGACTTGATATCCCTTCAAGAACGAATTTGATGGTCAAACTGAGCCAGATCTGAATATATATATATACCTATATATGCATATTTGTATGTGTTTTAGAGTTGTGTATTCCCAAACTGTAGTTTTTTTATGGCGCTTTGTTTACTGCTTAAAGCTGTGAGGGTGTGACGGGGCGGGTGTGCGTAGCAGGTGAGGTTAGGTCGAAACTGTGAGGTTAAGTCCAAAATTTGAGGTTAACTCGAAACTGTGAGGTTAGGTCGCAGCTTCGGCTGCTGTGGCTAAGAATAAAGACTCTCTAGACTCCATATATATATATATATATATGTATATATACAAAATTGTTATGTTTTTTATTGAACTCGCTAAGTTAACTAGAATACACAACTCTACACGAACTTTACGATTCGTTTTTATATTTATTTTTAATTTTCGCTTTGAATTTGTTTTTGTTTTCTGTTTTTTTTTCTATGTTTAACGCTTAAATAACTTTACTTTCTGTTCTGTTCCATAAAAAAACAAAAAACAAAAAAAAAACCAAAAAGACAACTTCTAGAGATAAAAGACAAGACACAAGAACTGAAAATGAAATGTTTGCTAGCTTAATTTTAATAAATATATGTGTATATATTTTTCGAAACGCACAAAAGTTAAGACAAAAGTTAACACACAATCAATTGGCAACCTAGTTATAGTATATATGTAAATACATATATATATATTAAAAAAAAAAAAAAAGTATTACAAAAACAACTTGTTTGGCTTAATAATAATATTATATTAGGCATTTAACATGTAGAAATAAGAGCTGCGTCAAAGATGTAGAATTAAAAGTAAATTGTTAGCGAAAACTTTAAGAATTATTTGCCAATTCTGATACACTTATTGCATGGTTAGCCCAAAGGCGGGGCTACTTAGTCAAGTGGTTGGGTTAGGGTGGTGCGGGGTGCGGGGTGGGGTGGGGTTGGTGTGGTTAGGCAAGTGCGCCTACAGCTAAACAGCTGACAAAACAGTTGTTAAACGATATATGGAATATACTCTATAGGGTATATACAACTAACTTTATAGTTATATGTCAGCGTGTCTTGTGTGTGTGTGTGTGTATCAGTGTGTGTGTGTGTTGTGTGTGTGTGAGTGTGTATTATATCTCTTTCTAGTTTATGTTCTGCTTTTAGATTTCAATGCTCTAGGCTTTCGTTCAAAAATTATTATCATTTCTTGCTTTCGGTCTGTTTTCCTTGTGTTTTTTTGTTGTTGTTTTTTACTCGATTTTTGTTTGTTTATCAGCTACTATATAATTGCTATATTACTAAGAATTGTTTCAAACTTTTAGCTTACGTTAATTATTATATATATATATATATATATATCTCGATGTTATATATATATATACATATATGTGTATTAGATCATATATCGTATTTATAAGTATGTGCGCGCACATCAACATATCGCAGCGATATGCGCTCCATCGAATCACGTGTTCTTTATATGTATATGCATGGTGTATATATATATATATATATATATATTGTAAATATATACATACAACTATCTTAATATTGTTTGTTGTGGTTTTGTTGTTGTTTTGTTGCTTTATCTGAACTATAGATGTAGAGGCGATCTGATTGTATCGAATGATCAAATCGAGGCATTAGGCTGTTGCTATTATTGCCGCTGCTGCTATGGTTTTTGTTAATTGTATTATATAGTTAAACCGATATTATAATTCCATATCTCTGGCCTCGTCCTCGCTATAATCGGACATGCTCGACTCGCTGTCGCTGCTCTCGCGCTCCTGCTGCGCCGCCCGCAGCGCATCCTCGGTCGCATATCGCTGCACATAGTCGGCGACCTTGCGATGATACTCCTCCGGCTCGTGCAGGTACAGGGCGGCTGCGTCCCGATTTAATGGATCCACGGGATTTGGATATGTGAGCAATTGCGGCAGAAACGATTCGAATATGTTCGATAGATCGTACAGTGCCGTCCAGGCCTGATTGATCACATCCAGGCAAACGGTGCCCGATGATTCATCAATATTGGGATGATAGATCTTATTGACAAACCCGATGCTGGGCGATTTAAATGGATAGTTATCGGGCAGATAGACGCGCACCTTCCATACGCCGCCCTCATAGGGCGTGCCCGTCGGACCAAAGAATTTCACATGGAACTCGTTCAGGCCGCCCAAAATGGTCACCTCGTGTTTTGATTCAATTAGCTTGATGACGTCATTGTCCATGCGTCGCTTACCAGCACTAGGCGATGACATTTTGTTATTACTGTTGTTTTGCGGGTTACTTTATATGACAATTATTGCCGTTAAGTTTTTACTATTGCCGGGGACACTGTGCGTTGTGTTCCTTCTGTTCTGTTCACTAGGTTTAAGGCTAAGGCGGTGATTGTTGTTACTATTGTTGTTGTTCTGGTTGTTGTGGGTGTTGTTGTTGTTGTTGTTGCTGCTGTTGTTGTTGTGGATGTTTTGATATTGCTGCTCCCCTGTTTCGCGTATGGCCAACACACATATGTATATTAAATCGGCGGAGCAATCCAGGAGCTGCAGCTGCTGCTGTCTGCCTGCAAATAAACCAAATATCAATTATCAGTCATATTTATGTGTGCGTGTGCGTATGCGTGTGTGTTTTGTTATCCTTATCAATGCTATCAGCTAGGCTGACCATGAGTGCTGCTGCTGCTACTGCTACTGCTGCAGCTGGATTCCGCCTGCGCACATGCCCAAAAGTAGGTCATATGACTTTGAGGCCAGTGTAACAGATTCTTATGCTATCTCGTTCGCACACGCTCTTACACACAGCCCAAATGAAACGAAACTATGTCAGCGGCGCAGCAGCAGCAACAGCGCAGGGCAGCATCAGCATCAGCAGCTGCAGCTGCAGCTGAGCAACAGCAACATCAACAACAGCAAAGTGTGTGACGTCGTGCTGTCGGGGCCGCTGTCGCTGCGCTGCTCTGCGCTGCGCTGCTTTCTCTCACACACGCGCGCGCTCTATCCAGCGGGCGGGGGTGTGCAGCAGTTGTCATAAGCAACACCAATAGAAGAGCGTGAGGCATCAAGGACATGCATGCAGTTTAATATTAATTCCATTCGTTTGCTGTTGTTGTTGTTGTTGCTTGTCATTGCATACTTTCCAGGGTCCAAGCGAATGTGGAAAGAAATATTGGAAATATTTCGATTCTATTTGCGTGCTTGCTTCTGCCTCGCTTCCTTTCACCCGCTTCCACTCCCACACTACTGGCATTGGCAACAATTGGAATTGTTTCGCTTTGATTATTTTGTCATCTGTCTCTATGCCCGCTTTTGTTGATGACGCGCCCCATTACGATGGGCGGCTGTTGTTTCCAAACAAGCTCAGCTGTTTAATGTTATTGGCTGACTGCCCAATGAGAGTGAGCGAGCAGGCGAATGAGCAAGCGAAAGAAAGAGAGTAAAGTGTAAGCAGCAACCCCCGTGACAAACCTACAGTGCGCTCAACCATTGTTAAACGCACCATATGTATTTTCTACTATGTATATATATGTAACATTTTTATATTATATGTTCTTTTATATACATATATGCTTTTCGTATATCTAATTGTTTTCTTAAGCTCGTTGACTCAACAAACTGCGTATGAGTAATATTTATAGAATAGCTTTCGCCATGACGCTGCCATGAAGCAGCTACATACATATATACAAAATATACATGTACAGTAAAAACTCCATTAAAATTTGCCTAACACATCCGATTTGTATGTTTCCAATTTGAAGGAAATGCTATTCGCTGGGCACAAGTTCTTTTAATGCAGACAATACTTTATTCCTATTTTTTTTCTAATATTTTTACGAAAGGTCATTTTAAACATTGAAAACCGTACAAATTTAAATAATTATTTATAAAAGTTAGAGCACGAATGGGAAAAAAAATCTGGTTAATAGAGAGACATTCTGTATTTTTCAAATTATTTATTTAACACATACATTTGTGTTTGTCCGTTCAATGGAGCTTTCACTGTATCGCTATATAAAGCGATATTTGTGTATTTGTGTTTCCTGACTTCCCTAATACTTATGTGGTAAGTGGACGGTTAACTGTCAACACTCACTGTACACTGGTCAACAATATTCTCTCTTTTGGATGAGCTAATTCAATTTGCGCTCGCCTACTCTTTCTTGTTCGCTGACCCTCTCCAGCAGTATCTGTCTCACTCGCTCACTGTTAATGTTTGTGTACACACTGCTCACAGTGAAGCTTTTCAATTAGAAATATGTAGTTACAGCGACTTTGCGCTTTATTAAGCTTTGCGAAGTTTCACTGTACGCATTTGTTTTTGATATGCACACACACACACATATACACACACATGAAGCGGGGCGAGCAGTTAACTGTTGTTATTTGTGTTCCTTTTCTGTGTTGTGGTTGTTGTTGCTGCCTCCCAGCTGTGTGCTCATCGCGCTTTGCATGCGTGTGCATGTGTGTATGTGTGTGCATGCAAGAAAGAGAGAGAGAGAGAGAGAGAGAGAGAGCGCCTGTGCCTGCTGGTGTAAGGCCCACGCTCTCTGGAAGATCAACAACAAAAACAACGCAGTGTTGACTAAACAAATGACACTCAGCTGCAATTTCGTTCAAGACAACAACATTAGCAGCAGCCATACATATGTACATACATATGGGCATTGTTGCTGTTATTATTTCTTGTTGTTGCTGTGGCCCACCGTGACTGCTTAATAAAGTTGACACACACACACACACGCATACGCACACAGATATGTGTGTATGTTTCTGATTATGTATTTATACATTTAAAATTAAATCACGCAAAAGAAACGCAAAGTAGAAGGAAGCAAAGCAAAGAAAGTAAATGCGAAAATGAAATGAAAATTAAATTGTTGTGTGCATGCTTTCCCTCTATATTCTATGACTGTTGTCTTCGCCTGCTCACACACACGCACACATATAAACACACGCAGCTGACTGCATTTTATTTATGTGTTGCATTTTCAGATAATTACGAAACTTTTTGAAAACAATTTCAACAAAAACACGCACACACATTCAAATAGATAACACACGTCTTGTTGTTGTATGTATTTTTTTTGCGTTTGCTTTGTCTTTGGGTTTTGTCTCATTTTTTTTGGGTTATTGCTTTACTTTTGTTTGCTGCCGTTGTTGTTGTTGTTGTTTTTATTGCTTCTGCTTTTGGGGTCGCGTTTGTTATTGTGTCTGTGTTAGGTGCTGTTTGCAGTTTTGGCCGTTGATTTGATTTTGCTCGCCTCCTTTTTTTTAATTTTTTTGTTGTCTACTTCAACTAGTTACTGAAAATTAACTGGCAACAGAGTTTGGAAGCCCCCAGCGAGCAGCGCACGAACATCTGAAAGCAGCATAAGAAGCAGCGCAAGCAGCAGCAGCAGCAGCAGCGACAGCGACAACGCCAAACGCTGCGAGGGAGAGAACGCGCGCAGCACACAGAGAACAAGAGAGTGAGTGAGAGAGAGAGAAGGAGCGAGAGCGAGCAGACGAAACAGAGCAGCCCATCTAATGCGAGCGACAGAGAGAGAGAGCGCACAACTCGCCAACCTGCTGACGAACAGACAGAGCGAGAGAGAGAGAGAGCATGCGAGAGGCCCCCACAAAGCACATGTACAAAGAAAATCACAATAACAAAGCGAGAGCCAAAGCCAAACAGTAACAACAACAATAAAAACAAGTAAAAACTATACAAACAATATTAGGCGAAAGAGAAGCAGCAGCAGAAGAAGCAACAATAACAACAGAAGCAGCAGCAACCAGTCCCCACGATTCTGCCAACCAAAGAAAAGCTATAATCAAGGACAGCAGCTGTAAAGCACACACGACGCTAAATGCAGTACACACACACACACACATACAGCCACGCACAACGAGGCGCAAAGCAAATGAGACAAGCGAGCAACGCCGAAGCTTTCAATGCCCTTCATTTGGCAACGAACGCGTTTTGTTTAGTTCGCAATGACGCACAAGTTAGTGTGTACCCCTAGTCAGCGGGCCCCCCTCCTTTCCACCCGATCCCCACACACTTCCACACACTCCCACACATCCACCACACACACACAGCGCTTCCAAAGCACACTTCCAGTCTAACTCAAGCACAGGTTCAAAGTTTGAAGCCTGGCAACCAACTGCAAGGAAATTGATTTAAGTGTGAACCTAACGGGGTCAAACGCATCCACATACATATCTATGTTCATATGGGTTTGTAGCTGTGTCTGTGTGCACAGTGGAGTAAAGGCTATGCGCAGCAAAATTCTTAGCACGCAGCAGTTCGTGAATTCTCAAAAGGTATTTGTTCTATACACCAACCCCTCAATCTCGCCCCCCTACCCTTCTTTAAACCATAGGGCACACGGTCATTGACTGCGCATTAAAGTCTACCCAAGTGCATAATAAGGCATGAGAAAACAGGGAGGAAGGGTCGTAATATGGGCTAACGGTGGGGGTCCAATATGGGCTAAGGCCAACAACAGTTAAAAATGGTGAAAAAAAAAACAAAATGTTTGTAAAAGCTTTTAGCTGCAAGGCGTGCACACAGACACAGAAATATGTATGTATGTATACGTATATGTATGTGTGTGTGCGCATGTATTGGTGTATGTTACATTTCCGTTGCTGCTGATAAGATTCAAAACGCAAGAGCAAAGGCAAAAGCGAAAAGAAATCATAAAAACACAACGCAATAAGCGTGCAAAAGCAAAGTGCGTAGTAGAAGAGCAGACAAAAACAAGAAATACATATGTATGCATGTATGTGCACACACACACACACGTACATATATAGATACTATGTAAATAAGCAACCAAGAAATGCCAATTTGACAAATTCTTTATAACAGTTATTTTTAACAATTATGGCCGCAATCAGGCTGTGCAAAACAGTTTGTAGCAGCAAATCGGAAGCAGAGTGGGCAGCAACAATTAAGATAATAACAAGGATACATACACACAAACACACTCACACATGACATGTCATATAAACACACACAAACGCTTATAAGCGGCTTTTTTAAAAAAAAAATAACTTTTAAGCGTCTAACGGTAGCATTCACGTATCGACTGATAGGCCTAGGTGCAATTGTTGGGTATACAATAAAAAAAAAAATAAAAACAACCAAATTACAACGGCTATTTTAGCATTTGCACGAAACACACTCTCGCCCAGCAACTGTGAGCGAAAGATAGGGAGAGAGATATAAAGATAGAGAGCACGAGAACGGAGAGCAACAGTCAAAAGGCAAAACAAAACTGCAAGGGCTGCCTACACAAGTACATATACCTATATACCAATATATATATATATATATATATAAATATAAATATATATATACATATGTATGTATATACGCAATGTGCATACGTAAGAGCAGTATTGGGCGTACAATGTACAATGACCAAATTTTCAAGACAGTGGCAACACCAGCAACAACAACATCAGCAGTTAGAATCGCTGTCAAAGAGTGCAGCGATCTCTGCAGCTGGCCACACTTAATGGCTGACGTTTTCCAACTGCTGTTGTTATTATTGTTTCAATCAGTGTGGCACCCCCACCAGCGCACACACACAAGCACAGACTTTACATTTAATTGCGAGACCTTTGCTATTCAACTAATTCAAGTGTAATTTTGGTATTTCGCGAACAAATTTGTGCATTTCGACTGGCCATGGGTGATACCTTTTATTTTGATTTCTCCAATTTATTATCGTGGCTATTGTTGTTGTTGTTGGTTGGTTGGATGGCTGGTGTTAGAGTGGCTGGCGCCGCCTTTGATTTTTACGCTTCGATACTTCTCCACATTGTTGTATACACCGACCGTCTGTGCATTTTTTCACGATTTTTTCGTATTTGTCTTAGTTTATTACGACAGCGACAATTGTATAATTAATATTGTTTAATGGCTCAACATTTATGAAATGCACTGCGTTGCTATCGCTCCATCCGTTTTCTGTCGTTTTCTCCCGTTTCTGGTTGTCGTCTTCGACTTTCCAGCTGTTATGCTCTCCACGGGCTGTAAATTTTAATCGATATGAGACGTTTTATTCGATAGGCGAAATATTTAAAAATAAGCTGCCAAAAATCGTTTTAAAATCGTCCCTGATAATTGCTCGCATATCGAATGGTGCTTGGCGCCGGCTGTTTATGTTGTGGGTTATTTTATGTACACTCAATGAACGCAAATGTTAGGTGTTTGTTATACACAAGCATTCTGTTATATATACTTAATTATATCTCATCAGTATGCGGCGAACAAAACAACATTCAAATTGCTTGCCGCACTGTGAGCAACATACTAGAGTGCAATGTTAAATGAGAGCTACGCTGTTAAGTGCACATCAATTTAGCTGTGTGGCAACACTTTCATTGCACTGGCAACGCTGCCGATATGTGCAAGTCGTATATACACAAAGAAAATTGATAAAAAAATAATTCAAATAAAAATCATGAAATTTTTAGCTAACAATTGCTAATGCACTCAAATCACTTATCATCGCAAGCACCAAGCACAAAACCGCACACATTTCCGACCGGAGGGGTCGCGCCCGCACACACACCCACACCAAACGCCAACAACAAAATGGTAAGTCTTAAGGCCAACCCACTCAAAACCGATCCAAAAAAAAAAAAAAGAGTTAAAACCAAGTGAAGTGATCCCTTGACTCCCTTATCCTTGATACTAATGCCAATATGCGTCATCGTGCAGCATGCCGCATCGATGACGTCTGTGGAGGTGCTGCTGAACGAGTTCTACCAGCCGACAACGAGCAATGCACGAAAACGTGAGATCGAAACCAATTTGCTGGCATTCAAATCACAGCCGGAGGCCTGGCAGCTGTGCCTGCGCGTCGCCACCGCCAGCAATAGCTTCACAGAGAATCAATTCCTCTGGTTCTTCAGCACCTCAACGCTGGAGCATACCATAACGCGCCGCTGGACACAGCTAACGGCGGCGGATCGAACGCTGCTACGTGAAACGCTCTGGCACAGCTATGCCCAGCTGGTGGTGCTGACCGGCGCCCGGCGGCATCGGGATACACTGGCACAGCTGATCGCGCTGTTGGGGAAACGTGAGTTCCCCGATCAGGATCCCAATTATATGCAGCACTGCATCGAGCTGACCAAGACCCGCTTCTGTCTGGGCATCAATCTGTTGCGCGTCACATCCGAGGAGGTGGTTAGCAATCGCGGCGACCTAACCACCGAATGGAAGCAATACTTTCACTCATGGTAAGGCTGCGTCTATAAATATCAAACATTTGTATTTGTGATTCATGTAACTCGGAACTAATTGTGAGTCCGTCTACCCCTCTTCCTCCTTGTGTCCCCCGCTCTCTCTCTCTCGTTCTCTCTGTGTACGTGTGTGTGCGTGTGTGCAGCATTTCCATGTGTGTACCCGATGTTCTGGAGCTGCTCACCAAATATCTACTAATCGCCGTCTGTCATATCAATGGCAAAGACAT
This sequence comes from Drosophila kanekoi, assembly GCA_037075305.1. Taxonomy (NCBI): domain Eukaryota; kingdom Metazoa; phylum Arthropoda; class Insecta; order Diptera; family Drosophilidae; genus Drosophila; species Drosophila kanekoi. The sequence goes on from JBAMCE010000234.1 coordinate 96,335, forward strand.
ACACACGACCATACCCAGCACCTTCATGGATTTCAGTCTAACCACAGCGCTGCCAAATGACAATCAATTAAGGTATGTCTTAACTGAACGCATGCAAATATTAATAAGGGGCATTCCCTTAACTAATTTTCGATGTACAAGTTATCGATCAGCAACAGGTGTTCCACATTTAACTATCTTTTGGCAGGGAAATTACTCGAATTAGCTGCAGAATTCGATTTTCCAGAATCACAGCTGTGTAGCTTCTTTTTTCAGCATTTATTATTATTAATTTGAGTTTTGTAAGCACACAAAAAAGGTATCGATTACCCAACAGCTGTGCCATATGTAATTATAAATGATATGGAAGAAACATGGGGCATGGGAGGTATTCAATTAACAATTAAGAAGTTTCTGAGCTTTAGTAAAAGTCCATCTGTGTAAGATTATGTAAAGCTATCGATAACAAAGATGTAGAAGAAAAGATATCGATAAATTGCAGCTGGGATATGTTATAGGAAATGATTTAATAATCTAGTTGAAAATGATATTCGGTGCAAGTTTATGAAACAAGTTTCTCCATTGTTCTAATTTTAAAACAAGTTTTGTTAACTAACAAAAATCTATCGATAACTCATGCCTATTTGATCGATATACGGAAATATGCTTGAAATTTGTTTAATATAGTTTCAAACTGATTTGAATAATCAATTATGCATGCAAAGTAAGGAGCATTAAAATTTCGTCGAAGCAGAATACATATCGAAGCATAATTAGTTTGAGGAGTACCCCTATGATTTGAGTTTATACAATTCGTTTGTTAACTCGATGGTTGATCTTTTACAGTTCCTCTGTACTGGAGCTGCTCAGCTGTGTACAGCATTTGGTCTCCTGGATATGCACCGAACTGATCTCTGAATATTTCCTAATGAGCATACTCGACTTATCGCAATGGCGTCAAAACAATGAGCCCATCTCCCTGGCCGCACTCTCTGTGCTTAACGAGCTGCTCTATCTGCAGAAGGTGTTGCCCTTTGCGGGCACATTGATGAACGGCGTCAGCGGCCTGCTGGAACAGCACAATCGTAACAAGCACCAGAGCGAAATGTATAGCGATAAGTTTCGTGAACTCTTGCGTCTCTATACCACCAAATATGCGGCGAAATTGTTTCAGCAGCCCGAAGTGCTCGAGCCGTTTCTTAATCAACTCTATCGCTGCACCACCAAATGTAGGTGCAAACAATTTGCATTCAGTTGAAAATTTATTTAATATATATATATATTTATCCATCTTTGTGCAGTGCACGGCGCCCTAGACTTTACCGAAAAGCTGGACATCTGGACGCCCATCATCAAGGTGATTGCAGAGCAGCCAACGCAGATGACGGCCTTTCATGGTGACATGATGATGAAGCTGGTCGATGAGATAATGCGACGTACACAATTTGAGATTAACAAGCCCGAGCTGGAGCTACTGGACAATGAGCTTATGGAGGACGATGTGCGTAAAACAAAGACTATATTTTACTTAATCCCAGCTATTGTTGATTGTGGGCAGACTTTCGATTAGAGTAGTTTTTTCTATTGGTTTCCACGCATGTTTTCTTTATAACCAATATCAGCAATGCCCTTTCTAAAAGTTGTCAAGGCTTTATACAGCTTTGAACTAAGGCAACAATAGCGTAAAAATCCCTTTTATTTATTCCTATAGACCATGTTTCCCATTTCTGTACCATTCACAATTGGGTCACATAGTTATAAACTTTGTGAACTGCTTAAAAATCCTCAGATTTATTTAATCATCATTTAAGTTCCCAATTGTAGTCTAAAACCCACTTAAGTACATCTTGATTACCCACTTTTGATGCACTGAAAAAAAGACTGATTTAAACCGATTCGATCTAAAATCGATTACAAGCATCGATACATGTCGATATCTAGCAATCGATCGCTGTTCTTTTCTTTGGTTCAGGATATCTCCTTGCCTCGTAAATCACTCCTGATTCCCTTATTCTCAGGGTGCAGGGCATAAATATTGGTTCGATTGAAAAATCGACAGCCTCGTTATATATCGATATTTAGTAATCGATAACTCTTATTTTATACATATCCTTTGTTCAGGATATGTACTCGCAAACTACAACCCTCACTTAACCAATTTTCAATCGTTTCAAAACCGCTTTCCAGCCTCGATATATATTTATCGATATCTTGCCAGCAATAGCTCTTTTTTACCTTGGTAGCATCTCATCGCTTAATGGGTACAGGGTATAGAAATCGATACAAATCGATATCTAGTAATCGATAGCTTTTAATTTGCACATTGTTTTCGGGTATCTCCCATTTTCAAACATTTTCAATGGGTGCAGTATATAGAAATTAGAATTGGGGGAAAAAAACAGTTTGGAGCATCGATATATATCGATAGGGAGTAATCGATTGTTTTGCATTGTTTCTATTTGTAGCAAACACCGACGACGGAATGGCAACAGTTTCTGGACCAGTGCTTCGAGTGCCTGGCCCTGCTGGCAAGCACACGCGGTGCGCACATAGTGTTTGCCCAAGTCTTTGCCCATTGGTCCCGCCCGCAGACGTATCTGTTGTCGCTGGAACTGGCCCTGGATCATGGCAGCGGTCGTTGTTATGAGATGGCACGTAAACTGAAAACGGCAAATGTTGGCGAAATATTGCGCGATTTTGCGACCGTCTGTCAGGCCGTGGTGCGCCTGGCCCCACTGATGGATCCAACACAGGCGGCAGCCGACGTTAGGGGCGAGATGGAGAGCCAGCTGCAGGTGCTGTCGGATCGTTTGCTGCAAACGCTGCATCTGCTGGCCAGCAATCGCGTGGGCGGAAGCGATTCGGAAAAGGCGAGCTTTCAGACCGACATGGACAATCTGTAGGTTCAGCCCAAATGATTTTCCACTTGGAATGCCAGTTGATATTTATATTTATTTGTTTGCGACAGTTACGCTCAAGTTCTAATGGCCATACGGAGCATATTTCCGCTGTCGAGATGCCTCAATAGCGAACAGCTGCTGCATCGACTCTTTGCCGTATTGGGCAGCATATTTGCGGGCAATCCATCGCCATCGGCGGGCTCGCCCATTGTGCAGCAGGCGGCGAGCGAGGTGCTGCTCTTTATAGCGACTGTGATACGACCCAAATGTCTGCTGGATATACCCGAAATACAGAGCCTAATGCAGGCGGGACCACGGCTGGGCGCCCAATTGCCGCGTCAGGTGTGCGTCAATGTGCACATCAGTCTGGTCAGCTATATGGTGCTGCCCTGGAAGAATGTGCCCGAGCTGCAGCAGGATTATCAGCGCCGCCAATGGATGTTGCGGGAGTATATTGATGCATTGTCTCGCAATTTCCTCGAGCTAGATCTGCCCGCTGCCGGTGAGAGCAAAGTGGCGGCCACAACGCTCAGCCTGCTCGGCACCTTTACGTCGCTTATCGAGTACTTCAAGGCGACGGGCGCCCATGCCAAGGACATGCTGGCACATACCTTCAAGGTGAGCAACGCGACAAACAGCTGCAGGCATTCTATAGTTATCCCAAACAATGTTTAACTTTAGACGAAGTTCAGTTCGTAGCGCTAAGTCAAGCCCTTTTGCCTGGTCTGCTTCCTTATGCAAACTTGCCTCCCAGTTTTGTAGCTCTATTGAGCTTATTTGATGGAGAACCAACAAATTTTGCAAATGTAATAGACAGATGTAAGCAGCTTTGATCCTGGTCTTGAGTTTCCGTCTAGCCAGGCCCGTTCATGCGTCCGTTCGCTTTGAACTCGGAAACTGCAAAAATATGTGAAACATGTTCTTCTGTTAATTCTACATTTCCTGCCATTTTCACCATATCGATAATTATTGATTTAACTAACCTAACTAAGGATCAGATTCTAGTTAAATAAGAATCTAGGACAAGGAGTGGAGCCAAGGGAAGAAGAAGTTTGTGTATGCCTAGAAGGAGACTAGATTGTTTTAAACGGCAGCTTGGTTCAGGGTAACTTCAAATCGGCCTTTACTTGCCTCTGTCTCACTCTCTCATTCATTTTCTCCCTCTCACTCTCTCCCTCTCTATCTCCCTCTCTCTCTCTTGCAGCCGATTTTGAACAAGGCGCTGGTAATCTTCAATAGCTTCGGGTTAAGCAGCATCGCCATGGCCATTACCGTCGCCGACTTCAGCCTGAGCATGCTGCGCACCCTGCCCATACATTTGGGGGCACAGTTCATCCGGGAGATGATCACACTATTCATCGATGTCAGCAGCAGGTGCGTCTCTACCCGCACAAGCTAGCTGTCCCGCTTTAATTTATGTACGCTATGTTATTGCTTTTAGGGAACAATTGACGCTCAGCCGGCTGGCTGTTATGGAGAAGGTGCTGCAAATGTTTCAGCTTATTGTGGAGCAGCCGGGCAACGCCTCCCTGGTGCTGATGCCCAGCATTTTGACCTTTAGCACACAGCAGATATTGCCGCTGCTGCAGCAACAGAATGCCGCGACGGACAGCAGCGAGATTACGAGCCTGCTCTTTGCGCTCTTCGACAGGTGAGCGAAACCCACACAGATCCTCTGACCTAATTGCTAATCCTTGTGCCCCATCCCCACAGCGTGCTCACCTGCAAGTGGCAATTCTTTTACAAGAATCAGCTGAGCAATGGCCATGGCCATGCCAATGGACAGCAGCAGCAGCAGTCGTCGGCGACATCGCCGCAGCCGCCGGCGCACAATTTCAATTGCAGCGATAATCTGCATCCGGAACACTTTATGGCCATTATGAATGCCTATGGCCAGATGCTGGTCAGCGGCACAGATCCGAGCAATGTGCGCAGCGTTCTTGTGTCCATGCAGAATGTGAACGAACGCAGTCGACTCTATCAGCGTGCCCTGTTCAAGGAGCAGCTATTGGTCTCCTTTCAGCGGGCGCTACTCAATCTGCTGTCGAGCGGCGAGGGTGCGCTCCACTGTGATCTGATTGCACAGGCTCTGTATGCCATGGGCCAGGTGGATCGCCGCCAATTGCACGAGAGCTTTGTGAATGCGGCATTGCCTGTGCCACAAACAGCGCTCGAGGAAATATGCCAGACAACTGTACGTCTCAATTGTCATTTATGATTATGATAATTATGCTTATCAATCAAACAAATTTAACTGTCTTGCAGGACATTCCAACGTTTACGCAGAAACTGACGCAGCTCATGCAGGACGCGCACTGCGCGCATCTAAATGAGACGACGTAAGCGAATGCGCCAAATGGAGAATCAAGAAAAACACATCAAGGAACACCCGCACACCGAAACAATCCCTCACTGTGTCTTCGTCCCTGTTAAATCATGTTGTTTTGTATATATGTACTTGTGCGAGTCTAGATATATATATATATATCGGTATATATAATCAATATATATATAGATACATATTTGCGAGAACTGTGCTGTCGGGCCAGCCAGTGTCCACCTTCCCCCACGCCTTGGCGCTCAGCTGGTGTGTTCCAGTATATCTATGTTTATGCAACTTCTGTGGTTTTTATGTCCTCGTCATAAGTCTGTTGAGGTCTATTGAGAAATTCACAAACAATTTATAAAAGACAATGTTAGCTTGTAATGCGATTCCGTTATATAGAGAAAGAAAACGTTAAAGAAACCAAGAAACAAAAACAAATTTAAGCAAAATAAACTATTATAATATCCATATATTATATTTAATCGTATTAATATTATATTACATTATTATAAAAAAAAAATGACATAATCAAATGCTTCTGTGTCCAAAATTTGCAAAAAAAGTCATATATCTATATTAGTCTACACATATATATATATATATATATATATATATATATATATAAATATATATATAAAATTAGCATTAATCGAAGTTCGTATCGAAATGACGACGCGTTCACAATATTTAAAATGCATTCATTTACCTAATTTATTTTTACGTACGTAAAGTCCATACGACATCTGGAACATGTCCACATTAAACTAAACTTTAAGACCGATCGCTGCGTCAAATGCAAATTCTAATTTATTGCGAAAATCAAACTACGCGACATCATTTTATATTTTCAAAATGCATTTTTGTGAAATAAATTTATTAAATGTTATGCAAGACGTTTTTTAACTAGTAGAATTTAAGTGGAAATTGTTCAAGAACATTATATTGGGTGCAGGTTCTGTGTATGTAGATACATATATAATAATCAGAATCTTGTCATGTCAACGTCTATGCTTCTTCCTGATTAACTTCAGTTTTTGGAGTCCGATCTTTATGAAATTTGTAGGGCTTAGATATGATATATAAAACTGTGTGTATACCTTAGGGTATCAGCTTCTTACAATTATGGCAGAAACGAGGAGGTGTCACCAAAATGTTAATAGTTTTTTCTACATCTAGACTCTACCTAATCCTACATACCAACCCTTAAAGGTTTCAAGTTATGCTATGCAAAGGAGCTATTGAAGAAAATAATAAGTTAAGTGTATATTATCAACTCTCTAGTTTTTCTAGCCTTCGAGATGTACGTGTTTAAATATGGCTATCAAAGGGCTGATCAAAAGTATATATACCTTATTGGATCTGAAAAACATCAGAGAACAGTTTCTATAATATTATATATAATATATTATACAGATACAGATACAGATACAGGTTCGGATACGGATACATATACAGATACAAATACAGATACAGATACAGATACATACCTATCTGTATCTGATACAGATCTGAAACAGATATATATTTGTATATGATACAGATATGGATCCAGATACAAATACAGATACAGATGTAGGTACAGATATAGATACAGATACAGCTACATACCTACCTGTATCTGATATATATACATATCTGCATGTGGTACAGATATCTGTATCTGTATCTGATACAGATACCTATCTGCATCTGGTACAGATACCTATCTGCATCTGGTACAGATACAGATACAGATCCAGATACAAATACAGATACAGATACAAATACAGATACAGATGTAGGTACAGATACAGATTAGTTTACAATATGTGATAAATTTGTGCCCCTGGCTAATTGGATTGCAGATTCTGAGGTAGAAGCTTATACGAAAATCACGTTGACCTTTGAAATGTTGTTAATAATGCAATAGGAACACGTGGTTTCGATTTTTTCTAGCTAATATACCCTAATAATAGGCACTTCAGATAAGATATAGCTTATCAGCCAATTGGCTTCCAATTGGAACGTATCGAATGCGCATTTCTCATAGGAAACAAGTTGAATTTCGGGCTGCAATCAGTATACAAAGCATATTTCTAGGCTTAAGGGCTAAGTGTTGGCATGTAGAAGAAGAGATGGGCGAGTTAGTTTGGGCACGGCTGGCATGCACCTAATGCCAGGTGAGGCTCTGTCAGCTGGGGCAACACACACGCTTTCAACACGCGTTGCGGATACGATAAACAATAAAAACGCAAAAAGCGAAACTAATCCAATGCCAAGCAATCCGAATGTAAATAAATAAAATAGAAGAGCACTCAAAAATATATATATATATATGTATATTCAACAAGCGGACACGGAGAGGCCAAAGGGCACACACAGCCGTGGTCCCGGAGACGGGCACGTGAATAGGGAGGCAAGTCCTTAAAAGCGACAGCTTCCTTTTCATTGTTCCACTTACATTTCGGTTTTTGCATTCGCGTTCAGGTGTTGAAAACAAAAGGAAATACACGCAGAAAAATAAAAAGAAGAATAAAAATAAAATATGCTGAAATTGAATTTAAATGAAAAGCGAAAGCAAAATACAGCAAGAACAACAGGAACAATAGCAAAAATTATAATAATAAACAAGACGGAAGAGAGAAAAAAATATCACCCACTTCCGTTGCAGGTAGTTTTTGCACAGGTAGTCCCTACTTTGCATACATAGCGAGAGAGAGAGAGAGAGAGGGAGAGGGAGAGAGAGGGAAAGGGAGAGTTCGTCAGCGAGGATCACATGAGCATCCTGCGGAAGTGTGTGAAACTAGAGATGACACATTGTGAGCCCAACACAAGCATGTGCCATTAATTGTAGACACGCACGCAAATATACCCTGTAAATGCACATTCATACATGTTTTCAGTCCATTAAGTTGCTATAAGTTTTGCTATAAAAAGCTATCTTGAATCATCGCAAGCTCGTGTCACGTGTCACATGTCACGCGACAAAGCACAATTAGTTCACAGTGAATGCTATTTAAGTAGATATATATAATAGATATATATATAATAGATATATATATCAATTTACATGGAGTACCAAGAGTTAGGAATGGAAATATATTTATCGATATGCCTTGAGTTGGCATGGGCTCGGCTTTGTCTAGGTATCGTGTCACGCGCAGAAAGCACGACTTGCGCTCATTTCTAGCAGCCACTGAACACTTTCAGCCCCAACATGCGATCGCTGCGATTACGTGTGTCCAGAAGCAACAACAACAACAACAATAATGGGAGCAACAACCAATGACAAGTGAAGACACCGCAATGAAGCAGGAGAGGGGCGGGGCTGGGAACGGGTGCAGGCGAATTTGGTTTGCAAATGGATCGCGCAATACGGGGCATACGCTTAACACTTGATTGGGGGTCAACTGGGGGCGCGCATAGTCCAGCCGCCGCTGGACGACTATAATTGACCAAACGCGCGGCCAGACCACACACAGTTGAGCATTGGCAGCGCAACGAGCACAAGAGCCGAGGGTCGCCAGGAACAAAGACAAACAAGCAGCAGAACAGCAAAAGTAGGAGCAGATTCGAAGATCGCAAGGATGTCTGTGGAAACGGTGCAGGAGACGCTGCAACAGGCGGCAACGACGGGCAGCGCCGGTGGCTTCATGTTAAGCCCCCTGCTAACCGGCCTGGTGGGCACCATATTGATCATGGCCCTCTACGAGTACTGGCATCGCAATACCCGGGAATACCGGATGGTGGCCAATATACCATCGCCGCCGTCCTTGCCGCTAATTGGCATGGCCCATTTGGCGGCCGGTTTGAGCAATGCCGAGATTCTATCTGTCGGCCTGGGATATCTGAACAAATACGGCGAAACCATGAAGGCCTGGCTGGGCAATGTGTTGATTGTGTTCCTCACCAATCCTAGCGACATCGAGCTCATCCTGAGCGGACACCAGCACCTGACCAAGGCCGAGGAGTACCGTTACTTCAAGCCCTGGTTCGGTGATGGTCTGCTCATCAGCAATGGCCACCACTGGCGTCATCATCGCAAGATGATTGCGCCCACGTTCCATCAGAGCATATTGAAGAGCTTTGTGCCCACATTCGTGGATCACTCAAAGGCCGTGTCGGCGCGCATGGCCAAGGAGGCGGGCAAATCGTTCGATGTCCACGATTATATGTCGCAGACCACCGTCGATATACTGCTGTCCACGGCGATGGGCGTGAAGAAGCTGCCGGAGGGCAACAAGAGCTTCGAGTATGCCCAGGCTGTGGTCGACATGTGCGACATTATACACAAGCGTCAGGTGAAGCTATTGTATCGCCTGGACAGCATCTACAAGTTTACCAAGCTGCGCGAGAAGGGTGACCGCATGATGAACATCATTTTGGGCATGACACGCAAGGTGGTTAAGGATCGCAAGGATAACTTCCAAACCGAATCGCGCGCCATCATCGAGGAGGTCGACGAGACGCCAGCTAAGCTAGCACGCGCCACAGCCCCAGCCGCTGGCAAGAAGGAGGGTCTGCGTGACGATTTGGATGACATCGATGAGAACGATGTCGGAGCGAAGCGTCGTTTGGCGCTGCTCGACGCCATGGTGGAGATGGCCAAGAATCCGGACATCGAATGGAACGAAAAGGACATTATGGATGAGGTGAACACGATCATGTTCGAGGGACACGACACCACCTCGGCCGGCTCCAGCTTTGCTCTCTGCATGCTGGGCATACACAAGAATATCCAGGAGCGCGTCTTTGCCGAACAGAAATCGATATTTGGCGACAATATGCAGCGCGATTGCACCTTTGCCGACACCATGGAGATGAAATATCTGGAACGCGTCATTCTCGAAACGTTGCGCATGTATCCGCCAGTTCCGTTGATTGCCCGCCGCTTGGATCACGATGTCAAGCTGGTCAGCGGTCCGTATACCGTGCCCAAGGGCACCACCGTGGTTGTGCTGCAATATTGTGTCCATCGTCGTCCCGACATCTATCCCAATCCGACCGAATTCGATCCCGACAACTTCCTGCCGGAGCGTGCCGCCAACAGACACTACTACAGCTTCATACCCTTCAGTGCGGGACCGCGCAGCTGTGTTGGACGCAAATATGCCATGCTGAAGCTGAAGGTGCTCCTCTCCACGATTGTGCGCAACTTCATTGTGCACTCCACCGACACGGAGGCGGACTTTAAGCTGCAGGCGGACATTATACTCAAGCTGGAGAATGGCTTTAATATTTCGCTCGAGCCGCGCAAATATCAGACGGCCGCGTAGATAGATACCCTGTAAAAAAAACCAGCTCCGTGACCCGATCTGTATAGCTAGTATATATCCTGTATATATATATATGTCCATGCATGAGACCGAAGTCGAACCCGAATCGAGAACCCAACCCCCCACCCCCCTCCCCCCACAGTCAGCCAGAGAGTCAAACTTTGTGTGTGAGCTAAGCGCATCTTGAAAAAAAACAAAACAAAACAAAAAAAAAACAAAAAAAACCGTAAAAAAAAATCGTAGGAAAACATTTCTTAGAGGAAGTTACATTTTTGTTCGTTTCTTTTTGGTATAAGCGGTTGGTGTCCTTATATCTTACATAATATACACATTTATATATATCTATATATATATATATGATATTCTATTCACACTTTTTTTTTCTTAGCATGTATTGTGATTTTTTTTTGCACTATGTTTATAATATTTATTAAGTCACATGGTTTATATGAAACCCAAAAATTATGAAAAATATATAAAGCAACGCAAAAGCAGTCAAAAGAGCTGCAAAAACATATGGAATCGAAGTTACTTTGCATGGTACTGGGACATTACAGGGTATCTATCTAATGGGGTTAGAATTGGTTTAATAGTTCATTCGCTTGAAAGATCTGAAACATGTTCTATTAAACAGCTGAGATACAATTTCAGATGGCTTTCGAAACTATTTCCCTCTGATATTCCAAATGTAATATGATATCAAAAACCGAGGTATCTTATGGTTGTTCAACCAATTCGTATATACGCCTTATATATGCGCAGTTATTTCCGTCTCAGTGTTTAAAGCTACATGAAGAACTTGTCGTACATAACCCGAAAAACTTCAGCAAACATAACCTCAAAACCATTTTCATTGATCAATGCCGCATTTAGATAAGATCAGACCGAGTAACTGTAAGCGAGTTTCCTCTGTGGCAGACACAATCATGATCATTAGAGTTTTATTTGTGTTCTGTTCGTATTTTGGCAGTTGTGCACGCGACAGGTCAGTCATGCTTCAGGGCTGTCAAGCGAATCGATAAAAGGGTTTGAGGTTAGGTTCGCCGGGCCGCCTCGCCCGACTGCGGCAATTGCAATAAAAAGCAAAACGAATGTACAAACTTCCGGCTTGCACACTAAATGGGCGCATCGAGTTACCCGCCGAACAGGTAATGGCTATTCAAAAAAAAAAAACTACAAATAATAAAAAATACAGCCTCAGCTTACTCCGGTTGCTATTTGCCTAGCGCGCAAAAAAGGACAATGACCAAACAGAAAACGTTTGGCGGCACGATGCCGTGCGCTTACATGTGTGTGCGTGCGTCTCTGTGTGCGCCTCTGTGTGTGTGTGTTTATGGACCTGCCAGTCCTTTTGGCCGTCCGCACCCCCTTCATTAATCTTGTTAGCATCGCGCTGGCTGGAAAAGGAAGAGCGGAAGAAACCGAAAGGATTTCCGTTTCGTAATACGATGCTCAACGCTGGCTGGAAAATTGGATAAGAAAACTGGCTTAAGGCTTAAAAGTGAAAGCCGACACACTCACACTTACATGTACGCCTCAGCTAATACTCACGTCGCAAAGTATCGAGTATCGGGCACTGCTCAGCTCCATTTGCTTTATTTGCTCCACTTGCCCAGCGACTGTTATCTGATAAAATGCTCCCATTATTTCAACAATGGCATTTGCATTTGTCACAATCGCAGCAATCGTCGCTGGCCTGTCGCCGATTAATCGCATTACATAAACGTTGGTCAAAAAAAAAAAACAACTAAATATGAGGTGTCAACTTAACTTAGCGAAAGGTAGCGTAGCTTTAACATAATGCTAACAAATATGCCCGAACATCGGCGCAAATAATGGTAGCCAAGGACAAAGCCACCTTTATGGCAGCGCGCAGTACAATATTTTGACATTGTGACGCATTAGCGCATTAAATAACCAAAGTTATGCAGTGCAGGTATCGATGCCCTTGATTGGGCATGGGATGCAGATCGATCAATCATCGCGGGGGCCAAGTATCGATGTTCTTGCATCGCTAATTAGTTTTTCTTAATAGTGCGTGGCGAACATAGTTTCGTTTCATTTAATTTTTTTTAAAAATTTTTTTTTTGTGTTCTTTTTTTTTATGTTTATTATTAACACATAGTGAATAATCTTTTATATTAGTTAAAGTGTTTTGTGAGTGGTTTCTTAACGCGATGCAACGGAAAAACGCAGATTTTATTCGGCCTTGGCGCCTGAACTACGCATCATGTTCACTTCCTGCGCCCAAGTAAGTTGCGATTTAACTAATGAAACAAATACATATATGCATATATAATGCATTTAACTGCATATTTCAACACAAAGCGTAATTTTATGTGCTTTTAATGCGGCTACGGCTAATTAGCAGATGTTGGTCAGCGAAGGGTTGTGTTGGTGATGGGGAGGGGGGGGGGGGGTAGGAAGGTACCTGTTGACGTGCTTCGCACACAAAAGCAAAGCAAACAAAATTATATGTATGTACTTTCGCAATGACAGTTGCGCCTGCGCTTGTAGCTACATACATAAATATTTAAGTACATATGTACATATGCACACAGGTGTGTACATCCAAACAACCTTGCAGCTGTTGAAAATAGATTTGTAATAAGTGCAATGCTCACTGCAATGGCGTCCACTGCGGGGGTTGCCCATTTGTCTATATAACTCGCTTATGAGTGCTTGTTGGCGCAACAGGATGCCGTGGTTGCCAGACTAATTACTTTGCTATTCGTGACGTCAGCACAGCTGGTCGTCTCAACTGTTGCGCGCTGCATATCTTTTGCCAATAAGGAATGCAAAAAAAAAACTTCGATTAATTATCGATTGTATTGACATCTCGACTTGCAACGCTCATTAGCATGTTTTTTTTTGTTGTTTTCATTCGCAATTGAAGTTTTGTGTGTGCATTTTAATGGCCGTGCGTAGGCTAACAGTTATTTGTGCGAACTTTTCATGTTATGGCAACAATGTGCTGGGAAACTTCTTCTTCAATTATGTACATATATGTACGTTTATTGGCTGGTGCTGTGTATCCTCTCAGGCGTCCTGTAAGTAAAAAGTTCTTTAGTCCGAAATTATATGTACGTATATATTTTTCTTACCACGAATTATACAAATATGACCAAGATTTGTGTCAGCATAGGAAAAATATAGTTTGCAGCCAGTACATATAGATTTTCGACTATTTTTATGCAGTTTCATATTGGTTCAAGGTCATTTTAGTTACTCCGGGCCATTGATTGAGCTGTTTCCGGGCTGTCATTGTCGTAATTGTCGCCTTTCACTGAAGAGCCCACACACACTTTGCGCTGTGAGTTGTGTGTAAACAAATCTTGATATTTTTGGCAAATCCTTGTCTGGCGCATTATCAAATTCAAGTTGGCCATCAAATGCTGCCACAATGGTCCTTAGAAGCAGCTTCGGGGAATGCCCAGTGAATGGTCTGAATGAGTACAAGGCCGAGAATGTGTATAGCTCAATCAATGCAAAATGCCAACTCTGCCTGGAGAGTTGCACATTCATTGGCAACAACTGTCAAAATTGTTGCTCAGACAATTGAGAGCTGATGTCTCAATGTGCACCACCCCGGGCGCCTAAGTCAAAACATGAACATGAACGTGGAGAAAGGACAAAATTCCAGGGACAGCGCAGGCAAACACGTGTGCAGCCAGGCTTTGGGGACACTCAGCTAAAATAGAAACAGAAACAAAATCGAAAACAGCCGCAACAAGTAATATTTGCTCTAGCTGGGTTTGCTCGACCACAAGATACCCAGACTTGAGCTGTCGTGTGTGTCCTGTATGTGGGCATATACATACATACATAACGAAAAAACAATCTTGTGCTGCAGCTCTGCTTCTTCTCTTCTTGACTCTTTACTATGTGTGATCCGCTTTTGCTTAACTTCGGTGCTTATTGTCCGATCTGAATGAAATTTTAATGTTTATATACACCAAAGCTCAATATCATACGCCCTGTTCCAAGTTCTTTAAAGCTTTAATTTATGTTCAAAATCGATATTTATCGATATTATTAAAATTGGTATAGGTATTAAGAAAAAAACGATCAACTTGTTTTGCGAAGGATATGCAAGATGTTATATTAAACATTTCAAGTCTTTCGAAACCGTTCCTCCTGAATATCCTCAGAGTAGCCTTGCTTTTTTTCCTGTCACATAACTTGGCACCAAAACATGATACCCTTTGTTTAGTTGTGTTCAATGGGTGTAGGGTACAAAAAAACACATGTTATCCTCATGGACGCCTTGGGAGCAGGCCCGGCCAGCACGTACATATGCAAGTGAGCGCAATATGTGGCTGGCAAACGGAACTTTCTGAATTTTGAATGAATTTTGACCTATTTATTATTTCGAACTGAATGCTCTGATTATGCGCTGCGTAGCTTAGGTCAACCGCAACTCGCTGCTAATCGGTTTATCCAAAGTGTTAAAACCCGGCCTGATGTCCTGTTGTCCCGTTGTCCCGTTGTCGTGCTCAACCTGCCGCCGACCTGCCGCTTAAGCGCTTAAGGACTTAGCCACAAAGCGCACACTTAATTGCCTCCATTGTCCGGCTGAAGTGCAGCCACTCGACGAGCCTGTCGACTGATGCAAAACTATTTGAATGCCGCTCTGGGTACGGCTTAGGAGTCTGGCTAATGTCTCTAAGCCAAATGAAATCGTTTAATTGACACCGCAAAATCCCAAATCCAAGATCTGTTCCTTAACTCGGTCTTAACTCTTGGCATCAGCTCCATCCTGGTTAGTTGTCTCATGAATGAACACGGTCGACAGAGCTTAACAACGAAAAAAAACATAGTTAAACTGAAAGATAAGAAACCTTAGCGTTTTTTTAATGAAATACGTTTTGGCAGTTACAAGCTTCACTTTGCTCCTTAAGTATTAATGGAATCTTATTAAATTTGGACTATTATAAAATGAGGTTTCTTTATAAAAGAAGAAGAAGAGGACCTCATAAAGTATATATATTCTTGATCAGCATCAAAAGCCGACAAGATCTAGTTCTTCTTATATAACTGAAACGCCTTGTCTTGTCTTTCTACCATATCATCCTTTCCATTTCCATTTCCTTATCAATTCATTCAAATTGAGTTCTTGCATAAGAAACTTGCTTAGTTTTAAAGATATCTTGACAAAAGTTTCCAGAAATAAGTTTTATTATGCTTTTTAAATGCGATATTATCGGACACTTAAGGTTAAGTTCAGGCTTAGAGTAGAGTAGAAGAAGTTACCCGGCGTTGCACAGTCGAATAAATTATATTAAACGTCCAAAAATACCTTTCTTTGATTTGTAATGTAAAAGATTCTCCAAATAATTTGCCAAATGAATCAAAATATAGTAAAATTTATATATATATTTAACAAATATTGGTTTTTCGGCATTTCCTTCTGCTTTTAACGAATGTAGTTTTTGGTCAATCCTCAAAAGAATCTTTCGCTTTTTACGAACAAAAGTTTCCTTCAAATCAGTTTATATATATCGTATATAATCATTTACATACGTATAGTTCGAACTAAATAGAGATTTATTTCGATAAATTCCACCCTCAGTTCAAGTACAAGTATGCTTAAGGAATTTGTGCCAAAATGTCTCATTAGTCGAGGCAAAAGCAAAGCGCGTGTTCGAAGGATCAATGCGAACAGCACCTGGCGAGGTAACGTTATATGCCCAGCCCAGAGGCTGAGACTCAGCCAGACCCAGACTCAGACCCAGACTCAAACTCGTAACCAGGCGAGGAGTGAGAAGTGACTGGAGGCTGGAGGCTGGCGGCTGGAGTCGGCGCACATGCCACAAACGAATAATGAGTTATTACATGAAATGATTTATGAATGAATATTCAATATTCAATATTCAATGGGTGACATGCGCTGCGTTGGGGGCGTGTCCCACAAAATAACTGTGCAGAGCACACGAAGAAAACCAAAAGCCGCGCTCTGTGTAACCAAATACAGCGGCAGAAGGTCGATCACGATCGGTCGTGGGGAGCGGGAGAGGGACAAGTACCAGAAGGAGTCGGAGGCGGAGCGCCAGAGGGTATCAAAGGGAATCCCACAATGAATATTCATCTGCCTAAGCCTTTGCCATATCAAAAAAAAAACCAACGAGGGCAAAATTAAACGCAGCTAAAAAAAAAAAAGAATCAAATTGATTTTTGACAAGCAACGGGAAATTTTCGGCAAACGGGAATTGGAAAATTTTGAAATATGAGAGTGAGAAATCGAAGGTGTAATCAGAGCGAGCAAAGGAATTGTGCTGCTCTCCCTCTCTCCCTCTCGCTCGCTCTGTCTCACTCTCTCCCTCTAGCTCTAGATATATGCAAGGGCGTGTCGCATTACCTGGCCCAATATTAATAAGCATAACGGTGCCTCGGGGCAGGATTTGCTTGCTTTTCACTCCTAACGGCGCTGCCAGATGAACAGTTAGCTCAAGAAAAAAAAACTCTCTCGGGGCACCCACAAGGGTACGCGCGCGCGCCGAGCCTAGACAAACACACCTGGAATACGACCTGGGCCTGGCTGTGGACCTGGCTCTGGCTGTGGACCTGGCCTGGGGGTTGTAGGCGCTGCGGCTCACTCGTATTACCCGAAACGTCCAAGAGCGGGCGCTGCAGATGCAACTGCCGCATTGTTATGCCACAACAGCTTCCCTCTACCCTCTCTCTCTGTCTCTGGTCCTGGTCTTTGGGTTGCTTCATCTTCTTATTTTATTTTTCTTAATGATTTTCTTTTCTCTGCCTCGAGCGGGCACACACTCTCTGTGTGTGTGCGTGTGTAGATAATTTTGCATCATTTCGGCATTGGGCGGGCTTTGTCTTGTGCCTCGAGCGCCAGGCTCAGGGGCAGCTGCGCGGGCGCAGGACAGCACCAGGAGAACCAGGCCATTAGCACTAGATTTTAATGATGCATATCCATTATAATCAGTAAATTATTTGGGAATTTTGCTGGGAATCTTTTACGAGCTCTGCAAAATGATTTAGAATTATTTTCAACTATTCTTAGGACAATTTCTCACAATGAGGCAAAGCATTACATAAATATCTTAGGCTATAAAGGCATATAACACTGTGATTGACTGACTGATTGACTAACAGATTGACTGATTGACTGACTGAATGATTTGTGACCAACTTACATTTCACTGGGAATTTTGGATGTCCATGAGTTCTGTATAATCATAGAGGATTATAATCACAAAACTATATCTAGTATTATCATTCACTGACAGATTGATTGACTGACTGATTAATTGACTGACTGACTGATTGACTGAATGATTTGTGAGTAACTTACATTTTACTAGAAGTTTTTGAAGTGCGCGAGTTCTGGATAATCATGGAGGATTATTTTCACCAAACTCTATATCTTGTTCTATCATTGACTGACAGATTGATTGACTGATTGATTGATTGACTGACTTTTTTCAATTTTCATACATCAAAGTAATGCACAGAACTGCCGAAAGCCCATCAAACAGTTAAATAATGTGAAATATTTAAATAAAAAATACTTTGCCCGGAATCTGTTAAGTATGAAAAATGTTAACTAAAAATACTTTGTCCGGGTAAGCCGGGTTTCATGTCATCTTTTGCACTTGAAATTTTAGCCTTCCAAAAGTTGTGTGTGTTTTTTATATATATTCTATAAAAAGAGAAATCCCTTAACGTTTATTCTCTCCCATCATTCGCCCATCATTGAGCCTTAATGATCTATAAGCTGGCGAATATAATGTGAACAATCATCAATTCGAATCTGTGGACAAACCCCTCGCTTGCTGCTCTTGAACTGAGATATTATTTTTTGATGTAAGCCTAAACCGAAACTCAAATGTTTTGCTTTTGCGGTTTTTGTGCTCGTGCTCTCATTGCCCTGCTGCTCATCAATATGCAGGACGTGGCGAGTGTTGCGAGTGTAATAAAAAAAAAAAGAAAAGTTCTTGCGGCCACATGTTTAAATCCCAAGAATGAAACACTTGCAACGATTCCCATTCCCACGTTGTGTGCAGAGCTGCAGCACATTCTGTCTGCTGTCATTTATCAGGACATGGCCGCATTGAGGGAGGGCTGGGGGCAGGAGGGGAGGAGGGGAGGGTGGCTCATTTGAATAAAAAGCAAGCGGCGCGCTCAAGCGCAGTGCCTTGTGCCTTACCGGAGAGCGGACCTGGAACTCGCACAGCCCAAAAAGCAACCCAACTGCTCGACGATCCTTGGCCAATGCGTTCGCTTATGCAAATGTTGCCCTATCTGCTGTGCCACAGAGTCCTGTGTGCGTGTGTGTGTGTGTGTATGTGTGTGCCGCATGTCCTTGCATGCTTCGCCGCGTATGAAAATGAACATGATATGCTGATTTAATTCCGTTTTTTTATTATATATATATATATATATATACATGCATATATACCCTGTCCATTGTGACGGGACGTTCTGACTGAGACCCTTGGCCCATAGAGCACATATGCTGCTTGCGTGTGTGCGTGCGAGTGTGTGTGTGTGTGTTTAATGCTAATGACGGTGCATGTTTCATTGTCATTAAGAGCATGGCATGTAAATTAAAAACCGTTAGAATATTTAAAAGAAAAAAATGTGCTCGATAAACTTGGATACTCGATATATATAAATTGTTGTGAAAAGTGCTTGAGAAGAAAATGAAAACTTGATTGAAGTTCAGCAACTTGAGAGCTTAAGAACTCCGCATATATGAACAAATATTTCAACTAGCAGAGTTTTTAGTCGTAGTAGTGAAAAACTTGCTTGAAGATCAGAAGTCGTAACTCTAGAGGCTTAAAGACTTAAATATTGTACTTTCAAGTGCATGGGAGCTTTTTCCACTTGCCAGGAACGGGCCTTGACCAAAGAGTTTGGCGATTCAATAAGGATCAGTGATCGTAGCTATGGAAGTTAAAGAGCTTGCCAAGATTTCTTTTCGTGTACTTCTCAGAAAGGTAAAAGGTCAAGAACAAGTACCAGAGCGGGATGATAACATATTTGAACTTTCGGAACTGTGGAAGTTTCTAGAATGAAAGTCTGGGATCGTGTTGGAATCTTAAAACCTGAAGATATATCAGGCAAATGTTATTAAGATTAAGAATATAACAAAAATAAATATACTTTACTTGAGAAAGTTAAGATCTTATTACCCATTAGATGATCGCATCAGATGATTAAGGTTTGAAGATTTGAATGCAAGATTAAAGCGGAAATTCCATAATTCAAAAATACATTCCATTATTTAATAATTGGGCGAAAAACAAACATTTCCTTTTTGGGTTCTTTTTTAAATAGTATTTTCAAATATATTTCCTTATATATGCAATGCAACATCTCATTAACATCCAACTTAAGCTAGGCAAAAAAATTGTAACTTAAATTAAGTTAAAAAAAAAATGATGACAAAAAAAAGGGAAGTTCGTTTCTTCATAAACTGGTTTTGAAGAAAACTTAGGTTAGTTTTGGTTTAGAGCACTAAGTGGACTAAGCTACAGTTAAGCTATATACAGGTGTTGGAAGGGGGGTGGTAAGTTTTTGCTGTAGTCTGGCAACGCTGTTTTGTGTGTTAAATGCCCGCCACAGTGCTGGCAGCATCCGATTTGGGTGTATGCGCCTCCCACCAATCAATGGCATCGATAATGCTCTCATCGGACAGACAGACGCTGGCATTGTTTGTCGTCGGATCCTGCAGGACATCCGTGAATTCCTTTTTAAAGCTGGGCAGGCCAACAACAACATTGTCATAGAACGAGGCCGTCTCCTGATCATAGAACGGCGGCAACACCGAGCCAGCGCACAGCAATTGTTGCTGTTGCTGCTGATAGTTGTTGTTGCGGTTGTTGTTGTTGCTGCTGTTGATTGCTGGCGGGGAGCTGCTGCTGTTGCTGTTGTTGTTGTTGTTGTTGTTGTTGTTGTTGTTGTTGCTGGTGACATGCACAAAATCGCCCTCGCTGTATTCCTGTTTGATCAGTTGTTGTTGCTGCTGCTGTTGTTGTTGTTGCTGTTGTTGTGCGGCACACGCCTGCAACAAGAGTTCATTAGCAACGGCAACGGCGACAGGTGAAACTGCAACTGCAGCAGCGGCAGCGGCGGCTTCCCCTGGTGGTTGATGCATTGATGAACTGCCTCGTGTTGTTGTCGTTGTTGTTGGCGTTGTGCTGCGACTGGTTGTTGTTGTTGTTGCTGCTGCTGCTGCTGCCGCTGCTGTTGGCACGGGCGATCGCGATAAATTTGAGCTGAATTTTACACATTCACCGTTGCTTGGGGCAGCTGGCGCAGCTGCAGCAGCAATACGAATTGTTGGACTGTTGCTCAGGCAATTTGTGTCAATTAATGCATTAAAATGCTCCTCATCCTCGAGACTTGAGCTATCCTGCTGCAGCATATCCGGCGTTAGCAGCTGATAGGTGCTCGTCCCGGCTATTCTCACATATTGCAGTCCGTTCAGCGTCGTCACATTTGGCAGCAGCAGCAGCTCCTCCGGCAATTGTTGCTGCTGCGACTGCAACTGTTGCTGCTGCGACTGCTGCAACTGTTGCTGCTGCTCCTGGATGCACATACTGTCCTCCAGCTCATAGTTGCTCAACGAATCATCGAACTGGTCATCGAGGCCATCGAATTCATCCTTGATAAACATGAAGCTATCGTCGCCGCTGGACGAACTATTCGAATTGCAGCCAGCGGCAGCAGCAGCAGCCGCAGCCGCTGCCGCCGCAGATAGAGGCGGAAAATCGAAGCCCAATAAACGCTCCAGACTGCGTATATATTCGACGGCCATGCGCAGGGTCTCTACCTTGGATAACTTTTTGCTGGCGCCACGTCCGGCGCCCTGAGCCTCAAACGCCTCGGAGACCTCGTCGGGTATGCGTTCGCGCAGCGCCGCAAAACCATTGTTCACCTGCTTGACCCGGTTGCGTTCCCGGGCATTGCGACGTGCGACAGCCTGCGGCAGCGGCAGACCCTTGCGTCCCGGTGTGCCCGCGGCGCCCGATCGCTGCACCAGCTCCGCCAGGCACTTGGCCACGGGCAGCTGCTCCGGAGTCGTCGACTGTTGGCTTTGGCTTTGGCTTTGCTTTGGCTGTCTTTTGGTCAGTTTGCTGCGTTTGCCAACGTTTACGGCGGCAGCTCCAAATGGTTTATTCTCTATGTTTTGGCACCGGGATTCACCCAGCGGCCGCTTTCGGTTCGTTGTCGTTGTTGTTGCTGTTGCTGTTGCCGCTGCTGCTGCGGCGCCGAGCATGCCGAAATCCTTGATCTTGCGTATTATTGTATTCGGATTGCTAATGTGCTGCTGGAGCGCATTCGCGCCGCTCTCGCTGAGCACATTGTTCACGGTGATTTTGGCGAAGGCCTTGCTGCTGCCGCCCAATGGGGTCACGGCGGCATTCTCCTTGCTGTTGCCCCCGCCGCTGCCCCCGCTGTTTTTGCTTTTGGGCGGCGGCGGCGATGGACTGAAGCTGAGTGCAGCCATTGATGGGGCGCCGCTTCCAAGTCCAAGTCTCCACACACACACACACACAGACAATCTGGACTCCCCCTCTCCTTCTCTTTCTCTATATATATATATATTCGCTTGACGTTGTCGTCGTTCTGCGCCTGGCGACAGCTCGTTGCTAACTGACTCGTCTATGGACTTGGCTGTGCTTCGAGGCTTCTGTTATGTTCGTGGACTCGCTTGGTGTATTAGGTCCTTGCGGCAGGACAGCTGCTAGCGTTCTGTGTCGCGTGCCCGACCAGAAATGTCATGGGGCGTCTCTTCTGTGCACGTTGCCGGCAGCAGAGGCAGCGACAGCGGCAGCGCTGCCAACAGGAAATGACTTCGTTGACTGATGGCGCACACAATGTACAAAAAAAAAAAAAAAACAGCAGCAGCAGAAAAAAAAAATTATAACGTATCCTTCGGGTAGCCTACGCTGCCGCAGCGCCTGCGTCTGCCGCTTATGTAAAACATAATGAAATGAAAACAACAAACGGCATTTATTTCACACACATGCGCGCACACACACACACACAGACGGGCATGACTTTTCATCCCCTAGGTATTGGGTGTCCCTGCGCCGACTGTGCCCATTCCCTCGATCCACACACACTCGCGCGCACACACACCTCAGTTTGTTGGTCTGTCAGTTTCGGCTTTTGGGAAAACTAACATCTGATCGCAACGAGCTCCTGCGCCAGCGCCTGCTCCTGCTCCTGCTCCTGCTCCTACCTCCAGCTCTTGCACCTTTTCAGGGTTGGTTTTCGCTGCCCAAGTTTTGCGCCTTTACATAACCATAACGCGTCCCCTCAGTGTGTGTGTGTGTGTGCGTGCATGTCTATATACCGCCCCTTCGCCTATGTAAACAGCATTCATATATTAAGCTTCATCAGAGTCCTGGTCACCAATTCTTTCCCATATGCCAGAGCATAGCCACATTCAAGCGCCAGACAGGGACAGACCGACAGAGAAAGAGAGAGAGAGAATGAGAGAGAGAGAGAGAGGGATAGCCGAGCACCTTGGTTCCCACACAGGCGCATAGATCACCTTATGTTCCGGTATATATAAATATATATACACATAAACACATGCACATAAACCTATTCACAAGCAGATCATTTCATGTATTGAATACATGCATATATTTTATTTTAAACTTTGTCTGCCTTCAAGTTTTCTTCTTTCCAGCTTTGATATTTAAGTCTACACGTTTTCCTCTAAACACTTTTAGTTTTGTGTTTCCTGTTGACAACACAAACTTATTTTCCCGAATTTTAATTTATGTCCTTATGGTTCTTTGCGTTAAACTTATTTCTATACTTTGTTACGTAGCTGTAGCTGCTTTTGAAAAGCTTTTTTTCCATTGGTTGCCCTGCATGAGCTGAAAGTTTCAGACGTTTCTTTCCAGGAACAATTTTCCAGCAAAACTCTTTCAGTTGCTGCCATTTCTTTCAAAGCTTTCATTCCAGTTGATCTATTCCATGGAAGTTCTGTAAGCTCATATATTTGTGTCTTTTCGGTAGTTAACATCTAGAAGCTCGCATTCATTAGGTTTATTCCTTGGGAGCTCTTTGAGTTCAAAAGATTCTTTCCAGGAGCTACTTTCCAGTAAAACTTTTCCAGTTGCTGGAAGCGCTCAATAAGCTTTCTTAAGCTTTTACTGTCCCTCTTCTCTCCCCAGAAATAAAGCTCTTTGTGCGCATTTTCTTTCTGAACCTCTGATTGTGTGCATGGAAAATGTTTTTCCCTTGCCCATTGAAGACGTCAATTCGACGTAACTTTTCCACTTAATCACATAGGTGCATAGCCATTGTTCGAGATTTTTTCAGCTCCGTGGGACTTTTACGCTTGTCGCCTTCAAAATTGGCATTCTCTTCACGTGCGAAAGGAGGAGGAACTGCTGCGGGTCCTTCGATCCTTCGGTCTTTCGGTTTCTACCCCCTAACTGGGCAGGGGTGTGCACGAATATAATTCTTAATCATTGCAGACATTTGTCTTCTTCTGTGCGAAATCATTTGCCAATTGTTGAGCTAATTAAAAGTACGAAAAAATAAAGAAAATTTCGATTCTTGTGCTAAGTTTACTTGCGATCTTCAATTTGTATGGTCTATAAATTGTAATTAAAATTGACAGAGCCAAATTCTGCTGCTCGACTATTGGAGTATTGGATGGCCAATTAGGGTGCTTCGCCTCTGTCTGTGGGAAAATGCACAAAATATTTCTCAAGATGGAAACTAGTTTGAATTATTTGGGAACTCGGTGATCTATGCCACGAACCGATAGTCTAAACCAAGGGCATGCTACAGTTGTTGTTGTTGTTGTTGTTGTTGTTTTTTCGGGGCTTTTTTGTTGTTCGTCTTGCCAGGTAGTTGAGCATAGACCTGAAACACTGCATGAATGTGTGCGAGTGTGTGTGTGTGTGTGTGTGTGTGTACTTGCTACACAATTTATAAACTTGAGTTCACTTGAAAAGTTCAAGGAAACGTCTCACAAGAGCCAGAGCATAAGGATGAGGACTACCGGTTTGCCCAGGCACAGGCCCTGCTGGTAGGCCTTTCAGTTAGGTCCTTTTTTCGTATGCATACCCTAAACATAAAGTCTCCTTTGGTTTTATGATCATATATGCCACAAATTTGTATAGTCGTATTCAGTCGGATCGACTAACTATATAATGTAGTTCGAAAATATCGGTCGAACACTAAGGCCTCGCTTTAGTTTTCGTTTTGTCAAGGTAAATGTGCCAAGACGGCATTATTATGTAGTATGGCTTCTATTGGAACAAATAATAGTATATATATTCTTGATCAGCATCAATAGCCGAGTCGATCTAGCCATGTCCGTCTGTCTGTCCGTCCGTCTGTCCGTATGTACGAACGCAAGGATCTCAGTACCTATAGAAGCTAGAGAAATTTTAGGTGTAAGTCTTTCTAGTGCCCGCGCAGATCGAGTTTGTTTCCGATAATCGATAACTTACTCCGTTTCCAAGCAATCGATAAAAATCGATATCGAAATCCTATTTTTTGAGCAATTTTGGTAAATAATAAGAGCTAGAGTCACAAAACTTGATTTGTTGCTTCTAGAATTTTATATATGTATCAAGTATCTTTCATTCTATACCTATCGCCACCTCCCCGGGTTCAGGGTATCCCCTGCTTGGGAGCTCCCGACTGGAACCTCTTACTTGTCCAGAAATTAAAACCTTTCGCAATTTAGGAAAGAACCTGAAGAATTTCATTTAGCGAGAACTTAATGCTGCTCTCAACGTGACTTGACTTGATTGTATTTCCCATAACATATCACATATTGCCCGAGTAAGGGTATTTTTACAGCTCGCTGGTTGTTTTTCTTGTTTTTTTTTTTTTTTGTTTCTTGAAAAGGAGTCAACAGTTGTGTGTGTGCTCCGGATCGCTTTTGTTGTTGAGAACGCTTTGACTTGGTTGCGTCCCACTTTGCCGTCGCCGTCAACGCGACACGCCTTTGCCGGCTAAAGGTGGGCTATACGGTATGTGAAGGATTCTATGTGCATATCCTTTGAAGGTTGAAGGATATTTACCTATTGGCTGTGCTGTGCTTTATGCGAGCGAGTCAAGTAGCGGTCGCCTTGGGCACTATCAAAAAATTATAATAATCAAAAACCAAAGAAAGCTGTTGATGATCATGATGATGATGATGATGTGGATGATGATCACATTTGGTGTTGCTGATGATCAGAGAGAGAGACAGAGAGAGAGAGAGAGAGAGAGAGAGAGAGAGAAGCAACCCCTTTTAAGATTTCATTTATTATAATTTCAACTAGTTATGTTTTGCTGTGTTTTGCGCAGGGTTGAAAATCTCATTAATGCGCTGTCAAGTTGGCCGATTATTATAAGCATTATAATAATTATAATTTTATTTTGATTCTTTTTTTTTTATAATTCATTTTGTAGGCCGGCGCGTTTGCATATCAAACGTATTGGGCTCTACATATCTATCTATGTGCTATAACAACCCTTAACATTTGAAAATTGTATATATGTACCGATATGTATATGTGTATATATACTAGCGCCTATTACTCGGCCTTGCTCGTAGCACGTTTTGTCTGAATACAAAGATATTCATTGTATCCCCAGTTGCCACCCGTGGACAATCTTATCCTGCCCTGTCTTAAGCTCCACTTCTATTTGAAACCAAATATCATATCAACATATCTCCAAGTATTTAAGCCTCATTTAGAAGGGAACTTGAATACAAACAAAGATCTTTGGAAATGATTCTATGGCCGATCGGATGGCAAAAAACCAAATGAAATTTGGTTGGCTTTTCACGATTTTTTCACACTTGTGGGTGGAATTACCCGAAACCCCGTCTTAGCGTGCACCTTCATCACATACAGAACCTAAAGTTCTTCTTTAGAAGAAGATTGTCTCTCAAACTTTCCGCAGCAAAAGTAACCCCTTCCCTACGCCCTTCATCGAAGAGGTGGACTCTCACCCTTGTACGCCTAGGGCAGCTCCAGGCGGAGTTTTCTTAATATTTTTTCATGTCCAAGTTTGCTTTTAACTTTCTTTTCTTAAGGTTTTCTTCTCCTCTCTTGAATCTCTTGAAGCGCACATCCTGTCCAATATCTGTCTGACTTTCATCTTGAGAAAATACAACAATTTGTGTAAATAAAAATTAAAAAGGAGCCCGTCCTGGCCCTGGGATTTGCCAAAGGTTTCGATTCTTTGGGTTTTCTTTTCTCTCTTTTTGATTATTTGCATTTCGGGGCATCGATTTCACTGGGAATGGGAAACGAATGGGAACCGAATGTCTGAATGAATGCATCCGAATGCTAGGCGAAGAGTGAAATTGGAGTGAAAGCAGGGCCAGCCTTTGAAATAAATATGCACATGTGCACATACCGAGAATCTACCTCACACCCGCGGCCCGTAAATCAATCAGGCAGCGCATCTCTCAAAACACTTTCCAATATATGTGCATATATACATATATTTTCATCTTTCATCTTTGTTTTGCCTTTCAAACATAAAATTAGCTTTACGCGTTGTATTGTCATACGATCGGGTTCTTCAATATATGTATGCATATGTAGATATGTGTGTGTGTGTGTGTGTGTGTGTGTGTGTAAATGGTACACGGTAGTGCTTCGAAATTTCCACAGCTCCTACTTGTCATCAGCTCAAGTGTGTCCTTGTTCTTCTCCCGTGTCCTGCTGATTTACTTTTTCGGCATCTGTGCGCAGTTGTGCGTACATAAATTTAACGTCTTCTTTTTCTGTTCAAGTTTCTCGCTTACAACATGTGAGTGCACAGTCTGAGTGCATTTTGTGAGGAATTATGAATTTATGAGTGCACACACACACACTCACACACACACACACACACACACACGCTGAGCACTCGATTGCCAGCGCATTTAAGGAAACTTCAACGGAAATCCCTTTATGGAGCACCAACTTTACAGTTGACGGGAAAGTGTCTGACTAAAAAACTCTGGCAAATATAACAAGAATAAAAGCCCTTGGGGATTCACAAGGAAATGTCAAGTGGGAAACGACTGAAATGTAAACGGAAATTCAGAGCTTAAGGGCGAAACAAGAGTTGTAATCGCAAGAAGCATAGAGACGGGAGGGAGGGAAGGGAAAAATTGCCCAAAAAAACTACGAAATCTCTCAGGGATAGCATGAGCCTGCCACTTAATCGTTATTTGTAATTTAACTTCTTTCTTGTATTTTATACATATTCTGATAACTTTTTTCCACTTTTCTTTTAGTCCACGTTTATGGGAAGTAAACAGAATAGATTTTCCTCGCAGCATCCCATTGAAGCTAACTCCAATTGGATGAGCTTGGTAAGTAACTCTTAACTCATATCAATCGTTATCGATAATTTTGTAGTGAAAATCGATATTTCCCTTTTAATCGATCAAAGTCGATAAAAGTTTATAATTTATATTACCCACAAGAATGTTTCTGTGTAAGTTTTGTATATTATATTTCCTTCTTCCCCTCACTTGCCGAGAAATCGATAAATATCGATATCCGATTGGCCCCTTTTTTGTAATTCGCAGCCCATTTAAAGGAAACTTCCTAAATTATGGTTAAGTTTTAGCTTCTTCTTGTAATGTCCAAGATTTCTTCGAATATAAAGATATGTGCTCTCAGCCAACTATAATTGGGCTGTTCCTTTACTGGAATTTTGCATACATCTCCAGATATATAATTTTTTCATTTGTGGAAAATTGTAAGCGGCATGCGCCGAAAGTGTGCGTTCGTGCGGAAACAGATCCGCGTCCAGTTTTTGCCAAGAACAATGAAAAGCGAAAATTTCAAATTGAAATTTTCCGAATGCATTCAACAGTATACGGGGTCTGTGGTGCAGGGTGCGGGGTGCGGGGTGCGGGGTACGCATTGCGGGACACGTGCGCGCGCCGAATATATGCAAAGGTATGAAATGATGCCAGGTAGGGCTGGGGGTTGACGGGACAGTTTTCAGGAATACACACATATGTATATATAATGGAATATTCTGGCTCACCCTCTCGAATCTGCGCCGAGATCAACAAATGAATCTATTTGGCTTTTATTTATTTTTATTTTGCTTTATTTTTTGGGTGCAAAAAGCATTGCATTTCGCTGCAGGACAACGCGAATGGCAGAGGGGACCAAACCAGCGACCGGTCCCCGGTCGACGCCAACAACAAGCACGGCGAGTGCTGCCACCAGCCAGGGGTTCGTTTTGTTGTTGTTGTTGCTGTTGTTGTTGTTGTGGCTCGGGGCCTCGGCTTGGGCTTGCCTGCCGTCGCCTAATGCCCATTGTTGGCATGTCCCGTGTCCTGTGTCCCGTGTCCCGTGCTGAACGGCCATTGGCAGCCGCGAAAAACATCTGCTCCTGCTGCAATCGCTCAAAGTGCTGCCTCGTCGTTGTCGTCCGCCTCATCCTCATCCACATCCTCATCCACAGCAACAGCAACAGCCACATTCACGTTCACGTTCACGTTCTCGTCCTGGCAATCAAACTATCAGCAACCCCTATTGGAGTTTTATGTTGCTGTTGCTGTTGCTGTGGCATTTTGTCAACAACAAATGTCCACGAGGTCCTTTCGAGTGTGTGTGCATGTGCGTCTCTCTCTGTGTGTGTGAGTGCGCGCGCGCGCCGTCATCCTGATCGCTTGTCAGCCTACGCTGCTGCACATTAAGTTCCAACAGGATTAGTGACGCTATGTCTATGACTATGCATGTGCGTGTGTGTGTGTGTGCGAGTGTGTGCGTGTGTATAGGTGTTTTGGCTGTTGGTGGTGCTGCTTGGCTTCTGCCGGGGCGGCCAAAACTCATGTTTGGGCTTTTGTTGGTGTCCTTATTGTGCGCTACAAGCAAAACCTTGGGGCATATCGATTGGGAGAGAATCTAACTACACTGTTAATGCTCTCAAAGGTTACTCCTATTAGGCGGACAGTTCTGTTGGGCGGACATTACTCTCTCATTGTATTAATCAATGACATTACTCTCTCATTGTATTAATCAACACACACTTTGCTTAATACATGATTCACCGTCTTTGTTTGCTTTTACAAATCCACCAGCACGGGTGGAAAATGAGTTAAAAATCCTCTCATACTTAATAGAGCCTGTTCTTCTCTCACTCTCTCTCTCAGTCACCGTAGCCTGGTTCGATGTTGCCAGACCTTTTGCCTACCCACCCTGAATATAAATCTGCAGATTTAATTGCAACTTTTATTTTGCATTGAGTCCAAGGGAGGGTGAGGCGCAACAATGCCACAGAGCAGCACAGGAGGGGTGGATGTAGGAGACGAAGGGGGGGGGGGAGGGGGAACACAATGCGCGAAATTAATACGCGAACAATTGGAAATGAAATGAAATCTATTTGAATAACTGATTAAATCGGGGTAAAAATAAGCTTTTGGGCGCAAAACTTGTTGCCTTCGTGCGGCGCGGGGAGGGCAGCCCGAGCAAGGGGGTTGGTGAATGGTGAGCGAATGGTGCGCACGCGCAAAGGACCCTGGTCCTTCAAAAAGGATTTAATCAGCGGCAACAGCATGCGGAATTATGCAAATTTGGCATAAAGGACTAAATGAAACTTTAGACCGGCCAGAGGAACATAATACATACAACAATTTGAAATTAAGTAACAAAAAACTAAACAAATAAAAAGAAACACAGAGAAAGCCCGAATAACAAATACCCTATAACTAGTTCATAGGCAACATATGTTGATCAAGTATGCATATGCTTCCAAAAGTTGGAAAGTGCCTTTATCCATGGGTTATGCCCTTTGCAAGGGTATATTAACAGCTACGTGAACTAAAAGTAAAGAAAACTAAAAATCAACCACTTTAATTTGTAGAACAAAATGACCTTGCAGAGAAGTCGCAGACCAGAGCTAAAGGGACACGGCGACGGGAAGGGGGAACGGTGACGGGGTCGGTGCAAGGGACAGAGAAGTCGTTGCCGGACCGCCGAGGCTTACATATTAATGAGCCGCGTGTGGCACAAAGGGACACACACAAATGAAATCAATGACTTTGCCTGCCCGCGCTCGGCCGCGTGTCCCCTATCATCTAGCACCTTTCCCCGGCTACTGCTGTCCCTTGCCCCTACCCCTACTACTACCCCTACCACTACCCCTACCCCTACCACTGCCCCTACCTCTACCTTTGCCACTGTGCGCACGCGCGTTTTGAAGTCGCGCCGCTGCAGGTGTTGAATGAACTGGTTGCGTTACGCCTTATATATCATCTAGCCCAAATGCTGGAACGCCGATGTTCAACTAAATGAACTTCAGGACTCGCAAAGTTCGCGAAACTCAAACTCAGCTACATTTTTAGCATAAGTTTTACATGCAGCTTTTTGCGTTGAGCGCGGGCAGGGAAAGGAGACACTCGAAATGGTTTAACATTGATGGATCTTAATTAGTGCACGCATCTCTGATTCCTTTTCGAGATTGCTTCGCTTGGAATTTCGTGTGTTCCACTTTTTGTTGTGTTTTATATATAGTTTTATAGCTTATATGGAAACTATCTGTGTATATTCATAGTGATAAAGTGACTTAGTTATAGACAGATAGTAAATGCTGTATTATAATTTGGTAAGGATCAGGGGAATCTGGCGGACTACGTAGTTAAAGAAGTTTATAGATCATTGATAGATGTAAAGTTACATATAATTGAGCGGAGGCATTGAATTGCAGCCCTGGCTGCCTAAGAAGCCAACTCTTTGAACAAGTTTGCAGGGCTATTGAAAAGTCTTTCATTCAATTTATTATTGATCTCTATAAGTGCTTGTGTGTACTCTTGTGCGCCCACATATCATATTTGAGCTAATTTCTTGGCTATTGTAAATGATCGCTGGGCTCTTTGCCCCTCTTTGCTTCTCATATGATAGTATTTCTTTTGAATTCAATGCTCTTTAGCGTGGCCGATGATTTGTGTGTCAAGCGTTGATTTCCTGCTCAATCATATTGATAATGATCGTGTCGATGGTAATGATGATATTTGTACTCTTTTGTCGAAAATACATTTTGGCGGTATTAGCGCAACCCGTTCCCATTGGGAAAATCACGCTTCACTGCATCCTCGAGAATTGGCAAAAAAGGTTTCTTTACTTATTTCTTTGCTTTTTGCTTGTTCAGTTCGGTTGGGTATTGAAATATTTACGGGCCGTTGCATTTAGCCGATGCGGTTAGACAGCGAGCTCCTGTTACTCGGATCAGGATCTAAATGCACTTGAATGATCGCTTGAGCGATTCCTACAGCTCAAGAATCCTGAATGCGTCAAAAGTGAATTGTAGCTCAAGGATTACTTGCCACTGAAGTATGCCGCGGCGACAGTACGACGTCGCCGACGCCGACTACTTTGCTGTCGCCAAGTGGTGTGTGCCATGTTCCCAGCTCTCTATGCTTATCTCGAGCTGCGCATGCTGCGCCTCTTGTAATTAGATGTAGAACTTCGGAGGGGGGCCGCCCCGAAGAGGCTGGCAATTAACCTTTAATCGCTGTTCTGGCACTTTGGCATGCGGCTGGCTTGCTGTCTGCCAGTTGGTCCTGTACACAGATAAGATACTCTACAGCATGGCCCCTGTGTCGCTCTTAACGAAAAATAATAAATAAATAACAAACTGCACACGACAAATTATGGTCCTCTTGATAAGATTAGCGCACAGCTATTCGAAATTGTATCCAAATGGGCTTGTTAGCTTGGCATACCCGACTGTTCAGACTGTTTGTCTTAACTGCCAACCTGGACAGACGAAATTTGTGCTCTAGTTACTGGGAAACAACAGGCAACAAATTTTGACCGACCAACGCCGGGTAATAATCAATAGTCAATCAGTATGACGAGCTGAGTCGATCTCACTATGATTTTAACTTAAACATGAACTTGAACGAGGCCTGTCACATAGATTTTTGTATATCATACCATTTTCCATTTACATCATATCGATAAATATCGATTTTTGAGCATATATCGAAGAATATAAGAGCTAGAGACCTCAAACTTGGCATGTAGATCGGGAATCGAGAGATCGTAATGAAAACGGAAGTTAGTAAAGCAGCCGTTTGATAGAGTAGGCTAGGAGGATCTGCTTTGTGCTATATACAGGGTATCTAAGGTCCACTCTTGTGCAATTTCATGGAATTTCGAGAAATCCATTGTGCATCTAGACGCAGACAGACGGTAGCCCTGGCGAATAAATGCTTGTTTGATTAAATGATTTGTGCATTTCGTTTATTATTTTTGTTATTGTTGTCCTCGTGAACAATCGATCGACTGACCAGAGGACCCCATATCCCATATCACCTGTGAATGGGCTCACTCCCTGCTCCTGCTGCTGCTGCCGCTGCTGACCCTACTGTTCGTACTCTCCTGCTATTCTTGGGCATATTGCAATGTTTACTCAAAACATGCCCTCGCCAAACAACAGGGAAAACGCCCCTATATAACAACCAATTTTTTCCCATTCTATTCTGAATCTTCTCTCTCTGTGTGTGTGTATTATTATTTTCTCGTATTTTCTTTAGAATATTTTTGCACTTGTTTGTATTTTTGCTCAATTAAAAAAGTTCTCTTTTTGAGTTTTCCCAACAGTTTTCCATTGTTCGCATTGCGTGATTTTTGCTTTTTTCCCTCGCTCATCGCCATTGTGACTTTTGGGTTACCTTTTCGGATTGCTCCCTGAATGTGCCCACATGCTGTGCGTTTGTATCTGTTGGGATCTGTACACGATATTGTGAACAATTTGGTATTTTCTTTTTTTTTTTATATTTTAACTACATTGTTCAATTGACCGATTTCTTGGCTCTTTCATTCTTTGCCATTCTTTATGCATTTTCCACGGAAATTACGAATGGCATTTAACAGACATCGACTAGATAGTGTGGCATTTGGCCATTGCTTCCTTTGGCTATTGCTACGATCCATCATTTCAGTTCATAGTTGATTTGACAAATTGAATTACGGCTTTGTTGGTTCCACCAATGCGCTACCCTCTGGTACGGCTAGATGTAGAAAGACTTTACATTGAATAAAAGCTAAAGAAGGCTTTAATTGGGAAGTTTCAGATAGGCTAAATAGTTTAAGATAGGTTAGTCAAGCATTAATTATGCAGGTTAAGAGATTGTCTTAGGTTGAGATAGTTAAGGTTAGGTTAGAATAGATAATCATAGGTTAGGGTGAGGTTTATATAAGGTGAGGTCCAGATAGGTTTGGTTAGGCTAGAATGGGTAAGGTAAGGTTAAGATAAGGTTAGGTCAAGGTTAAGGTTAGGTCAGGTTAAGGTTAAGTGAGAATATGTTGGGATGGGCTAAGATGGGTCTGGTTATGATAGGGTTAGGTTCGGATAGACAATGTAGGTTAAGATGGGTTGGGTGAGGTTAAGATAGGTCAGATTGAATCAGTTACGACAAGCTATCTAAGCCAGGCTAGGTTAGGCAAGGCTAATAAAGTTTAAGTTAGTTTAGGCAAGCTTGAATTTGGTTAAGATAGATTAAACAGTCGATTTAGCTACTTAAGATTAGGTGGGGTGCGCTTCGACAACAATAAACTAGGCTGCAATACCTTAGACTCAGATTGTGATACGATTGTTTTCATTAAAGAGAAGTAAGGCTAGTTGGGGTGGACGGGTATTGAAGCCTGACTTCTCAAGCCAATTTGACAGCACATTTCAATCACTTTATTTTGTCTCTTTATTGATACATCTAAGGTGTTCCTTTCCTTATGCACAATCATATAGAACATCTTCACAACGGCTTCTGTTCTCATCTGTCTAATTATATCCGATAAACGAGCGTTTATCGCAAATTAAGTTGTCTGGCATGGAACATTTGTTTAAAAGAGAGTCTACAGGCTGATTTGGCAAAAAGAAAAAGAAGAGAAATAATATAATACAAAGGAATACAGATAAATTCCCACACCCCGGACACACCTGTAGCTAAGTACCCTTTAAAGCTGATTAATTGAGCTGCTGCCAAAGCGGCGCTTAGCCAGTTGGTCAGTTGGCCAATTGCCGGTTGGATGGTTGGGTTGGCTTGTCATCATTGAGGCAAACAACTTATAAAAACACGCGCAAGGTGGTCCCAGGGGCATTCAGTGGCCAAATCGGGCCAAGAAGTCAATTAGCCTAACAAGACAAGCGGCCAAAATGAGCTGCTCACTTTTTAGCCTAAAACCGCAACGCGCTACCTGTGCCAAGTGGCAGCGACTTGATTCGACTCGAGTCGACTCGAGTCGAGTGTTTGCTTGCTATCAAATTAATTTCTCAAAGTCAATGCTCAGGGCGCTGTGTGGTCTATGCCAATCAAGCACTTTACGCCCAAGCGTTCATTAGTCGGCCTGCCAAGCTGAGCCAGATACACTGCTCGAAATGCTGCAAAGGATACGCCGGCAGATCCACAATATGCTCAAGTTTTGAGCCAACGTTTATCGCCGCGTCGCGACAGATAGCGCTCGGCATCAAAAGGAGCATCAAGACGGAAGGGTGGGGAGGGGTAGAGAGAATTGTCCGCTGGGCACTCGGAACTGCTTCCTAAGCAGAGCCCATTATAAAAGTGATTTGTGAGCTCAGAATTTATGCGGAATTTTTCGTCGAGCGCTGCGTTGTCTAGAATCGCCAGACTTTCTGAATGGCTAACGAGCTGGGCTAAATGACTTAATTAGCCGCTGCGAATGCTGTCCGATGCGAAAATTTGCAGCACAAAATATTTATGGGGCAGACGCTGCAGCTATAGACACAGATACAGGTTGCACGCTCTAGATACAAAAAAAAAAAAAAATGTATATATATATATATATATCTCGCATTAACAATTAAGTTCGGCCGGCAACAACAGAGGGACTGAGAGACGAAATCAATAACATGCTACATGCTGTGCCTAGTCCAGGCAGTTGAGGGCTCTTATCTAAATAGGCGCGTCCCAAAAAACAAATGGTCAAGTGGATAGATACCGAGTTGCAAGTTTCAAGGCACTGTCCTGTCTCGTTGTTGGTTGGCTTGTCGTCTAATTTGTGCACTGTTAAATAAACAAACATCTTAAGGGTCGCAGCAGCATCTTTGGCAACAAGTTCCACAGACACTTGACTCGGTGCGGCGCGGTGCGGCGACATCTGAGGGCGAATTTTTGCTTTTCGGTACATGCCGCCGTTTCGATAAGAGACGATGAGTCTCAAGTGTCGCCAGCGCCACGCGACCCGTGGGTGAAAACGAGACAAACTAGAGCAAAACTGGCTCTGAAGATGGTTTCGTTTCTGTACGAAAAGGAAATCGGAAGTGATGAGCATCAGAGAGAAGCAAATGAAGAAGCAAAACTCTTAGAGAGTAGTTTAAAAAGTAAGTTGGGCTTGGTTAAGTATAAATAAAAATGGGGAATCAGATATATTAGACCAACAAAGAGAGAAGAAAAGTGCGTAGCAAATAATAGTTGGAATACCCTGATAAAAGAGAGAAGCAACGGAGAAGCAAAGCTGCAGCTAGACAGCTTTAGATAATTTAACCTTACGAACCATCAAATAATGAAATTATAGATTTAATGAACGCTTAAGTGAAGCTTCATCAGAGAGAAGCATTAAAGTGAAGCTTCATCAGAGAGAAGCATTAAAGGAAGAGGGAAGCACACGTGACAGGAAAACCTAAAGTGTTATTCCTTTGGGACCCTCTCCAATCTTGGGCAGCTGTCACCCGCCAACGCAATCAGCTTAGGCTAAGAATATAAAAGGGAACCCTTTACATGTCCTGGTGCTGGCAAATAACATGCTTAATCCTTTCGCAGTTCCTGGAAGGCGCGCTGCCTAACAGAGAATTGCATAAAAAACAACCAAAATTGAAAAGCAGACACTGAAACTGAAAAATACACAAAATCGCAACATTGCACAAACATCACGCACAGCACAACGGAGTTTGTTCCCAGAGTTGTGCAGCGCCTCAAACGTGAGAGACAATCTCGCATCGTTGTTTGTAGTAGAGACACATTCATTCCCAGAAGCTGGAACAACAGCGTTTTGTGCCAATTTTTGTGGTTTCTGCCAAAATGTGCAGGCCAACAATGGCCCAACACTGTGATATATCTTATTGACACAGCCTGTAAATAGACGCAGGACAAAAAACGAGGGACGATCATTGAATCGGGAATCTCGATGCTCTTGCGCACAGCTCATATTTACGCAATATTCTTGAGCTGCAGCTAAGAAAATGTTTTGGCTGCTGCTCAGAAAGGATTAGGCCGTCCATGAGAATGCCAGCCCTGTGCCATAAATACGAACATAAACATTTGGGCAGAGACAACAAGAGATGAGAATGAGAAGGACGCAGGTCCTGAGGCACAGGCAAAGCAGTCTTACAAAATGTTTGTCTTATCTAATTGAAAACTGGATGAATATCAAAATGTTTCTTTATGCGTTGAACTAAACTAAAACTTAAAGCTATCTTCAAAGTGATTCAGATAAATGCTTTGCCTAGGTTATCACACATTTACGCACAAAATCTGCCAAGACTTAAGTTTCGACAAGGTACCGCATCTGTTGGCAAGATTTAAGTGGGATCTTAACATGTTAAATGAGTTATATTTTACGTAAACTGAGTTTAATTTAAGTATAATATTGTTTCAATAATTTATAAAGGCATATTCAAGATAATGAACATAATCACAGCGGGAAAACTTGGTCGTACCGCACCACAAGGTAGCTCTTAAAGGTGTTGAGCTAGGCAGAACCCGAATCGGGCCAATATATACTATAGCTTCCATAGGAAAGATCGATCGAAGAGTAGTTTCTTGTAAGGCAAATCATTCTGTCCAAGTGATTCTCATCAAACGTCGCATGAGCTATTCTCACATATCAGCGAAAGGGAAGTGTCTGCAAGGGCATTAAATCTTCGGTGTGCCGAAGATATCCTTAATTTTACTACAATGCATAGAAATCATTGTGAGGATCTCTGTTGCTTAATAATGAATAATATTTACTCATTGATGCTCTCTAAAGAGGTTTTATGTCTTGAGTTGAGAGCTATTTTCTCAAGTCACTTTGGAATTTAACTACTGTCGAACTGTCCTATCAGCCATATTTCAACCGAAACTAAAAGAAGAAGGGACGACAAGGATTTGAACTCCTTTTTGGCTGGGGCACGCCCCGCAGCGAGTAGAAACAAATTTTTTATAGATGGGCATATCAATGTCAACATATCAATTTCGAATTCAATTTTCATAGGAAATTGTCAACACACAATAAATGAAAGGCAAAGCGAAATAAAAAACCGAATCCGAAAACATACATACATATGAAAGCGAAATCGTATCTGGGTCTTTGATTTATTTTGATTTTATATATTTTATTTTCTTTCGTTTTCGATTTCATTTTCGTCTTGGTATCTATGTGATCTAATGTTTTGGGCTACTGATTGCATAATAAAACGCCCACGAAACAAGATCAAATTGTCAGGAGATCTTTAATCTAAAGATTCCCGTGTGCTTATAAATCAAAATGTGGAGCGGGTTGCTCGGTTCGGGAAGAGGCGCGAGCGGTGCCACCTACGGCATGTTTATGTCATGTTTTGGTTCCACCTGCGAATAGACAAAAAAAAAACAACAACAAAACGGTAGCCTCTCACCTGGAGGGGGCCGCTACCTGAGAGAGAGAGAGAGAGAGAGAGAGACTATCCCGACTATCTGTAACTGACATCGCTTTGGGTTAATTAGAAGCGAACGCTGACGACAACTCGGGTCCAAAGGCTGGCTGCACGGAGTCATAAATTTCACGATTTTCTGTTTGCCTTTTCTACGACTTTTTCTACGATTTGCCTTTTGCTGCTTCCAGTTTTATACCCTTGCCGGAGGCAAGGCATTATAAATTTGTCACGATATCTATATGGACAGAGATGTCTTCGAGCCCATAAACTAACTATTATACTCTTGATTTCTATCAACCTACGAGTCAATCTGTAGTTTTTTATCTATTTCTATGGCAACTAGTTTTCTAGTCTTAAAGCTAACTTGACGAATCTTGTCATGTATCATACAATATCATATAGCTGATCGATCGAAAGCTTTCTTGAGGAATCTTGTCATGTATCAAACCATATCATTTAGCTGATCTTATCAGTCTCTTATAAAAAATGCTTCTATATAAACACTTCTCACTTCTCATCTTGTCACTTGTCAGCAAGGGTATCTAGTCTTCGGCTCCTTTACCTTTCCATATTCTTCATCTGGCTTTGTTGTTGTGTGTTTATGGTCATGTAATCCCCTTGGGGCCATCAACATCATGAAAATATTTTTGTAACATAAATTATAAATATTTCCATGCTGTTGGAAATGAATTGACTCGAAAGAGCGCGTCGCTAAGCATTGACAAAAACAACAGGCAAATCGTAAAGGCTGAAAGGATCTACGCTCTCCACTGGGTGTCCACTCGAGTAGAGTGTGGAGTGGTAAGGGAGGGGAGAGAGCTCCCCTACTCTTAAACAGTTGCAGTTGTTGTCGTTTTTTTTTGGTTTGGCCCGCGGCCGAGGCAAACGGTAAATGTTGCACCTGCGCACGATCCTTACGCGCATCCTGCAACAACAGCGGACCCAGGCAGCTGCTGTTTAGTACAGGTGCGCGTGCGCAGGATCCACAACACACACACACACACGCACGCACAACCAAGCAGACACAACAAAGAAAGGCAGCGCATGCGAGGTAAAGCGAGAGAGAGGGAGAGAGAGGGAAAGCGTCTAGCTGCAGATGGAGTTGGAGCTTGCTGGTGGCGCAAGGGGGACATGAGGGCAACTGACAAGGGAGTGCGGAGGGGGGGTGGGGGTGGGGGTACGAGTTCAACAACATGAACTTAACAATCCATATGACCCCCGAACGGTTCATTAACTGATGACGTCGTGATCGTCGTGACCGTCTCGTCTTTATTATGAAACTTCCTGCCCGAAATGACGAGCGGAAATCACAAAAATGAGTTCGCTTTCCGGTGCAGCGGTGCAGCAGACAAAAGAAAGGGGAAATCTTGTTGCCAAATTGAAATGCAATAAAATTTACACTTGCAGCAACAGCAACAACAATTACAATGCACTTGGTCGACTGGACTAGGCCCTGCATTTATGTTAACTACATGGCAAGCGGCGGCCGGCAGAAGCAGTCAACAGCAGCAACGAAAACAACAACAACAACAAGCTCAGATAATGCAACAAGTTGTTCATAGCACAACATGCATGTGTGTACACCACACAAATGTGTCAATATTGTTTTGTTTGCCCACGCAGCTTTGAATAGTTTTGCAATATTTGTAGTATAATTCATTTAGCTTCAATTAGGGGGTGCGTTTGCTTATATCTAGTTTTATCCTTGTGTCGTATTCGTAAACTCTCTCTTCTCAGCTGTTACCTTCGCTTCACTAAGCAGTTGCTTTATCAAATCTTCTTTGTGTTGTCTTCGTGAAACGCTTTTTGGTCTGACCTTTTTACAATTCTTCTTTGTGCTGCATTCGTAAACGTTTTGCTAGTAAAGAACGTTTTTCGTTTGTATAAATTATTGAAGGCAACTATTTATAGGCAAATATAAAGCTTAGGCTTAAAGCTTAGTCCATTTAGACTTTTGTCGCCTGTGTGGGTTCGGGGTAGAGCGACAGCAAACAGACGGACAATCGACATCGCAAACGCGAATGGACATCGATTGCAGCATTGTTGGAGGAGGAGAGCGAGAGAAACGACGTTTTCCGTTAACATCAATCTTGAAGATCTGCTGAAGCTATAAGCGGGACCCCAGCGCGGCGATGGTGGTCAAAGCGGAGCCAGAGCCAAGGGATAACAAGTGGATGCGCATAGTGTATATATAGTCAGGTGTGTGTGTGCCTATGTGTGTGTGTGTGAGTGTGTGTGTGTGTATGATAAACTGCAAGTCTAACTAAATGACCTGAGGACTATTGTGATATTTTATTGTATTAAATCGCATCCGACACACGACGACGACGACGACGGCGACGACGACGAAGACCAAAAGAAGAAGAGTGAGGCAGCAGCTAAAGAAGAAGCAGACAACGCTTGAATTTCGAGTTTGGAAGTTCGACGAACGATCGAACGAATCGAAAGGAATGAGAGCTGCACAGGAAGCGCCAACTTGCGCCAATCTTTAAGCGTGTTATTAGTGTTTCGGCATATTTATTTATTATCATTTGGCTAAACTTGAAAAGATCAGAGCGAGAAGAGAGAGGGAGTGAGAGAGAGAGCGGGAGAGACCACGCCCGAACATGACTGACAGAAATGAAAAGAAGCAGAGCTCGGCTCAAGCTGAAGTTCAATCAACGTTTGATTACTTAACTTTCGGCCCCAGCGGAATGTGCTGCTCACATTGATGACATAACTCTCGGGCAGGACCAAAAGAAAAAGTTGCGATTTTACTTTTATTTAGTTTTTATTTTTTATTTTTTATTTTTATAATTTTTTCTCCATTTTTTTGTGTGTGGAATTTTTGAAATACGCGTAATTTCTACATTTAAAGTGCAAGTGCCGAAACTGAGAATTGGACGCTGGGGATTTCAAGTTGCGCCCCAGGATCATTGACCGAAATGAAGATCAAACAAAAAAATGCGACGCAAGCCACAGCTGAGCCAACTGGGAACAACAAAATAACAGAGGGCCAAAAGATCCAAGACAATTAGTTTAATTATGT
Source organism: Drosophila kanekoi (assembly GCA_037075305.1). NCBI lineage: Eukaryota > Metazoa > Arthropoda > Insecta > Diptera > Drosophilidae > Drosophila > Drosophila kanekoi. The sequence goes on from JBAMCE010000234.1 coordinate 137,417, forward strand.
TGAGAACACGGGGGCAATTTTCGGGCATGAGGTGACAACGATGCGACATGATGATGAAGAGCTCTCAGCTCTTGGCAGCTCTTGGCAGCTGTGTGGCTGCCTAAGCCTACTTCAAATATGCCAGCCAAGGAGGGTGGGCGGCCAGGGGTTAAAAGCGAAAGGGATGGGGAGGGGGTAGGGGGGCATGCAGTGCCCATCAACATCATCAATTGGGTAATTTTTGGCTGTGTGCAACTTGTTAGCACCGGGTCCCGCATGCGGCCTGTCAGATCGTTGACGTCGCAAGTCAAGCTTGGGCGAGGATCCGCAAAAAACCAAAAAGCATAAAACAACCAAAAAACAAAAACTAAAGCTCAGTCAACGAGAGTCTCAAGTCTCGAGTCTCGAGTCGCGAGTCGCGAGTCTCTCCAAGTCTCGAGTCTCCATATCATTAGTTGTAATTGATCCTGTGTGATCTTTTGATTTTGCGTCAACGCTGACGGTTTTGCATACAGCTACAGCGTGTCTATATATATATGTATGTATGTATGTATGTGAAACACCAGCAGCGACTTGTGGCACGATCAGCGGCAGCGGCAACGACAGCCCCCGCTGTGCCCCTCCAAGTCCAGCTACTGCCCGGCCCCTCATTAACATGATCATCAACGCTGTCGTATTTGCTTGGCTGCTTCAGCAAATTAAAAACAAGAGAGAATCAGCTATAAACTGCGTCGCCGAACTCCCAATACCCTTGCATTTTGTCTTATATCATGGTGAACCGAGCTATGCTAAGAACTTGATCTATATACTAATCTATATACTGATTACTTTCAATCTGATAGAATTATATATATTTTAACCAGCTCGTTGTTTTATTAGTAACATATTTTGAATGGCAGAAGGTTGATTATTATTTCCCGACAACTTTTCGATATACTTTCGACCCATGTTCTATTTGCAGCCAATATGGAACAGCTGTATCGAGTTGCACGAATTTGGCGGCACTGAGAGTCGAGTTCGCTTGGGCTGCGCTTAATGGGTAACACATTTTCCAAACAAATTAGAATACCCCTCTTTGTTTCGAGTGTATAATGAGTCGCATGGAGATGCGCTTTGCATGCGGCCCACGAACTGAGTGTCTCGGTCTCACAGGAACTCGGTTTTGCTTCCTCCTGTACTGTCTCCTGTCTCCAGTTTCTGTCTCTGTCTGGTGTGTGTTTGTGTGTGTGCTTGTGTGTGTACGTGTGTGCTTGTCTGTGTGTTTGTGTGTGTGGAGAGCCCCCATGGGCTCTGGCTGAACGCATTTTATGCTGGTGCCTTGGTAATTGCCTGGGTCCTTGGCATCATTTAAATAGCTACTGCGGGCGAATATTTAACTAACTAAGTGCTGTCAATATGCCCCGCTCCACTTGTAAACCCCAACCCCCCCGCACACTTATCAACCCCCCTTTGGTTTGTCTCTCGATTTGCATATATTACATCTGAGGCTTCTCAGTGTGCTTCTCGCTCTCTTTTTTTTTTTTTGCCAATAATGTTTTAATTTATGTGCTGCAAATTTTGGGCTGGCACCGGAATCGAATTGCCCATTCTGAGGCCATGATCAATGCCCACAAATGGTTGGCGCTGCCTCCATGGCCATGGCCACGACCACAACGACGACGACGACGATGACCACCTCCTCCTACCGCCCGGGGCGCATTCAGTGTCATTTAGTTAATGGGCCATAAATTGCTGCGATTTAAGAGTTTGACCAGCAAATTAGACTGGTGAAATTTAAGACACGGATAGTCAGTTATATAACTAGGGAGGAAGCGGGTGTTACAGGTACAGCGGGGAAGAGAGAGAGGGAAGGAGGCAGAGACTGCTCATATGGGTAATACCTGGAGGAGGGAGAAGCGAATTCTATGCAATACATATTTAAATAAACATGTGTCTAAGCATGTTCCAAAACATCGGAAATATCTCAAATCTTTAAACTGTTTCATTTTATAGAAAAATGGCTTTTGCCTAAAGATAGATTAGCCTTAAACAAATTGTGCTGTTCATTAAACTCTAAGGAGCCTAGAGAGCAGCTAGTATAGAATAAAAGTTGAGCTTGACTGTATTAGGTTTTAAAGAGGGACTTTTTATACCCTGAACCCATTGAAAATGGATAGGAAGGGTATAATGGCTGTGTGCGAATGTATGTAACAGGCAAAAGGAAGCATCTCCGCCCCTATAAGGTGTATATATATGCTTGATCAGCATCAATAGCCGAGTTCTGAAAACGTCCATATCAGAACCTTTAGGAGCTAGAGTCTTGAACTCAGTTCCTTCAAGTGCCCGCACAGTGTTAGTTTGTATTCGATAATCGATAACTTTTCCCGTTTCCAAGCAATCGATAAGAAATGAATACCTAAATATTGTTTTCTGAGCAAATCTCTAAGGTTTTAAGAGCTACAGTCACCAAATTTGACTTTTAGCTTCTAGAATATTATTTACAGGTCAAGTATCTTTTTTTATAGCTATCCTTAAATCCTTCGCTTACATAGAGCTGCATTTGGTGTTGGTAGAAGAAGGTTCAATATGCAGGCACTTCCGACTAGAGCCTCTTACTTGTTCTCATTTCGATTTGTGGCTGAAGCTTCGATCTTGGCGAAGGTTTCCAGCTTAATCTTAGCCTGCTTTTGGCTCTGTTTTGATTGTTGCCCCACGGTTGCTGCCACAAGCAGCAGACTTGGCCTACAGGCCAGCCAGTTGCTGCAGCTTTGGGTTTATTTTGAGCGCCGGCTGATGCTTTCCATGGAAAATCAGTTGATGGCAAATCTGAAGCGCCGTTAGGCGTTGCCTGCTGCTGGCTCCTCTGTTTGGGTGCTCAGGGGGCGTTGCAAAGTTGCAAATAAAACAAACGGTACATTTCCAGTTGGTGGCAAGTGGCCAGCGACCGGAAGGTTCCGCTACTATCGACGGGCGCACATCAGCAAATTTGTGAATTTTTACGCGCGCGCGCTCTCTCTTCAGCTCAATACGAGTAATCGCTGGGGAACGCTGCGGATCTCGGTGGGGCAAGTGGCAAGTGGCAACTGGGAAGTGGCAATGTGATGAGTTGCCAGAGCCACCGACAGCAACAACAACAACAACAAGAGGAACAGCTCCGGCCTGACGATGATGAGGACCAGGAGAACGTCTCTGAGGCTGATGGTGTTGATTGTGCGCCAGTCAAGTGTAAGCTGCACATTAGTCAAAAAAAGAAGCAACAGAATAAAGCAAACAAAAACGAAAATTCAATTGAGCACGACTCATCAATACCCTGTATCTACCCTGAATGGGCGAAGGGATTCAAAAACTAAAATAAGCCACCTAGACCAGAACATGCATACCAAGTTTGCCGTACTTGGATATGTTCTATCACAAAATCGATATTTATCGATATTATGGAAATGAGAGAAGATATCGGAATACGATAGGCATTCGATAAGCCAGTATGTAGTCGAACATGGCTAGCCTGCAACAGCGTGTTACAAGCCCAGCTTGGTTTTAGCCCATTTTTAAACATTTTCCATACAGGGTATCGAAAGAAGTTGAAAATAAATAAGTTGCGCAGAGAACTTAAGCGGCTTACGAGCAGCAAGAAGTCTCATGAATGAAACCATACGCAATAGCCCCAATATACCCGCCCTCCCGCCTCCCTTTTGCGCCCAAAAACGTTACCAAACTCGATTTGCGGCCAACAGGTCAGCGACGTTGCGTCTCATCCTCGCCGTTTTTTCGTATATCCTCACGCTCGTTGTGATCGTCTAAAATGGAACTGGAATTTAGGCCCAGCATTTGTTGTGCCTGTCTACAGTCTTTTAAGCCCGACTGTCCGTCTTTCTGTCCGTTATTCTGAGCATAGCAACTTTTTGTGGAAGTTTGCAACGATATTTTGTTGACTTTTGCTAAAGTTTTAAAATTATGAGATAGCCCACGCTATATATAGATACATAGACATCACATTAATGTAATGATAATGATAATAACTTAATACTAATATTATCATCATAATCATTCTTGTTATGATGATAATAATAATGATAGTAAAAATGATGACAATACTAATAATAACATTAATAATGATAATGGTAATGACAATGAAAAAGATTTCAATGATGATAATAATAATATTAATATTAATAATGACAAAGACTTTGATAATCTAATGATGAACATTTCATATACAAAAAAGTGTACAAAAAATGGCCAAGCTGCAGAGCATTTGCAATTCGGCTAGCCCAAATGTCCGCTGCTGTCGTGCAATTTTAATTATGAAGAGCAGCAACAAAATCAGCCCCAGCCAACGAACGCCAGCATCTCAGTCTGGGTTCGAGTCTGAGTCTGAGTCCGAGTCTGGCTCTGGCTCTGGGTACCCGGCTCTGTGGCTGAAGTCTGGAGTCTGTAGTCTGAAGCCTCTCAGTTGGAGGCTCTGGCTGTCGGTTGCCTGGTGTCTGGGTGCAGATTTTCAATGCGCTGGATCTTAATCCACTTGTTCAAACGCTGTTGATATTCATATGCTTTGTCAGTTGATTCGCTAATATGACGTCTGATGCGGCTGCTGTTGCAAGTTGGTCGGTTGCCCCGTTGCCAAGTTGCCCCGTTGCTCAGTTGAGCGGCAAACCCATTCGTTTGGCTGGGGCTGCGAAAATTTGCACTTTTGACTTGGGCGCACACAAAACTTTTAATTTTGCACGGATGAGGCAAAAATAAATAAAGCTTGAATAATGGCTAAGCTACCTCAGCAGCCAACCAGCCAGCCAGCCTGCCAGTCGGGCAGTCAGCAACTGGATGAAGGGCAGGGTCAGGGTCAGGGTTTTGGGACCCATCACACATCCAGCGCTAAAGTCACTCATTAAACACAATTTTGACTGGGCTGCAACATTTGCCGGGCGCTTGCCGCAATTTGCCACAATCTTAGTGCGGAACTCAGGGCTCATCATCTGGCAACCAGGAGCAGCCAGCACGTTGCACGTAGCAGGCATCAGGCAACAGGCAGCAGGCGATGTATTTGATTTGTGCCCGATTTGATTTTGATTTTAATGCGACTCGCGCGACTCGGCCCTGGACGTGTTTGTGGTGGAAGTGCGTCGACGAAGTCGGTGTTGCTCGCTCATCAGCGATAATGATGGGCAATTATATAGAGAGCGAGCTCCTTTCACAATGAAAAAATAAATATATATACATATATATTTACTTAAAAGATTCAAAATCTTCACAATCCAGGCAAATACTTGAGAGAGTGCACTCGAAGAAATTTCCGTGAGAGCTGGGCTTAACTCTGCACAGCTTTTCTTTTCTTGTTTCTGAAATAAAACGTACATTTCTTGATTCAAGCACATAATGCATATTCAAATTTCTTTTACGCCCAAATTTGTTATAGACTTGAGCGTGTTCGCTTCCTTCAGCTTTAGACAATCTTTAAATATGTATTACATAGTTAAATATAATCAAAAAGTAATTTAAATATAATGGATTATTAATGCCGCATTATTAATCATAATGATAATGATAATGACAATGACAATGACAATGATAATGACAATGACAATGACAATGACAATGACAATGACAATGACAATGACAATGACAATGACAATGACAATGACAATGACAATGACAATGACAATGACAATGACAATGACAATGACAATGACAATGACAATGACAATGACAATGACAATGACAATGATAATGGTAATAATAATGATAATATGGATAATATTCATAAGATTAATAATAATATTTTGCTCTTGATATCAGACTCGATTGATTTGTAGCTCAAATATTATGCAAAACATTTAATCAGTGATAAATTTTAAAAATTCATTAACAATTGATTTTTATTTTTCTGAGTGTTTCGATTTGGGTTGTCAAGTTGCTTTATTTTTGTTTGCACTTTATTTTTGTTTAATTTTTTATTTATTTTTTTATTTTTTGTGTGCATCAGTTGTCAATGGGCAATTGATATATGGTCTGTGGGTTCGTTTGTCGTTGTCTAATGCCGCATTACTTCATTAAGCGAGCGGCCGACTTTTAATTATGCGGCGCAGCGCAGGAGAATTTTAATTTGAGCTGCGCTCCAGAGTAGTTCGACCTCCTCTTGCCTGCCCTGCCGACCTCCTGCTCCCCCTCACTGCTGCTGCCGATGCTCCTGTTCTCCTTCTGATCTACTGACTTCTGTGTGCAATTCATTGTCAGCAAACAAATGCGAATGGCTGGTGATGAATGCTCTGCAGCCACGCACATGGGCAGAAGGTGGAGGACGTGGCTGCTGCTGCTTCTGCTGCTGCTCCACACAGGATTCGATTCTAAGGCGCATTATGCGCACAAATTAATTTATGTGCAGGCACGGGAATGGCCCAGACGCGCCAGCCTCAATCTGGCCATACCACTCAGCAGTTGAGCGCAATGGGGTTATTTGGTTAGTCCAGGCTCTTTGTGTGCAGCAGCAGAAGTTCTTATTGATTCTAAGGGTTTCTCTGTTGCTGGCGCCATCTGGCGTTCGAACTGTTGCGCCTGCGCTGGCAGTAGATGGCGGCACTGCTGCAAAAATAAGGTCGTGCACAGATGTTTCAGAAAAGTGCCGTTCTACTCACTATATAGGGCGTTAGCTGATAAGCCAAATGACCTTTCAGCGTTTTTCAGTTAGAGATCTTTACATCAGTTATATCATAGACCATGCAACGCCTGGGAATTTATCAAGTGCATAACTTAGATTGTATTTATCAAGTACTCAAACAGAATTCTGAAAAACTGAACTGAAATTCTAAAAACATATAGATTTTACATGCATAAAATAGTTAGATTTTCTTAAGCGAATTAAACCAAAACTTCTTTTAAAATATACCCTAGAACTAACAGTACGCTAGCTGCTATTGACACTTACAGGGTATTGTGTAGGTCGTTCATTTGTATGTTAAATCTGAAGTATAGTGCTTTGTTAATTGCAGACCTTAGAAAAAGTTGATGGGAAAACAACTGAATTATATAAAACTGGGAATATCATAAATATGCAGGGTATATTTGGGATAATTTTCTAAAGCCGGGAATATCATAAATATGCAGGATATATTTTGGATCATGCTCTTGTGGCTTAGCTGATTGATGATTGATTGATTGATTGATAGACAACAAAACTGTACAGCACGCGAATCAGTCAACATTTTACAGGGTGTTTGGCAGTCGTTGCACATGTAAAGCATCTCTCAACTGGTTCACACCACAATTTGTGCTCTGCGGATTTAGTTGGGATCTGTGTTTGTTTATTTGTTTGTGTTGGCTTCGCTTGGGTTTTAGGCCGGGCTTGCGCCTCGTCTTGAGCGGCTGCTCCCGTTGGGTAGCTGGCCGCGCAATTACGCGCTGCACTTTGATTCCTTTTGGCTGTGGCTTTTGGGGCCACAATTCAAAATGTTCGTGTTTAAGCGCTATTAAGTGGCAAAAATCGCGCGCGCATCAACTTTGCGCCCAGCGCGGATGACTGAAAGAGTGGATGAGACAGTGGCTTAGTGGCTGTGGCTGAGTCCAAGCTGAATCTCAATCGGTATCGGAATCTGTGACCACGCGCATGCTCAGTCAACGGCCTGGGCCGCCTGCGTGTTGCTTATAATTAAAAAAAACATGCCAAGCGCGGCAGCTCAATGAGCACCAGCAGAAGGAGCTCTCTGCAGAGAAGTTGCAGGATGGGCCAGCGGGGCCAGGGGCGGCAAGGCCAGGTCTGGCACGGCTCGGCTTGGTCCTCACACAAACAGAAAAATCAACTTATTTGCCTTTCCATTGAAATAATTAGTTCAAAGTTAAATATTGACTGGAACTCTGGCCAAAAGAGATCTTCTGTGCAACTGGGCGCTGACGTGCGCGTGGTCCACCAAGGAAAGGGGGGATGGGAGGTGGAGGGGCTGAGCAAGGCACGCCAGGAAGAGGAGAGGCTTATCGCATTTAGGCGCGGAATTAATCGATTTGCGTACCGGGTGCGAAAACATTGGTGCGGCTTTAATTGATGCCTGCACAGCACGACAATATCTACTGCAAAAAGGGGTTAGTGTGGAAGGGGAGCGGGAGGGGGAGAGGGGAGGGCTCCAACTGAGAGCAGCGGGTCGCAGTGTCAGTCGATGATTGGATAAAGTTGTTAAACTATTGATTAGCTGCTCCAACCGATCTGCTGCCCCTTATCGCCGGAGCGTGTCAACGTTTTCGATTAACTAGCTCGCGAAAACTGATCCGAGCGTTAAATAATACATTAGATGACTAGCTGAGATTAAATAAACCTGAGCTGCCAGACCCAGGCCTTAAACTAGTTTCGAATGTTAATTACCTTTGCTGCTTATTTGGGGCATATTGTTTTTGTGTAATTGTTTGGAACAGGCAGAAGAAAGCATCTAAGGTAATATTATACATAGACATACGAAAAAAGGGTTGAAAGGCGTTTCAAATGTTGGAATCAACGGGTGGCGAGAACCTTGATGCCGAGAAGTAAGCTTTCATTTGATCCGCATTTATTATACAGGAGGGAAATATTTTGAGGAAACTGTGAAACTAGGCTAACAATTATATTTGTATAGATCCTCGGAGATGAAACTTCAATATTTAATGGCAAAATATGACCTTTTACTATCAGCTAATGCTCTGATTGTGAGATTTGGAGATATTCAACCTTTTGCCATGGTGTTGTGAACCTCTAGTGTTGATCTATATAGAGAGTTGACATTTTCATTAGCTGAAAAATGTTTAAGGAAATGTTTAAGGACCACCTTCTGCACGAAGCGCAGTGTGAGCACAGCAGGCTGACCAGGCAATTGGCATTGTGGAGTGTGTGGTCCTGGCCATCAGCAGGATGCAGGCGGTCAATATATAATACTACAATGCATGGTCCATGAATTGCATAAAAACTAAAAGAATGAGCCCGAGTCAACGCGAAAGAGAGAGAGAGAGAGAGAGAGAGAGAGACGACCAACAGCTCAATTAACTAAGGACTAGAATAGAGCAATTGAGAGGAACTGCTCGGTGCGGCGAAGAAGCCAAGTTGTGGAGAGTGGAGAGGTAGAGATGCATAAGTGGGAACCAAGCGGGAAGCGCTGTCTGCCAACAATTTCCGGCCACTGGACGAAAAATTGAATTGTCAGGCCGCTTAAGAATAAGTAAATGCTGAGCATCAACAGGACGATGAGCCAAACAGGACGAACACACACAGAACACAGCTGGACACAGTTGGAGGAGGGTAGGGTAGAACTTCCCACTCGATCTCGATCTCGTACTCGTATTCGTATTCGTATTGTATCCAAAAAACTTGATTGAAATACCCTCGGACGGATGTCCGGCGCTCACGCGGAATTCAATGCGGCATTTTATTTTCATTTTCTTGGTGGGGCTCAGCTCGAAGAGTATTGAGAGTTCGAGCGCTGACAGTTCTAGAATTTTTCAAAATTTATGATCGCATAAACATAGTTTCGAATCGGGTCATAAACTCGATAAAGACCAATCGGCGCCGTGACACGCGTTTGCATTCGCACATTTTCGATACAAAACTATACCAAGAAAATGACGAGAAGAAGAGGGGGGGAAACGAAAATCTATTAAACATAAAAGAATTCTCCCAGTTTCGATTTATATTCTGTACAAACAATTGCCATTGTCTATGCTATTGTGAGTGTGAAAAGATTGAACAATGGCCAAAACGTTTGGCCAAATACGTTTTCAATTAGAAATTTACGATTCTCGGCCATTGTCAGCGGACTGCGTGTCCTTTTGTATCGTCCACATTTGTGTCCTGTGCGCAGCCTTAAACAAAGCGTGCGACTGCGACTGCGACTGCGACTGCATATCAAATTCATTAGGATTGCCCTCGGTCAAAGGTCGGCCAAAGCTTTGACTTTTCACTGTCACACTAATCTATTTCGTTTTGGGTTCTGCCCTCGGAAAGGGCATCATAAATTTGCCAACGAAATGTGCCACATTTCAGAGTTCCACATAAAGTACATTAATTCTTCATTACCCTGCCCGTGCAGACACGTTGTCTAGCTGTCTGTTCTATGCGAACTCGACTCGACTCTGAAAATGTTTCTGGAAATATATGTACTAGGCAGAGGAAACCATCTCCGACCCCATAAACTATATATATTCTCGAACAGTATTCATAGCCGAGTCGATTTGGGTCTGGAATGGATGTGGAGTGAAGCAAATCTCGTAAGTTATCAGAGCTAGAGTCGTATATACTATACTAAAGGATATTCCCCGGCGTTGCCCGTGATACGTATAAAATAAATTCTCCCAGAGATATCTGAAAATACATTAATGCCGCGTTTTCTTGAATAACTTCTATGTTTTCCAACTGTTCTGGCTGCAGTTTTCAGCTGTAGATCTTATTCGCTTGGTTTATAATTAGTTGTACCTATTTTCTTAAATTTCTTATATGGCCCTTAGCTAATTAACATGTCTGCAAGTGTACATATAATTCTCATTATATGTTATCGAACTTAACTGTTCGCACTGATTGGCTTGATTTATTTTTAGTTCATCAACGACGTCTGCACAAGAGCTGCCTGTCTGCTCTCTCGGGCTGCTGTTCAGGAGCCGCGTTTTCGCTCGTTTTGCACATAAAAATTAATACGAATTTCTTCTTCTTCTTCTTTGTTGTTGTTGTTGTTTTAATCGTTCAGGCGCTGTAACGACCATTGCGTCTCGGCTACGTTGAGATCAGGTCTCTTCTTCAGCTGGGATCTGAACTCTGATCGGGCTTCGACAAATGCGGCGAGTTGTCAACGCTTTGGCCCGGCTCTGATTTATGCCAGCCTCGGTCGGGCAGTTGCAGTATATAAAAATTTGTCAATTTAATTGAATTTACAATTTTAGAATTTTTGCGCAACTGGCCGTTCGAGCAATTCAATTTTGTATTTTAGAATATTTATCATGATTGAAATGTGCATTGTTCGAAGCATTTTTGAATGCCACGACTTATTACAACGACTCGAGTGCATTGCCCAAGACAAGTTCCACCAAGTGTGACGGATTCTGGAGATAAAAGCTCTCTGGATGCTAAGATTCAACTAAGTGAATCAACTTAGATTGCTCTATTTGGGATATTCAAGACTTGCTGCTATGAATAGATGGGCAAGAAACAAACACGCAAGCCTCACACGATGCCGAATTTGTTCTTGAGTAACTTCGGCGTTTACAGTCCGATCTATATGAAACTTGCAGGGCATAAATATGGCATTCAAATGTGTGTAAATACTCAAGCCCAAGATTATGTCCAGCATTGAGTATGTTTAAGTATTCAGGATCTGTGTTGAATCGACGAGAATAAAGGTCTATATATCTGAATCAAGTAAGATTGCTCTATTTGGGATATTCAAGGGGGAAACAGGGCATGCCCCACACGATGACGAATTTATGCTTGAGTAACTTCGGTGTTTACAGTCCGATCTATATGAAATTTGCAGGGCATAGATATGGTCAATCAAATGTGTGTAAATACTTAAGCCCAAGATTATGTCCAGCATTGAGTATGTTTAAGTATTCTGGATCTGTGTTGACTCGACTAGAATATATTGTTAGTAAACATTACAAGATAGTCGATGAATATCGATGAAGTAAAATGGAAAGAAAGTAGCTGCAGCTAGTATTTCGTGTAAAATAGTTCGTGAGTCATCAATATTTCGCTCGCTTAACTCAGAGAAATGTGATTGGGGTGCGTAGAGGATGGGATAATAACGTTAATGGGACTTCGTTTGGGCCACCCCAAAAGAATAGACACAGACAGACAGACAGACAGACGGACAGAAGGCCGTAAGTCATGAACATTTAGGGAAATGTCCTTTCGGTAGTTGATGTCACATCTCTTTCACTTATCTTGCAGTTAGGATCGGGAAATGAGGAACACAGCATCCCAATTTGGCTACTGGACAACTTTCGTGTGACAACAACGAAATCTTTTACGAGCATAACTAATTTTTGGTTTTTCCTCGATTTTATATATATATATATTTTTTTTTTGGTTGGAGTTTAGTTTTATGACTTTCACCTACCGCAGGACGATGTTAACCCTTGCTGGGTCAATTAGTAAGCGCAAGCAATGGGACAAATGACAGGGGTTGGGAGATAGAAGACAGTAGCTGCAGGTCCTGGCGATAATATCAAAAGAGAGAGGGAGAGTGTGGCAGAGAGAGTGAGTGAGAGTGAGAGAGTGAGAGTCGGGGCTGTTAATTAGAAATTAGGTGGACCCACAGCATAGGTGATGCACGTTCTCGACTAACCCTTATCCCATTTAATGTCCCATCCTTTGGCCACATCCTGCCACTTTGCTGCTTTCTTTTCTTTCCCTTGCATTTCATTTCGTTTCTTTAATTAACTCGCTGAAACTCTTCAATTTAGTGCCTAATGAAATGCTCGATGGGCCGCACGCCCCGCAGCGGCTGAGCCCAGCTCTGGCTGAGGATGTGCCCAGAGCGCGTGGCTCCTTTGGCCGAATGTGGGTCAATCTGTGGGGCCTTTTGTGGCAGTTGGTGGTTGCTTGGTTGGACCCTGGATATGGGTTACTAATTGTTTGTTATTAGCGCGCGCTTCGGTTCTTTAACTGTTTTTCGCTTCTCTTTTTTTTTTTTTGCATAACTCGGCTCCATTCAACGGTATCGCAGGGTTTTTCTGTAGCTGTTGTTGTTGTGGGGATTATGCTCACGCATTGATTGTAATCTTTGTGCCAGCTTTTCGCTTTGCTCCGCTTCAGAATCGGAGCTGGAACTGGAGCTGGAACTGCAGTGGGGCAGCGCGCGTTGATCGATAGCCATCACAACTCACCTGATGGGCTGTGCCGATCAACTGCAACTCGTTTTCTGCTACGTTTCTTTACGCCCCATTCGGTATTTTCGGTTTTTGCATACCCTGTAGACATGTAGACATGAGCTAGAAGCGAGCTATTATCCAGGCTTATTCATCTTGTGGCATATGGGTTTATTCAATGTTCACATTCAAGTCCCAAATCAATCCCAAAACTTGTGGATCATTATAATAATAACTACATAAAGCTGAATTTCTGCCAGGGTAACTTCCAGTCGGGCCTCTGCATTCAGAGATTTAAAACAATTTTATTTTTTTATTTTTTCCTTATTTTCTTGATGTTTTTTTTTTGCATAAAACGCGCCTCATTTGCTTTACATGCCACAAAACTCGAGTTGATTTTTTAAAAAGCGTTCAGCGCCGGCGTCGCCAGCCTCATCAGAGAGCCTGTCCGTTGGCTCTGTGAAGGACCACCCAGGCAGCCAATATTTACCACCAAGGTTGCCAGCACCAGCGCCCGCTCGCCCCTCGCCCCTTGCCCCCGTCTTTGCCCCTTGGTCGCCCCCTTGTTCGCCCCTTGCCCCATGCGTTTGAGTGGCGCGCGCATCTTTTGCATTCATTTTGGGCTGCAAATTAGAAAAATGTTGCACGAAAATCAATAAAAGCTAATGGATGATCATTTGGGGCGGCATAAATTGGCCCCACAGCCCCGGCCAGAATCCCAATCGCATATACCTCTGGGCTAGTTGGGCGCCCGGCAACAATGTGAGATAATTGCAGTGGAGAGGGGCTCCGACATTTTTTCATATCTGAACTTGCGTTCCCTTAAATATGCGACTAACTACTTAAACAGCAATTTCCGCTCCAAAAAATTAACAATTTAGTGCAGATTTTTTCTTTATATTATTATTTCTTGGACTACTTCTGAGCCCCTTTTTGACTACTGTTTGGCAGGAATTCAACGGAAGAACAGTTTAGGGAGTTTTCTTTAGAATTTGAGCTTCTTTTTATGCCTTGAATACATCCATCAAAAGCGGGTAAAGGCTGCAAAGGCAAACGCATTAAGCCAAGCCAGCAGCAAGCAGCTCCATAAGGTGTATATATTCTTGATCAGTACGACGAGCTAAGTCGATACAACCATGAGAGTCCGTCTCTCCGTTTTCTCAAGGCCTTCTCTTTGCCAGGATTCTTTCATCAATTCTCACACATCTACGAAACCTCTTTGTAGCAAGTGTCTGCAAGGGTATCAACTCTTTAATATGCCAATGAATCCAAAGGTTGTTTAATGGCAAGCTTGACACGCTAAAAGGAAAGGAAATTGCCTTGAACCAGCTAATTTTTCGAAAAACAATGGTTCAGTTCGTATTTATGCTTGTCTATACTGCATTCAATGAATTCTGTTCAAGATTAGATTCGTAGAATGCCGGAATTCCGTGCTTGAAGTGGAAGCTATAGTTAGAAGCTGCATTGAAATGTAAATTTAAGAAGTGAACATAAACTGGCCGCCGTTTTAGTTTGATTTTCACTCTCACTCTGACAAATGTTAATTAACATGCCAAGCATTGCTAATGGACTTGTCACCTATAGAGAAAAGGCGAGAAGGAGACAGAGAGAGCGAGAGAGAGAGAGAGACCTTTTGCAGAGGGTCAGCTCTGGTTGAGTTTTTGGGAATATTTATGAGGACCCACCAAGTGGCTAGGCTAGACAAAAGTGTTATTGTTTTTAATATATGCAGCTAGAAAAGAGAGAGAGTGTGAGGAAGGGAGAGAGAGAGAGAGAGCGAGAGAGGGAGACATAGCTAGATGGGTTAGCTGTATGTGGTGCACTGATGTGGCATGACCTAATGTTGCACTACACACAATGGGCCATGATGAACGTCGCCGTTTTTACTTGTTTCCACTGGCCGTGTCAACTCGGATTCGTTGCGCTACCAGCAGCACGATCAATGAATAGACAGAGAGAGCGAGTGAGAGAGAGAGAGAGAGGGAGAGAGCGAGTGCGAAGCGAACGTTGTGGGTGTCGCACACAGAGTCTGTGCACTCGCTCAAGTCAAACAAATTGAAAATTTATCACCCGAAGATGATGACTTCTGATGCCAAATCAAATGCATTTTTTACACTCCCGGAGAAACTCAACCGAGTGTCACAAAAGGGCGGGCGGTCGGTTGGTCGGTCGCTCGGTCGGTTGGTCTGTCGTCCGTGAAGCATTTGCAAATTGATTTCATCAAAAACAAAAAAACACACACACAAAGTAAAAGAGTATCCAGAGCAAACTCCATAGACAGCCGGCTGTATATCCAATTTCAAAGCGAATTCACACGCAAATGCCGACACACGCCGTGCCAGGCCAAGCACAAGTCATTGGCCCGCTCTGATCGGGCCTTGTTTATACATATATACACATATATATATTTTATGTATATATGTATGTACCATAGGAAAAGATTCTTACTACCAGTAAATCGCATAAAAGCGCCAAAGGCTCTGTTTTGCGCACAGTTCTTAACTTCAATTTCATTTCGCGCTGATCGATTTTTGCACGCAAAGTGTGAGGGAGTCTCTGCCCAACCAACGCCCGCCTCCTACACCCGCTTGTGCTCCTCTTTTATTATACACTTGCAGAGGGCATCAAAATTTTGTCATGCAATGTGTAACGCATAGAAAGAGGTCTCAGAGATCTCGCATAAAGCATATATATTCTAGATCAGCAACAAGAGGCGGGTTGATAGAGCCATGCCCCTCTTGTTCTTCTCTTCAAACTAGTTTCTCAGATTTGAGGCTCCTCTTCAGACCTTTCGTAGGTCCGTTCGTCCGCCGAATCGGACCCCTATGTCGTATAGCTGTCATAGGAAAAGTCAATCGAAAGTAGATTCCTGTATGGAATACTTTATCAAGATATCTTGCCCAAGCCCAAGCTACTTGAACTATGCTGCTTACATATAAGCCAAATGTCATCTGTAGCTCAGCTTAGGAAGATCTATTGGAATCCTGCCTATTGACAGGATATTCTGTTTTTCAAGACATTTTCATCAACACACAGCATTTACGAACGTCATTCCCACAAAGGGTATTAAAACTTCGGTGTGCTTACTTTCTCGGTGTTTTTTTTTTTACCATTTCGTAGTTAGCCATTGAATTTATTATTGAAGCCAATCGCAATATTTTATTGTTTGCCAGGGCAAACAAGCAAACTTCTGCACCTCAATTCGCAGCGCTGTTCGAAGCTAAGAAGGTAAAAAAAAAGTTGAAGCCGAAGCCGAAAAACATTCAGCTGGTGCATTGGTGTCGGGTGCGTTATCAGCTCGGCTCCACCTACAAAGCGCCCATGGCTACCGACCTGGCGTGGATCGTATCGCTGCACATCTCTTAGCTGGCGTGTGACTTGTGGGAGGAGGGGCTTGGGGGGAGAGGGGGAGGGAGTGGTGGTCATTTCACATGCAAAACAATAATCAAATGCCGCCTGCCCGGCCATTCCATTTAAAACGTGTTAAAGAGGCAGCTCCGCATCGATTCATGCGTTTGGGAACAATAAGTGAAGCCCCACCCCCGTCCATGCCCCCTCTATTCGGCAACCTTCCCCAGCCCGCCTCCCCCCCCTGTACACACGCCTACACTGTGCACCGCCCTGGCTTATTTGATTTTAGACGCGTTCATCGCACGCCCAGCGGCACTTTAGTTCTTTGGCCTGGCGATTGGGTTTCGGGTTTGGGTTTGGGTTTGGGTTTGGGCTTGGGTTTCGGCTTGGGTTTGGGCTGCTCTGCGTTTTGAATTTATGATGTGATTTCGATCATTTGACATAATCTATTTAGCGTACGCGCTTGCCGCATGCCACAAAAGCTGGGCAACTCCTCTGCGATTGCTGTGGAACAGCTTGCAACGTCGACTGCCTGGCATTGGGGGCATAATTTGTAATGAGATAATTTTATTTGCTTTGCGCATTCGTTGCTTGCATCCTCCGAGCCAAGTTGATAGCCCCTCCCGTTTACCCCTTCGACTTGCAACAGGTTGCTCGCGGCTTCGCTGTGGTGTGTTGTGCGTGCGGCATTCTGATAGTGCATCGCATGCGAATGATATAAAAGCTATCATAACTCCAAACGATTCGCAGAGTTAAGTAATTTTTAACAGACATAATTGAATTCTAGTGCTAAATACTCTATGATGCTTCTATGATGTTTCCAAATGCTAGAATTGTTTAGATACTCGTATAGTCTAGACAGATTCAAAATTGTTCACCTTTAGAATACCTTCACTCAAAAGCTAAGGAGCTCGTTCTTATAGCTAGTTCCTTACACTTGAGTTTCTGTGATGTGATCTCAGACCCTCAAAGAGCTAGATATTGGAACGTGGGTCCTACTGGTGCTCCCAAAGTATAAGTTCGGATCCGATAACCTCCCCCTCCCTTACCGCGAACTGCCTTTGGTGTGGCTAGAAGAAAGTTCAGGGTATCCTTTAGTCGTGCACTCTCTCCCGTCTAGCGCGCCATTTAACTGTTTCTTTTCATTTTGCCAAATAAAACTCACCTTTGGAACGGAATTGGCGGGAGAGCTGTGCATAATCAACTGTTTGCGTCAGCGCCAAATGTCGATCAATCAAATTTGCAAATGAATCAAACATAACCTCAAATGGAAATTAACCCGAAATATGATATATCATTATTTTCATCATCGTATCATTCCAATCGCGTTGGGATCATTCGTAACAGTTGTTGTTGTTGTTTTTATATTTTATATATTTATATTTTATTTTGGCCTTTGTTTATTTATTGTTTATCAAGTTCTTCGTTTAAATTTTTACCTCTGCACACTTGCGCCCATTTTGATATCTCTCTAATGATAGGCACCATATCTCAAGTACGCACTTTATATATTAATAGAATTAACTAAAGTATTTCACTTTTATAATTTTTGGTTAACGAAAACGTGTCATGGCCCGATAAACTCTCTAGGCTTAAAGCATGTGAGAGGGCTCTAGTGCCCGACTTGACGATACCCTGTACTATATATATACAAATGTATAAATATACGAATAAATGGGACACTTGGCTATAAATATATATATATATATACATATATATCAGGTCAGGTCAGGTCAGGTCTCATTGTACTTAGAATCTGTTTCTTCCAAACGATATCTAGGCAAATTATATAAAGAACTTAGGCTGGTTTACTTTGATCAGTTCAAAGTCGTATTGCCTTTATGCCTACATATATTCAAAATAAATAAATAAATATAACAATACAGGGTATTTGCTAGTCAGACCTTTGCGATAATAGGGTTTTCTTGGAATTTCTTTAACAGATTAATATAAAAAACAAACAAATTTAGAAATATTATAAAAAATTATTTGTGATAAGGAAGATTATTCTGAGGAACAAAATGAAAGATTTTGTCTTGTATATAATAATATTAAAAAAATTTATATATATATAAAAGGCGCAATTAGACGATACCCTGTAATCAGTAATTACACCATCGCAAATAGCTGATAAACAGGAAATCACATTTACTTGATTTAAAATCATTTTTACATTTGTGTAGATAAGACTTGCAGCACGAGGCCTTACGAAAAGTTCGTCGAGTAGGCAAAGCTTTGTGCAAACAGGCCATGAATTCCAAGATGTTTGGTAAACCGAGCAAACACTTACAGCGTATCTCATAGTCGCGCTTATTAGTTAATCTTGCACTTTGTTTATTTGCACAACGCGCTGCAATATTTAAAGAAAACGCAAGACTTTGAAGTCTGCCGAGCTCTTAAGACTCCAGACTGAAAACTATAACAAAGCCCTTAAAGCGTTCAATGGGCTCGTTCCGATAACTAAAGAGCTTAGCGAGAGACTAACAAGTGCAAGGCGTCGAGTTCCGTTTAGAGAGGAAACTATTTAACATAAGTATTAACATTTTAAAAATTTTCATAAAACTTAAAAGCCATGGAGCTATCATAAACATATACTACTGAAGTATCAATCGCCTTGTTGTGGTTGTGGTACTTGAACTTCCCAAAAGTCTGTTGAGGTTCGTTTAATGACGTGATTACCACAATATACACATACATATATAGTCGATAAGCGTGCAATCGAAATCGTTGAAGATTATATACACATTATCTCTGGCAGATCAGCTGTGATTTGATTGAGTTGCACGAGCTGCGCCTAGGCCAATATTGATAACAGATTTGGTATAAATATCAGCCGGAGCAGCTCTTAAAAACTAGTCGAACTCGAGTAGACAACCATTGAGAATATGTTAAAAGCAATCACAGTACTCGCTGTGGTCCTGGCCCTGGCCAGCGCCGAGCTGCACCGCGTGCCGATCTACAAGCACGAGAACTTTGTGAAGACCCGTGAGAATGTTAAGGCCGAGGTGTCCTATCTGCGCGGCAAGTACAATCTGCCAAGCGCACGTAACGCCAACGAGGAGGAGCTGTCCAACTCGATCAACATGGCCTACTATGGCGCCATCAGCATTGGCACGCCCCCGCAGAGCTTTAAGGTGCTGTTCGATTCGGGCTCCTCGAACCTGTGGGTGCCGTCGAGCACGTGCTGGTTCTTCGATGTGGCCTGCATGAACCACAACCAGTACGACCATGACAAGTCCTCGACGTACACATCGAATGGCGAGAGCTTCTCCATTCAGTACGGTTCCGGCAGCCTGTCTGGCTTCCTCTCCACCGACACCGTCGATGTCAACGGTCTGGTGATCAAGAGCCAGACCTTTGCCGAGGCCACCTCTGAGCCGGGCACCAGCTTCAACAATGCCAAGTTCGATGGTATTCTGGGCATGGCCTATCAATCCCTTGCCGTGGACAACGTTGTCCCACCCTTCTACAACATGGTCTCCCAGGGTCTCGTTGATGATTCCGTCTTCTCCTTCTATTTGGCACGCGACGGCACCTCCAGCCAGGGCGGTGAACTGATCTTTGGTGGCTCCGACTCCTCTCTGTACACCGGCGAGCTGGCCTATGTGCCCATCTCCGAGCAGGGCTACTGGCAGTTCACCATGGCCAGCGCCACCATTGACGGCCAGACCTTGTGCGACAATTGCCAGGCTATTGCTGATACTGGCACCTCTCTTCTGGTTGTGTCCGAAGATGCCTACGACATCCTGAACAATCTGCTCAACGTTGACGAGAATGGTCTTGTGGACTGCTCCACTGTGGATAAGATGCCGGTGCTCAATCTGAATATTGGTGGCGGCAAGTTCACCCTGGAGCCCGCTCAATACATCATCCAGTCCGATGGCGAGTGCCAGTCCAGCTTCGAGTACATGGGTACCGATTTCTGGATCTTGGGCGATGTCTTCATTGGAAAGTACTACACCGAGTTCGATTTGGGCAACAACCGCATTGGCTTTGCTCCCGTGGCCTAAGAATTGAAATAAACGTATCGAATTAACGCAAATAACTTCTTGGCATTCACTCTTGTACATATTAGATGAGTTTTGGCTACTTGTTTGGGATGAAATTAGCATTTACTTTTTAATTAATGGATAGTTATAAAGTTTTGGGAGAATCTCAGTCTCAGCTTGGGTCCAAGTTTGATTTGGATTGAATAATATTTCAGATAGTGCCTATTTCTGAGGGTTGGCTTTCATTTAAACAGAAATGGCCTGGGGTCAAAAGGCTGGAGATCTCCCTCCTCTGATTCGAAGCGCTGTTTCTTTAGGAAATCAGAATTCGATTGCTTTCTATATGAAACTGTGGACTCGGCTGTTGCTGTTTTGGCGAAATATATGTTTATCGATGAGAATATGCTTGGGCAGCATCTATATAGGATACTTAAAGAGTAGATTCCATAAGTAAACACTCCTTGAACTATATTATTCTCTCTTTCAGCAGATATAATATAGATTTTAGTCCCGAGGAGACACCGAATTCATATGAACTTTACAAATTCTTGATTTTGGCAGACTTTCCCTTTCTTTATTAAAATATTAAGGTCCGGAGCTCGAGCCAGCTAGTCAAATATATTATGAACTTTATAAAAATAAATAAACATAATCTCTTAGTAGTTTTGTGCTTAAGAATCTTATAATTCGCAAATGGTTTAGGCACAGTTTGTAGATGCCTTTCGCATAGTGATTATCTTCATGTTCCTTCTTAACACTATAAAGGATACTATCTTCAGCTACGTCCGAAAGATCTATGCTTAAGATTCGATTCTCTACAAATATTTGGTTTTCGTAGGTTTGAAAGAAACTTAGTTTGTTCCAATGCGATTTTGCTGCTGTAGTAGATTCTTTTCGTTTAAAGGAAGCCTGCGGAGGCTTGAAATTTTACTTTACTTCATATCTTTAGAATAATCCAGTTCGCAATATGAATTAGATTATTCGAGCTAAGTCGACCGTTCCACGAGAACTCGGCTTTCTTTCGAGCTAACTCGACGAAACTTTATACACAAGTTGCTTTTAGCTGGAGACAGGGCAATTATCCAAAATGTCCAGATCGGAACACTATATATATGATATAGAAGCCGTAGAAACGATAGTTCGCTAAACAAAAGATGATTCGATTCTTAAAAAGTAAACAAAGTATAAAAAGAGTTTTGTTAAAGTTAAAGAAAGTATGGGATTTTATATTAACTCATGTTTGTCCAGACCTCTGACCTCTGCTTTTCATAGTTTCTTATGTAAAAATGAAATTTTGTGATGCAACATTTTGGATTTTTTTGTGTTTGTGTTTTGTCAACAAGCGACTTGTGCATTGAAAAGTCAGACGATCAGTTTTTAAAATCAGATTAAGCTGTCTTTAAAACTTTTGACAAGTTGGGAACCTCAATCTGATTAGCCAAGGGTATGAACTAGCAATTGTTTTGGGAGTTTTCCCAATTCGAGTGTTACACAGATATCGCGATTAAGTCGGCCATAACTAATGCCCACTTCAGCGATTTTTGGAATCAGAAACGGCTCGGCATCGAGTGCTATGGGTGAATGTCCATCCAATCCCAGCTGGTAGATAATTGGGCAATCGATCGCCCCAACTGGCAGATATTAACAATCTTATCTAGCGTAGATAGCCGCAATTGGTATAAATATCAGCCGGAGCAGCTCTTAAAAACTAGTCGAACTCGAGTAGACAACCATTGAAAATATGTTAAAAGCAATCACAGTACTCGCTGTGGTCCTGGCACTGGCCAGCGCCGAGCTGCATCGTGTGCCCATCCTGAAGCAGGACAACTTCGTGAAGACTCGCGCCAATGTCAGGGCCGAGGTTTCCCATTTGCGTGCCAAATATCGCCTGCCGACCGCACGTAGCGTCACCGAGGAGGATCTCTCCAACTCGATGAACTTGGCCTACTATGGCGCCATCAGCATTGGCACACCCCCGCAGAGCTTTAAGGTGCTGTTCGACTCGGGCTCCTCGAACCTGTGGGTGCCCTCCAAGACCTGCTCCAGCTATGCCTGTAAGGTGCACAATCAGTATGACTCCAGCGCCTCCTCCACCTATCAAGCCAATGGGGAGAGCTTCTCGATTCAGTACGGCACCGGCAGCCTGTCCGGCATCCTTGCCACGGATATTGTGGATGTGAATGGTTTGTCTGTGGAGAGCCAGACCTTTGCCGAGGCCACCAATGAGCCGGGCACCAATTTCAACTATGCCAACTTTGATGGTATACTGGGCATGGGCTACCAGTCAATTGCCCAGGACAATGTTGTACCTCCATTCTACAACATGGTCTCTCAGGGCCTGGTCGATCAGTCTGTGTTCTCCTTCTATCTGGCACGTGCTGGCACCTCCAGCCAGGGCGGTGAACTGATCTTTGGTGGCTCCGATTCGTCCCTGTTCAGCGGCGACTTAACCTATGTGCCCGTCTCCGAGCAGGGCTACTGGCAGTTCACCATGGCCGGCGCCTCTGTGGAGGGCAACTCGTTGTGCGACAATTGCCAGGCTATTGCCGATACAGGCACCTCTCTAATTGTGGCACCCGCTAACGCCTACGAGCTGCTCAACGAGATCCTCAACGTTGATGATGAGGGTCTGGTCGACTGCTCCAGCGTCAGCTCAATGCCTGTGATCACGTTCAACATTGGTGGCACCAACTTTGATCTGGAGCCCTCGGTATATATCATGCAATCCGATGGCGAGTGCCAGACCAGCTTCCAGTATATGGGCACTGACTTCTGGATCTTGGGCGATGTCTTCATTGGACAGTACTACACCGAGTTCGATTTGGGCAACAACCGCATTGGCTTTGCTCCCGTGGCCTAAACAGAACACCCCCCCTTACTCCCTTTACAAATAAAGTGATTTTATAGAGCATTATCTACAGTTAGTATCAATTAATCGGACTGTAATGTTTCGTAACATTCTTTTCTTTTATTGCTATCAGTTCCTTGACTCAAACGGAACTATTTTGATTTCGATATCTCGATGATTATTTAAAATTCATTTGTTTGTAGTTTCACATTTTATCGTTTCCCTATCTGTTAGATAGCTTTACATATATATAGAAATAATTAGTCAAGCGTAGCACGCAAGTGTTTCGCAATATTTCTATTATGGGTTTCCCCTATGCTAGTCTTCTGCAATGGCTTTAAGAGGAGGTTTACGGAAATTTAATCCAATTAAATTACATATCGTCACTTTGAGCGTTGATTTGTGAGTCTTGGGAAAGGTAGACAGGGGTAGAGAGGGAAGGCCGGGGTATACTCGCAAATATCCTATATAGATATGAGTCGAAATTTCCTACTCTCATCTCATCTGATTCATCAGGAGATTTAGCTGTTTGTTTATTTGGTGCTCTTTTTAATAGTTTGGCAACTAAATCTGGCAGCATTATTCTTGGTCAAAATTCATGTGAAAATGATCCCCTTAAATATCCTCTATAGACATAGGTCAAAATTTGGCAAATTTCACCCGTAACAGTTGTAAATTGGGGGAAAACGGTTGTACGAAAGGATATTGTTTACCGTTCCTTTGGTTTCAAATGCATTTTCAACTTTCTTTGAGAGAATCCATTTCATACATACCCCGGGCAAGGTCAGGGTATACCTGTTCTTATATAATGTGTATATAGGGTATGCGTATTCTATATCATTTCTTTATACATACCACGGGCAAGGTCAGGGTATGCCTGTTAGTATATAATATATATACATATATAGAGTGTGCGTATTCTATATCATTTCTTTGGTATTTAACTCTGCTTCTGATATGATCTCGAAACTTTTCCTAATCTCATCAAGATAGCATTGACGCTGGAAAAGACGGACATGCCTAAATCGCAGTGTTTTGATATCTAATTGGAAGATTTTTACAATTATTAGATATATAATATACCATAATATATTGTTTAATTTTTGGGGCAACTTGTATGGTTCGGTGTACTTATCTCTGGATTCTTTGTTACTATTGCAATTATTCTATTTATAATGAAATATGAAAATAGATAATGACAAACGTATAATTACATTTAATTTGTTTGGCTTTCAAACCTTGTGACGCCCCCTTGGTAACCGATGTAATATACATATATATTTTTTAAAGCTTCTCACTTATCTCTCAAATGTCTTGTGCCTTTGCTGCGTCATCGATGATGACAAGACCTACGCCCCCTACCTACCTGCCCTTGCTACTAGATACCCGATATACCCTGTAGTTATGGCAAATGTGAAATGTGAAAAGGTTTCTATTGCAGCTGCTCCGAAGATCTTGAAGAAGAATCTTATTGGAAAAGTCGAAAGACTTAAGTTATTTAAGAAACTAAGGCACAGCCACCGTGTGTATTTTGTGGAAGGAGCTTCAACTGCAGCTAAATACAGGGTATCTACTCGACCCGAGCTGACTTTTGGTCGTGTTGGCGCGGGGACTTTGTTGGCGCTTAAAATGTCATTAATGTGGGCGTGTGTGTGTTTGTTTTTTAAGTTTTTTTTAAAGATATAAACAATCTTATCTAGGTCAGATTTTCAGGCGATTTGATTGATTTGACCGTAGCGATAAGAACAGCCGTTGATTTGTATAAAAGTGCGTGGTCTTAGAGCCCCCAACTTTAGTATACGAAACATAGAATCAACATGATGAAGGTGTTTATTGTGGGCTCGTTGGCGTTCCTTGTGGCCATCTCCTGCGCCAGCGCCAGCTCCATTGCGCAGCAGCTGCATCGGGTGCCGGTCTACAGGCAAAAGAACTTTGTGAAGACACGCGCCAACATTATGGCCGAGTTTACATATGTGCGTGCCAAATATCAGGCGCCGGTAATCATGGATGCAGCAACAGACACGACCACGACCACGACCACGACCACAACGAGCAATCCATCGTTGCAGCTGTCGAACACAATGAATATGGAGTACTATGGCTCCATAACTATTGGCACACCGCCCCAAAGCTTTAAAGTACAGTTCGACACGGGCTCCTCGAACTTGTGGGTGCCATTGAATACGTGCACCAGCTTGCCCTGCATGGCTCACAGCCAATACAATCCTGCCTCCTCCACCAGCTATAAATACAATGGAACCCCGATAACGCTCCAGTATGGTACCGGTAACATGACGGGCTACCTAGCCGTGGATGTGGTCAATGTGAATGGCATGAATATACCGGATCAGACGTTTGCTGTGGCCACAACCGAAGCGAGCACTACCCTAACGGACGCCAGTTTTGATGGCATACTGGGCATGGCCTATCAGAGTCTGGCCGTAGACAATGTTGTGCCGCCATTCTACAATATGATATCATTGGGTCTGGTTGCGAATCCTGTCTTCTCATTTTATTTGTCACGCAATCTCGACGCTGATATTGGCGGGGAACTGATCTTTGGCGGCTCCGATCACAGCCTCTTTAAGGGCAACATGGTCTATGTGGATGTCAGCACTCAGGATTATTGGCAATTTCAAGCGGATAACATAACAATGAACGGTCAAGTCTTGTGTAGCAAGTGTCAGGCTGTTGCCGATACGGGCACCTCAATAATTATGGCACCGATAGCTGCCTTTAAATTGATCGAGTCTCAACTGGATATCGGTGCCGATGGATTAATCGATTGCAGTCGCACTTATCCAACGCTTAAGCTTTCCATTGGTGGTGTCATCTTTGGCGTACCATCCTCGGCCTATATTGTTTCCGAGTCGGGCATCTGCATACTGGGCATTGGTTACATATCCACCGATTTTTGGATCTTGGGCGATGTCTTTATTGGTCAGTATTACACGGAGTTTGATTTGGGCAAGAATCGTATCGGATTCGCTTCCGTCACGGGATTAAACTATACCGCCGGTAACGGAGCGTCGAGCCTGAAACACTTGCGCTTCCTGGAATTTGGAGTCTTGTTAGCGCTGCTTTGGAAAGCTTTGGAATATTTTAATTGAGAGATGATATTTCGAGAAAATTTCTTTAATCACGTTTTTTTTTTGTTTTTGTTAAAATTTAATTATAAATCTCTGTGCTGAATCTGATCTGATATCCGGTTATACTATCTGAAATAAATTCTATATATATGGTAGACCTACAAACTTGTGGAGCAGAAATCCAAAATATAACTGAAGAAGCATACGCATAAGCAACGAAATAGGAACCTGTGTTTGAAGGGATGAGAAGAGAAGAGAAGAGAAGAGAAGAGAAGAGAAGAGAAGAGAAGAGAAGAGAAGAGAAGAGAAGAGAAGAGAAGAGAAGAGAAGAGAAGAGGAGAGGAGAGGAGAGGAGAGGAGAGGAGAGGAGAGGAGAGGAGAGGAGAGGAGAGGAGAGGAGAGGAGAGGAGAGGAGAGGAGAGGAGAGGAGAGGAGAGGAGAGGAGAGGAGAGGAGAGGAGAGGAGAGGAGAGGAGAGGAGAGGAGAGGAGAGGAGAGGAGAGGAGAGGAGAGGAGAGGAGAGGAGAGGAGAGGAGAGGAGAGGAGAGGAGAGGAGAGGAGAGGAGAGGAGAGGAGAGGAGAGGAGAGGAGAGGAGAGGAGAGGAGAGGAGAGGAGAGGAGAGGAGAGGAGAGGAGAGGAGAGGAGAGGAGAGGAGAGGAGAGGAGAGGAGAGGAGAGGAGAGGAGAGGAGAGGAGAGGAGAGGAGAGGAGAGGAGAGGAGAGGAGAGGAGAGGAGAGGAGAGGAGAGGAGAGGAGAGGAGAGGAGAGGAGAGGAGAAAATAAAAGAGAATGGAGAGAGGAGAGAGAAGAGAAGAGAAGACGATAGATATAGATATAGATATAGAGGAGAGAGAGGAGCGAGAGGAGAGAGAGGAGAGAGTGGAGAGAGTGGAGAGTGGAGAGAGGAGAGAAGAGAGAAGAGAAGAAAAGAGAAGAGAAGTAAGGAGTAGCAGTAAAGAGAGAAAAGAGAAGATCCCATTTAATCCCGGCCTTGGATTTCTTGGTATAATATACAGCTCTGCCTAATCTTATCTGATGAAAAAGTAATAAGGACTCTTTAAGTTGTATTAGATCATGAACCATCACGTTCATCTCTGAAAACGATCCAAAGAATGTTAAAGTGAATCCTAAGATCGTGCTGGCTTATAATAATCAACACAGCTCCTGGGATGATCCACACTCAAGCCAGTCGGTCAGCTGATTGAGTTGCATCTGGAACTGGAACCGTTGCACAAAAACGGACAAATTGCTAAGAAAAAAGCTCAAGATTCTTTTCATCTTCTTGTGGAGTGCGCTTAATTGGGCCGCCGTTTCGCGTGATTTATTGTAAAAAAAAAAACGCGCAAGAGAAGTAAAAGATGAAGTTGAAGCTTTGCAGTTACTGAACTGCGAATGCGTGCATTATTTATGTGTTGTTATCTGTATACCCTGTAACTATTGAAAATGGTAAGCAGGCAGGCATCTTGCATATAGTAAATATATATAGTTTTGATCAGGGTCTGGTGATGTCTGTTCCAGCTACAGACGTATACGCAATGTGATATCTATTTGCTTTTTGCATGTCGACAAATATCGATTTTGAGACTTTGTTTTCTAAGCATAACTCGAAAATGATTGCAACAACTTATTCAAGACTTGGTATCCAGTTTCTCTTAACATTTTTACAAAGCTCAGTCTAAGGACATCAAAGTTAGTCGATAATTGTCCAGCAGGCTGCAGGGTATCTCCTAGTCGTGCACGCTCGTCTAGAACTCGCTGCTTCTTTATTTTTTCTGCGTTCTGCTTGGGGATTAGGAATTATGCGCTGTACGCCGAGCACACTCGCAGCTCCCACACACAAAAAATATATATATATATATATGTATCTTTGTTGGTGGGCCGCCAACGTTGGAGCCAAAGAACAAACGAGCGAAACTCTAATGAGCGTTGGGGGTTTAATAAGTGCAATTGGCTGGGAAGCTGCGGAGCTGACCTGACCGCTTGGTTAAATTTATTGGCCAAGCAATTGCACATTTCGACGCTCATCAAATACCAATAAAATATCATTTGTTGTAATTTGAGAGCCAGCTTCGTAGGAGGAGGACCACCAGAGTTTTGCCTTTGGCTCTGATGAGCCATGGGCTTTAGCTTGGACTCGAGACTCGAACGAGGTTTCCGTTGCGAGGATCTGCGATCTGCGATCTCTGATCATGATCTCTCCCTCTCTCCCTCTCTTTCTCGGAGCAATCTGTCTCATTAGAGTTGCCACAGCGCTTGATTTATTATTGTTCAGCTTGTGGTTGTTGTTGTTCTTGTCGATAAATCACATTAAAATATTTGCTGAAAACACAAAAAAGACAAAAAGAAGAGATTTGCCCCCAGGCACAGTTGGGTCTGTCTTCTTTGGGTTGACAAATCTCTAAACGAAATCAGTTAACAACTTAACTAATGATTATCAATGTGTGTTTAAGCAACACCAACAACAACAGCAACAACAACAACAAAAACAGCGACAACGACAGACAACATTTTCGATAAGCGGCCGCAACAACTTTTTTCCACAGACCACAAAAAGCCGCACAGATCAGCGGCAATCAAACACAGATACAAACACACACACAACAAATGAAAACATCTTTGATAACGGCTTTGTCGCTTTGCCTCATCTGCAAATTGTGCGTATTTGCATAGTTAGTCCTTGGGCTACTCCAAACACACAAACTGAAATGTTAGTGCATTACGCAAACTAAAAGAAAAACAAAACAGTGTATATTTACAGCTATATATGTATATATAGTCAATCAATCAGTCAATCATTTGATACAGTAATTACACTTACTTATTAAGTCAATCAATCAGTCAGTCATTCATTCAATGACTCAATCCATTAGTGTGTCGCGCTATCTGTCATTTATTCAGTCAGTCATTGATTCAATCAATCTCTCAATCATTTTGTCAGTCAGTCTAACATTCATTCAATCGTTTCGACAATCACTGTCAGTCGGTAATTCCAGCTAATCATTCAATGATTCAATCAGTAAATTCGTCATTCACTAAGTTATTTATTCAGTCAATCAATCAATCCGTCAGTCTGTCTAGCTATCACTCTTTGTGCCAGTCAGTCATTCATTCAGTCAATCAATTAATCCAGTAGTCTGTCCAGTAATCACACTTAGTCAGTCATTTTTGGAGTCAATCACTCAGTCTGTCATTCATTCAATGACTCATTTCATTAGTGTGTGGCGCTATCTGTAATTTATTCAGTCAGTCATTAATTCAATCAATCACTCAATAATTTTGTCAGTCAGTCTAACCTTCATTCAATTGTTTTGACAAACAGTAAATTCGTCATTCACTTAGTTAGTTTTTTATTCAGTCAATCAATCAATCCGTCAGTCTGTCTAGCTATCACTCTTTGTGCCAGTCAGTCATTCATTCAGTCAATCAATTGATCCACTAGTCTGTCTAATAATCACTCATTTAGTCAGTCAGACATTCAATCATTCAATCAGTCATTAATAACCTACTCTCTATGAATTGTTGTATTATTTTTCATTTAGATTCCAAACTAACCTTTTGCGACTGGTGTCAGCTTCGTTCGAGCACTTGGCAAATCTTTGACGATAATGCCTTGTCTTCAATATATTCGCTTATTGGCAGTTAAATATGCCAAACCCTTAAACGATATCCTTCCCCGCGTTCTGCCCCTTTCGCTCGCTAACTTGATACCCTTCAAAATATGCAAATTAAATGTAAATAAGTTTGCAACTATTCGGCAAAGCTCTTTGGCATATCCATCCAGGCACAAAAACTGATACAGAACGTATGTCTTCGTCTGTGTTGCCAGATGTTAATGCGCCGATAAGGTTGCCAACTTGTTTTATTTTTTTTCTGCGCGTGTGTGTTTCTGTGTTGTAAAATTTCGCAGTTCTCAGTGGGCAGATAAGAGTCGAAAGAGTCGCCTCTCAACAATTTTCCATTTGGCCTACGAAAAGAAAGGAACGCGCAGACACAAGATCAGCTACCTACGGCACACCGACTACTAAATACTCTCGCAGACATTCCGATTTATGATATGTGAGACCCATACGATTAGGTTTTGCAGATATGCAAGGAATAAAGAAAAGCTCGAACTATGTTAATGAGGTCTTGGATCTTCATAGGCCCGGAAAGTATGTTCAACAAAAACTAACTTTCGAGCGATTCTTCCTATATGATAAAGTGATCAGAAGCTTATACGATTTAGTTTATATGTGTGATGTGCAACTGGCTAAGTCAAGATATCTTGAGAAATAAAAAAGTTCTCAATACAATAAGTACCTAAACTTTGTCCATTAGACAAAGTGTGGCCTTTACTGTCCTGTCTCGCATGAAAACTGCGGGTCAAAGGTTTAATGAACGAAAGTATATTATATGGCTTCAAGATTCCAACTGTTGTTGCTTTATACGATGCATGAGAAATGGGTAAACTAGACACAGGCAAGTCCTTAAAATACCCGCTTGTATATACATATCTATTAAAGGACTCGGTTGTAGAAGCTCCCAAAATGATGATGCCCTCGGCAAGGGTATATCAACAAGAAGCTAATAAGAAGCACGTAACATCTGATAAAGGGGAGGCTCGAATCGATAAATTCAGTGCCAGGGCTGCCAACTTGTCTCGTTGTCGTTGCTGCAATTGTTGTTGTTGTTGCTGTTGTGCTTGTTGTTGTAATAATTGTGAAATTGTTTATTATGAACGCAATTAGTGCGGCGTGTGAGTGGCGAGATAAATCAAAAGGATAACTGCGATAAGCAGCGTCTCGAATTGGTTCGAGCTTTCCCAACTGCTGCAGCATTTCGATAAACGATAACACGTTTACTTTTCTTCTTCTTCCCCCTCTGTTTTCTGTTTTTTTTTTTTTTTGTACTCTTCTCGCTTAAGTGATTACAGCTTATGAGTTATTGTTGTTGTTGCTGCTGCCGCTGCCGTAATTATTATTGATATTATTTACTTTAATCTGCTGCAGCGCGATCTGCAAGTTAATTGCAATGGGTAAAAGTGTATCCCCCCCCCCCCCCCCCGTTCCTTCTTCTCATCTACTGTACTACCCCGCACCTCTTGCCTGCCCCCTGTCCTTGTGACGCGTGCGGCACACTTTTGCGGGCCGAAAAAAAAGTGTAATTTGTAGCAATTTTGTCTTGAATATCTCGAATGAAACTGGGTCAAACTTTTATAGTTGACCGCCATAAATGGCATATAACGCGATCTTGACGCGAAACCCGAACCTGGGGGACCACAGTTCCTGGTGCCACAATAAAAATTTAGTTTAATGAAAGTGTTTTTATATACATATATATTTATTCTCCTTATTTTTTTTGGGTTGCATTTTGATGGCTTGATTGCCCAGCATATGCTGGGATTATGATATAGTTGGGAGATCAGTGCTCGATTCCGATGACGATTACGATTACGACTACGATTATATTACGAGTTTCTCTCTCTCTCTCTCTCTCTCTCTCGCTCTCTCTCTCACTCTGTGTGTGTAACCTCGAAAGCGCGTTGAAAGCGCAATTCACGACGACGATTCATGATTTTGTTTAAATTTCTTTGCCGTCTGGCACTTATTTATTTCGCCTTGGCATTTATGGCATAATTTTGGCCATCATTTGGACAAGTCAACATGATGATAATGATCATGATGATCAGCTCGATTATGCATCAGTCAGTAGCCGCATACGGTAGGCAACAGTAGCAGCTCACTCAGAGTTCCGCCCCCAGGGCTTCAAAGTGGGATAAACATTAAGAAATTTTTATTTAAGGGAAAGTTCAGATTTGTTTGGCTATAAAAGCCAAAAGAGATTTACTTAAGAACTGCGCATATATATGGTAAACTTTTCTGGGTAAGCTGTTGTTTGTTGATGCTTGGAAGTATTTGTTATCATAGCTAGAACCTATTGGGAATTAGTAAGCAAGTCGATCTAATCCTGTGTGAACGTGACGATCTCGACATTTACGTAAGCTAGAGACTTGCTAGAGCTGGAGACCATAGGCTGAACCAGTTCAAGACTCCTCCCACTTTCTAAATGTTGAAAAATATATATGGATTTTTAAAGAGAACTCGAGGATTCCAAGAGCTAAATGCAACAAATTCAATATGTAGTTCGTAATATACTAAACAAATCTTGAGAATATCTCACTTTTGTGTAGCCTCTTTGGCAGAAATGTGTGTCAAAGAAGCGCTCGGCTTGCTGCCTGGTTTTCCTCTATCTAAAGCTCCAAGCTTAGATGCATTATCTACCATCCGGTGGGCGTCATTGGCTCCTGACTCAGCCAGCTGCCTTATCGCTCAGCTATTTGGCATTACTGCATTTGAGTCAATTTGCCGTCTATCAATACGGAATCAGTTAGTCACAAAAGAAAAATAGTTATAAGCTCTGGCAACGAAGAGTTCTTTTTTGCGGGTCTGTACTGTGAATACATTTTTGATTGTGATGATGCTTGATGAAGTCTGAGTGGGTATAGAACGTCTGTCTTCTATCTATATGAACTCAGGAACTGCTCGACTTAGAGTCAGCAAATTTGGTATTTGGCTTCTGTGAAACATTTTAAGTTATCTTTGAATATATCTTGGTGTCTTTTGTGCGTACTTTTATAGGTGTTCCTTGACTGTGAACATGGTCTCTACGTTAACAATTCTTATGTTCTTATATTCTTTTTATCTTATCTCATTTGATCTCGTTTTCGTAATTTCACATTAAGATCACATCTGCTTGAATATCTATTAATCAAAGATCTAGATCAATTATCAATTAAAATGAAATTCTTTAAAAAAGTCGACATAAATTAGCAATTTATCAAATAAACTCATTTATGAGCTCAACAAGTTTCTGTTCTCCTCGGCTCTGGCTCAACTTGCCGCAGTTTTCGCTTCTGCGATTAACCAAGTGACTTAATTAGCATGCAAAAAATGCATTGGGAATCAATCATTCAGAAAAAAAAGAGGCAAAAAATTGGCGAAAAGGAGACCCAAACAAATTGTATGGGACCGCATGGGGGCAATTTTCATTCAAGTCCAAAACTTTCTTCCAGCCCATAATGAGTGCAGCTTTTGGATGCCGTGCAATAAGGAGGAGGGCGGCAGCCAAAGGCAACGCTGCTAATTGAAATATTCTTAATCAGATTTTGGCTGTGCTGCGATATTCGCTGGCTGCATTTAATCCGCAATTACCAAAGCATACCGGCGGAGCGATACGCTGCCTTGCCTGGCCTGCTCTGGGTTGGGTTGGGCTGGTTGCCAAAGAGACAGACAGAGAGAGAGAGAGAGAGAGAGAGGGAGAGAGATAGTCGGCTGATTGCCAGGTTCGAGGCTATGGTTTAATTTAGCGTAAAACCTAAAAATAAAGCTCAATGTGGAATCTGGGAATCTCACCTTGTTAAACGCTAACTGCGGCCCCAGTCAGAGCCAGAACCTGAGCCACATCAGGTTGCGGGCACGTTCGATTGGCGGCACGCACCGCAGCGGCCACACTGGACCAGTTTGTGCTTAGCTCTTAACAAGGTAGGCGCAACGTGGCCGATGCATGCCCAGATTTCTGAAAGAAAGTGGTCAGCGTCCAGCAACATGATGAGCCTTTCTTTACGCTCAGCAGGACGCGCTGCTTGGCACTGGGAAGCGCTGGGAAGCACGGGAAGCACTACGACGCGCCAGGTCGTTGAGATTAAAGAGCTGCCGTTTAGTGGCTACTTAGCCGGCGATAAAAAGTCGAACGTGAAATTGCATTAAACGGCTTTTGTCGTGGTGCTGGTGGTGGTGGGGCCCCCATCTTCCCCATCTTCCCCTCATTGCCCCACTGCAGCTGGTGGTGCTGGTGCCCCACAGATTTGGGGCAAGCTTAACAAGCTTGTAAGCTTAAATGGGTTTTTAAAGAGCTGCCGCTGCTTGAGCCGAAGCCAAAGCCAAAGCCAAAGCCCCAGTCACAGTCAAAGCCAAGTTAATAATCTGCACAGCAGCCGCTGCCAAGCGGCAGCAACAGCAATTACAAGTAGCTCGCAAAGATTGAAAATTGTTGATGGAAACCTGACAAAAGGCTACACAAGGGCCACAATACGTCGCGTCAATTTCAGACCAAGAACAACAGCTAACAGCAATGCGCTAGCCGCGAGCGCTTGTCTAGCAGCTACCCTGTAAACTGTCGATAAATGCATTTACAAATACTCTGTAATCTTATGGAGTCTTTGAACTGAAGGGAATTTCGAGCTGTTATTCTACATTTAAAAGAAAGCTTAAGAGAGATATTCGACATTTAAAGAACTTATCGTAGCCTAAGATAATCCAAATACTCTGAGATCAAATAGATGGGCTAGACATGCTTTAGATCAGTTTTAGCTTTCATAGTAAACGAGTTCAGATAGAGAGATAGAGATAGAGAGAGAATTCAATAATTCAAGTTCTTTTTGTAAAATAGCTTGGAAAGCGATGAGAAACTTAAAGCCAAATATTTCCACACTAGAGCTGAGAGTTGCCAAGGTTAACTATCATACAAGATGATGACTGAAGATAAATAGGAAGTTCTTAACGAAGAGAATATGAAATATATTCAACATAGAAACCACAAACCAAATGAACAGATGACAACTCTTTTAGTTGTTCAGTCTTAGATAGCTGTGTAATTTCTAGAGCAAGAGATGTCTGCTAATGCTTGCCTGGCAGCCTTGTCTACTCACTCATTTGCTTACAGGGTATTCAAACTTTATTGACAATGCCCGCTGTGCGCTTACGCTAGCC
This sequence comes from Drosophila kanekoi, assembly GCA_037075305.1. Classification (NCBI taxonomy): domain Eukaryota; kingdom Metazoa; phylum Arthropoda; class Insecta; order Diptera; family Drosophilidae; genus Drosophila; species Drosophila kanekoi. The sequence continues at coordinate 172,202 of JBAMCE010000234.1, forward strand.
CACAACAAGAGCTAATGCTATTAAGCCTTCATGATCATCATCATCAGCAGCAACAAGCAGCCAGCCGGCCAGGCAGCCGGGCAGCCGGGCATCAGATACATCACTCACTTGCAGTCCGGCGAGATGTAGACATAGGCCGCCGTCATGGCCAACAATCTGTCCAAAAGCGATAAAGTTATAATGGCGCAAATGTTGGACACAGTGTTTTTTTTTTCATTTCTTTCCTTTTTGAAATGGAGCCAACTCTGCCATTGCCATGCCCCTGTTGCTGCCCCCGCCCCTGCTCCTGCTCCTGCCTACTGATCTGGCTCTTGATCTAAGTCGACGCGTCTTAGGCTTAAAGCAAAAAGCGCATCTTTATCGCGATGTGATGTGGCCCTGTGATGTGCTCGACTTTGAAAACTGTTTACAAACTGTCTGACAGAGTTTTGACTGCCGTTTGGCTCTCTCTCTCTCTGGTTCCGACGCGACGCGGTTGATGTCGCCGCTGCAAACAGCGACTGATCGGTGCGCCACATGCGCCACATGCAGCCATGCAGCCGTGCCCCATGCCCCATGCCCTGATGATAGACGGATCTCTTGCAGGACGACGAGTGACTGGCCAGATCGGACGTCAGACGAATGCCTGTGTTGTACTAGCTTCAGGCGACGACACGCTGTGTCTGACAGTCCACTCTTCTGTCTCTCTGTGTGTGTGTGTGTGTGTGTGCCATACTCATATGGCTAGAGGGCGGCACAGTGGGCGTGCAAAGCACACAGTCAGCGGCTAAAAACAATAATCGAAGAACAATGAATATCATTTGGTTCAAAGCTTTAAGCTAGTAAAAACTACAATTAAAGCGCTTTAAAGGTTCATTAAAAGCACAACGTGTTGCGAGTATATGCAATAAAGCTCATTTAACAGCTATAAAAACGTATAAAGTGTATCAAGAATGCGCTTACTCAACCCTAAATTGATTTAAAGCTCTTAAGTATCCCAGCTTATCTTGAATGATAGTTAGATGTCGTCAACTATAACTGTTAATCATGTAAAAAGCTTTTGAAAGCTTCAACATAATGCCAAAGCTTTAACTACCAATAACTAGCGAGCAGCACGCGTAAAGCTTTAAGCATACTAAGCATTTATAATTAAGTTCTTTAAAAGCTTAAAGCTCCCTACAGATTGAAGACTCACTAGCGAAGAAAGAAAACTCAAAGCGTACAACAAGCTTTGAGCTCAAGAAATTTCATTAGATGAATTTAAGAAAGCTGTCCACAATTTACGTATAAATGCTGAGCCTTACTCTCGATAATTGCTTATTTCGTAAGGCTATTCTTTTCAACAGAATAAAAGCTGAAAAATTAAATAGGAAGATCAAACGATCTGGAATAAATAGCACACGCATCACTGGACGCGAGCAAAAAAAAGACAACTGGTTGGTTCCAGCTCAACACAATGTGAAGATGATCATTTATAAAACGGGAAACAAGCTGCTGATCACTTGAAGCTAAATCTGTACTTTGTCAAACTAATTATAAATTTAATCCCTAGCGAGCGCATTGATCACATGTGATCTATTTTTGGCTGAGCCTAGTGGAGGCTGAAGCCTTGCTCTGCCAATGATTAGCGATCGATCGTGCTGAAGAAGAAGCAGTGAATTCTCTATCTGATGCTCAATAAAGTTGCACAGATCGATTGAATTGTGAATTGATTAGAAGTGAGAACTGATCCATATATAAACTTCTACAAGATTGCACTGATCGATGGAGTTGAGAATTGATGTTACGTAAGAAGCGATCGTTATCGATCGAGCTTAGAGTTGAACGTAACAAGTGATTCTTTGAGTTGAGAAATGTTTTACTAAAGAAAGGTGATGCTCACCTGATCGCTGTGTAATTTGTTGATAGAGCTTAGAATGACGATAGGTCAAAAGTCATCCTCATATGATACTTAATTATACTGATTGATTGAGCTTAGAATGTTCAACTACGGAACAGATCCTTGCAAGTTCTTTTGCATAATAATTACCTGAGCTATGGGTTCTACGACAAGGGAAAGTGATCTACAATTGATCTTCATAGATTTGTATGAAGAGTTTTTATAGAAGAGCATCTCTTACTACTCACTAAGGATCAGTAAGCAATTGAAAGGTGGATCTTCATATGAGCTTAGTGATCCTCGGATGATCCACAACTGTTCCACTGTGCCGCAATGGTCAATTGGCTTCTCGCTCTTCCTGTATGCCGCGATCATCTTTTCAATTACGATTGCTCTCGTCGCAGGCAAGCTGCATTTTGGGTTAACCTGCATTAGATGAAGTTGCGTTATTATTGCGATATGTCTGAGGATCAGCCGGATGAGTTGAACGATGCCAAGGAACGTTCAATTGATCGATCTGTGCGATGCTCAGAAGACTGGAAGCGTTTGCATCTAAACACCTTCTCGGAAGGTGGTGCTGCCTGAATGCTTCTCCCTCGCAACAATTGTTGTTGTTGTGTCGTGTCTATAGCCTCAAGCTGCTGGCGGCTATTTACACAGTTTGAGCCATAATTTAGGCGCGGGCGAGCCATATATCAAGACTCTGTGGATGCTTGACGGCCAGCCCCGACTTTACACTGACTTCGACTACGTAGCCAGTCTCTGTCTGTCTGTCTGGGGCCTCTCCATGTGATATATGACTGCAATGTCCTAATGATAATGACGTGCCGAGGTCGCAGTTGTGGTAGGCGGGCACAGTCAGTGGGCGAGCGAGAAAGGCAGAGGGAGAGAATAGTAGGAAAGGGGGAGCAAAGGCCGAGTAACTTATCTCAAGAGTTTCTTCATTTTTTTTCTCTTTCATTTCTTATAAGCATATATAGATATATATATATATAGATATGTATCTTTTACGTATTATTGATTTACATTTGCTGCGGCTTATTGATCGACGCGCGTTTGACACACTCGGCAAATGTTGACTTTGCGCCCGGTGGGTTACCTGGCTGACTGTTTGACTGTTTTGAGGGTTTTTTTTTGCCTGGTTGGTTGATAGGTTGATTGCTTGGTTGGTTTGTTGTCACAGCACGCGACGTCCGACATCCGACGCCCGACGCCTGACACAGTTATGCAAGTTCACACACAACACCCACGCAATCCATTGCAGTCAGTTGAAGGGGTCGCCGTCGCATTAACCGACTCAACTCAACTCGATTCGGAGCGATTCGGTGCGATTCGTTGCGTTATTTGTTGATATTTACATAACAAAGAACCCGACAGCGATCGGCGACCGATCGACAAAAATTTCTGTGCAAACAGTTCCCCTGAAAATGACAAAAAAACAAGAATCAGCTCAGTTGCGAGCGGGTCATTTGGCGCTATCAGTTGGCAATCATAAAAAATATATTTAGAAGAAAAAACAACGCGCGCCAAAATCTTTCTTAAACAAACGATCGTTCAATATATATATACATATATATATATTCATTGATATCTGAACCCCTCACCCTCTCGCCGACATACTTGTTTTTGTTGGTTTGTTCAAGTGAATTGTGCCGGGCCGATTGCCATGTGTAGGAGTGATTATCTGTGCATCGATCTATCTATCTATCTATATACTCACAATATCTATTGGCATTAACATTTATCGTAGCTGCATAGCATTCGCATTTCTATCTATATAGAGCTCATTCTCTCTATTTGCATAACCAACTGATTTACATTACCGTGGCTTATAGCACACGGAAATAACAGACAAACACACGGACAGAATCGCAAAAAACTGTGTCACTGCATGGGGCAATTGGCGAACGCAATTTGAGTTTTCTATAGAATCGATATAATTCATATGAACATGTAGAAATCTTCGAGGGAATTCAAGACCCATTTGAAAGTCAGCTGATCTTGAGTACAATAACCGATCTACATACATACTTTAACGGATCTTCATTTATGCTTATCAAATCGTTTCGATCTTGTTTCAATTTAAACGATCTTTCTTAATGATCTTCGTATAGCTTAAATATATCAATCTAATCATCTTTTCATCATTAAAAGTCACGATCGTCATTTTCTATGAGCTCCACTGTACCGAAGAAAAGTACTCATTAGAGTTCGATCATTAGCGATCTTGCTTCGAATGATCTATAAATTTATATGAAATGCGATGCTGCTTTAAAGAATTCAATTACATTATATGATCAACATGCTAAACAACGAAAGAGAGCTTGCTTTCAAATCGATGCGAATCGATCTAATTTCTCTTTGATCTTCGGCATCTCGGAATCACTTACGATCAACATACGCTCCACGCATGCGAAATCTAAAGATCATTTTGGCATTTCTCCGATTCTATATAAGAGTCACGATCATAACTTGGATCTCTGAGCGAAAATTTACGATGCGCCCCGCACAATTCAAATTCTAACAAACTGTTCATCATCTAAGTGACAGTTTTGTGTGGAACACGGGTTAAGGATCGCGAGGATCATCAGCATGCATGCATGTCCAAGTACCATATATGTATGCCATATACAAACATACATACATATATATTCAGTATGTAGTTTATCACACAACGATCATAAACTATTTTGTCTGCTGTCAGAAAAAAAGTGAACTTCTTTGAATTGTTCAGATTTGCTCTCTCACTCTCTCTCCCTCTCTCTTTACTCACTGCGCTACTCTCTCTCTCACTTTCTGCTGATTTTCATTCTGTGATCGGTTTGCATTTTTGATTGATCGCTTCATACTGTAGCCCAAAAAAAAAGAAGAAAGAGAGTACAGAAATGTAAATGCTGCTGCAAGCCACACAAAACCCATACAAAAAAGAACGAAAGACCATTGGCATCGATCATCATTTGGCGGTGATTTTTGTTTTCTGACGATGATCTCAGCTTCTCAGGGTACGTCAACAAATGTTGATAATCAAATCAAAGATGCCACAGAGCAACAGATCGAGAAATTGTGATTGTAGTCCCGCGTTGCATGGCATCAAGCAAACCATCATAACTTCAACCTTCACCTGTGTGTTTGGGTGTTTTTTTTGTTGGTTTCTCTCTTTTTTGGGGTACCTACTACTACCTACGCAATGAGAATTGGAGGATCGGCTTGGAATGATCGGCAATCGTTGATATTGATGCATAATTAAATTTAAACAAATCAAACTGCCAGTGCAGTAAAGGAAACAGAAATCAAGTTGTACTTGGAGACCACCGGAGAGTCCACCAGCCAGGCGATTGGCGCAAGTGAAATAATTTGCTGGGACGAGATCCAAAAAGAGAGATTCACGATCATCAACAAGGCGATCGACCTACACACACACACACACACACACACACGCAGTAGCTGGGGAGAAGAAGAGAAAAAAAAAACAAGTACAACAACTTGTAGCTGTAGAGGAGCTGGCTGTCTCCGCTGATCGTTTAATCTAGCGCTAAAGATCAGGCAGCGTCCTACGTACCAAAAAGCTGAAATGATTGAATTGTGTCTTGCTGTCGATCAGTGCGTGAGTTGGCCAGAAGGACAGACTGACCGCCAAAGGGGGACGGGAAGGGAGGGGGAATGTTCGATTGGACTGTGAGTCGATCGGTGGATCGGTAGTCGTTCGTCTGATCGCCAGACATTGATATTGTTGCATTGATATTGATGCATGGATCGTTGTATTTTGCGATCGGTCTCCTCAAGTTTTGTATGCAAAACCGATCAACGCTTTGCATAATGTAGACTGGAGCTGTAGCTGTAGCTGGAGATGGCATGCAAATCTCTCTAGGCCCGGCTTGATGTGACTTTGAGTCCTGTTTCCGATCGCTGTCGCAGACTTTCACAGTTTTATAACAAATTTGATTGAATTACCCATCGGTCTGCTTGCTTGGGGTGCATTGCCTCCCCCCCTCTATCCTTCTCTCTCCCTCTCTCTCTCGGTCTTTTGTTAACTGCTGACTGCCGTCTGCACCTTGCAAATGATTATGAATTGATTTTTGATTGCTTTTAGCTTTATGCATGCATACATTATGCGTACACATATGAATATATATTCTTTTCTTTTTGGGTTCCGGTAGAGTATAGTATGTCTTTACCGTTACGTGGAATAAATCAATAGCATTTGGTTTGATCATCAGCTGCGCATCTCTTGTGTCATACTTCTTGCCGCTTCCCGCTTCACGCTTCCCTCTACCCTCTTCCCTCTTCTGGGTAATTAGCACACGTGTCTGCATGTGCCGGGACGAGTCTGATCTTTGATCTAGACATGTGTCCGGGCTCCTTTTGCAAATATCTCAAATAATCAACAGTGCAATCGCACGTTTCTGTTGCACAATGATTGAGTCATCAGAGCAACAGCCAAGATCATCCATCACATATCGCCTGGCTCACTCGCTTTGTTTACATTCAGGTAACCAAAAAGAAAACTAGAAAAGTAGAAAATACTTTTTAATGAAGTGCCCAAAACCCACTGTCCATGTGTGGACTAATGTGCGTTAATGTTTATGCAAAAAATTTCGCAACGCACGACGCGTATCTCCAGAGATCGCTGCGGGTATCTTTCGGCGAGCATCTCTCAGTGGCAACTTGCACGTGCTATGCTCTAGGGAATTTCACCTCGAACAGCAGGTAGCAATTGCGAGTCTTTAGCTCTTGTGTGCTGCCCGAAATTTGCAACTCATATGTGGAGTTGGGTGTTGTTATTGTGCTGGCTCTGCCTGGCCTGCGGGCTCAAAGGTCGCATTGTGATGCCCGGCAAATGATCTGATGAAAGAAAGTATGGCAGCTCCTGGCAGATACAACAGGAGAGATAGTTTTTCCTAGCTTAAGTCCTGCCAGTTTGCCAAAAGCTTTGGCTGTGCTTAACAAAGGACTTCTCCTAAAGACGTGTTGCAGACTTTTTAGTTTCTGCCTCAGCTTCTCAATTATCTGATGGAAGAAACAGTCTAAGGCTCTACAGCTTGGAGTTAGGCCTTCAATAATAACCGAAACTAAAATATTCACAATTTTTATAGTCAGCAAGGAAGAAAGCATCTGATTTTGGAATCTCCTGGTATGATATTTAAGAATCGTTTAGACTTCTCTTTTTGTGATCTTCGTGAATATTATTTTACTGTCTAGAGCAGGAACATGACTAATTTCTAGCTGGCAACCCCCATGCCAGACTTTTAGCGAGAGCACACAAGCTCCTTCTCATTCATATGTGAGAGATATAAGGATCCCGCATGATGTGTGCATTATCTATGGCTGGCATCTGCTATCTGGTTGAGTTAAGCACAAGCTCGAATGTAAGCAGGCATTGCGAGCTGATAAGCTTCCATGTAACTGGCAGATGGGGGCCAGTGATAGGCGGCAGGTAGCTCTAGAGGATTGGCTTAAATCGATTTCTTATGTTGCCGCGCTTATCGATGAGGTGAGAGTCGTGGGGTGCCGGGGTGAGCAGGGCGGGGAGAGGACAAACTGTCGAGGCAATAAAACGGCCAACTTTAAGATTAGCCAAGTGGCAAGTTGATTTCATTATCAGAGCCCGCGGCCCATAAGTTGATGTAAGATATATTAAGAGATAAATAACAGTGCCAGAAACAGATCGATGACGCGGCCAGAGCGAGAGGAGTGCAACTTTATTAGAGCCTCTTAACACGATGCCAATTGATAGCCCCCTCTTTAACTCTGTAGCTGAAGCTGAAGCTGTAGCTGAAGCTGAAGCTGCCAAAAGACATTAACAAAACTGGCCAGCAGTTTGGCTGATCAACAGATCAGAACGGAGATCAGCACAGAGATCAGCGCAATTAAAATGTTATCGCTGTTTGTTGTTAACGTTGACGACGGCAGCAGCGCGATGACTTCCTGTGTGCCCACTGCTTTGATACACTCACCCAATCGAGGAGTGTTCCACTAAGTCTTCAGCTTTGTTTATGCTACTTCAGGCAATTGAGTCATAAGCGCTGCACTCACAAGTCGACGAGAGGAACTTATGCTCCATGCCGTCTATTATGAAGAAGTGTATATTTTTTCATATTTCATATTCATTCAATTCCTCTAGCTGAAAACTTCAGCTTAATAGCTCGATTAGTTCCCGACTTCTGAGCTCTGAACCACATATTAACTAGTTCTCAATCTAGAATTTATTCAAACTATCTAGATTGCAGTGCCTTATGCAATACGTTTGAGCACTTATAGCAGACTTCACATACTTTTGCATTAAATAAATGCTTCTTTAGTTTCAGATTTGTAGCTCTTCACAACTTCTGACACAGTTCTCTGAGTTAACATTCAGCTCCAAGCCAGAAAGTAGCCTTTTTATACCCTGAACCCATTGAAAATGGGTAAAAAGGATATAATGTTTTTTTGCAGAATGTAAATGTATGTAAAAGGCAGAAGGAAGCATATATATTCTTGATCAGCATCAATAGCCGAGTCGATCTAGCTAGATCTAGATCTCCGTCCCTCCGTATGCATGAAAGCAAGGATCTCAGAACCTAAAAGAACTAGAGACTTGAAATTCAAGTTCCCGGTCCAAACTGGCAGCTGCTGAGCAAAATAGTTGCTATGAAAGGGATTTCATCCCGCCCTTAGCTACTCTCTCTATCAGCTCTGTAACCCTATTGAACTAGTTCGTGTAGCTCTTTAATTCATTTAAGATACTTATGCAAGGTTCAGCTCATTTGTTCAAAAATTTTTACACTGATTTCTGGCCATGAACCACTTTTTTAACCGGTTCAGGAGCATTTGCTACTTTTCGAAATATGGCTTAGTTTCAGTTCTTTTAATCTTCTTATCAATTTACAGCATAATTAATGTTCATTCTATAACGCGGAACCAGTTGTGAACCGGTTCGCAGGCTTTCGAGCTATTATGTTACGATAATATTATGTTATAAATACAACTCTTTGAGCTGCAGGCCAAGACGTCATACAAAAGAAAGCAAATACTAGACTTGAGGTTTGAACCACTTTTAAACCGGTTCATAGACATGACCCTTGTCAGCCTGGAGCGTAGCTTAGTCTGCTCTTTGGCCTGATCGCAGCCACTTGAATATCCCTTATTCCATTTGTAAGCTTAAACACTTTCTGTGCTTTGACTATGAACCACTCAGTGAACCGGTTCATGAATAAAATGGTAACTCTACGATCATATTTTGATGAAAACTTTTGATATATCTTTTACATTTCATAGTTGCAGTTGCTTTTGTACTTCTATTCAGTTAAGTAAGGGTATTGACTGTTTCGGTGTGTTGGCTAATTTGCATTGCCCGCTTGTTGCTTCACGCCTTTGGCATTTCGCTGAAAACTTAATTTAATTAATTGCCAAACACACACATTTCCACCCATAAATGCAGCGCAGTTCCCGTGTCTTCGGTGTCCAGTTACTGGCCAATTCCCTGTCCCATATTCACAGTTCTCAGTTCCCAGTTCCCAGTTCCCAGTTCCCAGTTGCTCAGTTGCTCAGTTGGTCGGTTCGATCATCACTTAAGGCGCAAACTTGAATAATTGGACCTGCAGTTGTTGGGCATTTAAAACTGATTCGTTTTACGGGCGCAATGCACTCGCCTTTATGATTGGCAATTAATTAGGCCAAAAGCGCGAATGCGAATTCGATCGTGTATTCCAACTGAACGTGCGATCGATTCAGTTCAGTTGAACCGGGTTCAGTTCGGTTTCTGCCTTGGGGCTATTTGTTTTTACAGCTACCGTATTTAATAGTTGGGCCTCATCGATATGGCTGCCCGATTTGTTTGCTTAATTAATCGCAGCTGTAATAATAATATGAACCGAGAGGCTCTTCAGTGTGTGTGTGTGCCCAGCCCTCCTTATAAGCAGGCATGAAATTCGTTTTTTCTTTCTCTCTTTACAACTTTTGTTGTTTTTTAATATTTCGAGTAGGAACTCGCTCGCTGAATCGATTATCACGCGCAATTGCATTTGAATGGCAAATGTGGCGCATTGCTCGATTGTTTTCTCAATTGTTTTGTCCGGCCTTGGACGCCTTGGTCAGCCTCAACCCTCAACCCTCAACCCTCAACCTTTACTCAAAAGTGCTCAGTTGTTGGCTGGCTCTAATCCATGGCCCTCACACTTGGCCATTGTGTCGCCATTGTGTGGCGATTCGACATGGCAATAATAATGCATGAAATGCTCCCATAACAATTCCCATCCATCCATCCAGAGATGCCCATTCCGAATGCAACGCATGCTAATCCTTTGCAGCCGAAGGAGACGTGTGTGGGCTGCGCCAGCGCGGGATTAGTGCGTGATGCATTTTGGCATGAAATGAGTGCATCAAGCCCAAAAGAAGATCATCATGAAGATCAACTGGAAGAAGATGAAGAGAACTGAACAAAAATATGCGTACAAAAAACATATTGTAAAAAATGTAAAAGAATGCGCTATTAGAGAGAAATGGAAGACTTACACATACCCTGGCGAAAGTAGTTCAGATCAGACTAGATCATATTTCGACATATGCTTGCAGGTAAGACTTAACTGGAAGATATATAGATAAATAGAATGTCAAGGTCAATTAGATGAATGTATTTATGTCCATTTCAATGTTTTCTTACGATCCTCAGCTTTATCTGCCTGGTCCATATATGAAAGATGCATGAACTATAGTTATGCATTCTCCTACCCGGCCTGCTCTATTCACTTTCTGCAGGGTATACAAATTCGTTTTTTATTGTAATATCGGGTCCACATTCAAAAACTATAGAGGTCGTGGATCAGAAAAAAAAAACACGAACGTGCCAAGCAAAAGATGAGATCCGAACCGAGGCAGAGTCAGAGACCACCCTAAAGAACCGCGTGCCCAGATACCGAAATTTATTGCTCTGCTCTGGGACAGTCGCGAGACCCTTGGCCCCGCTAGTGTGTGTGCGTGTGTGTGTGTGTGTGTGTGTGTGTGTGTGTGTGTGTGTGTGTGTGTGTGTGTGTGTGTGTGTGTGAAAGGACCTTCTTATTGCCCGCTCGCATGCCGAACACTTAATTTCAATTTTAATTAGAGCATCGCCAGGAATTTTCTATTCAGTTGAGGTCGACTCGTCGGAAAAATTGTCCAGGCTCCGGGCTTGTTGTTGTTGCGTTTTTTCTTTCACATCGTTTGATTCGTATTTTCCAAATTTTAATTTAAAATTTTAGTTAGTCGCAACGCGGCGTATTTTGTTTGATTTCTGTGCCGGCTCGTCCTCGATTATAATTAGATGGCAAAATGCCGCTGCAAGAAATTGAAATTGATTGTTAAATAATTTTCTTGTGCCACCTTTGCGGCAACTGATTGGCCCCGCGTCGGCGACTTTTGAGAGTCAACGTCTGTGTGACGACGAGGTGCCTGCGAGTCGTTTTAGCAAAAGTCGCTGCAGCACACAGAAACTGAAGGTGAATACACAAGAAACTGCTCTGTGGGTCTATAATTGAACAGAATAAGTTGCAGCAGGCTTAAGGCTTATTATCTAAGCCTTGTAAACTTTTGTGTATTAAAGCTTCCTCAAGCTTCAACTTGAAGCTATTAAGCTCATTGACTCTTTAGAGCGAATGTCCTAGAAAAGCTATACCTTGAGCTTTGGGCGTTATTTTTATCCCTTCTATATTAAAGCGTCTCCAAATTTTGGCTTAAAGCTTCTTGTTGCTGTAATATGTAAAGCTTGAGTTTGAGCGAAGCGCATTCGACATTTAAGCAATCAGCTTTGAGCTTAACGTTTATCTCTTGTTATTAAAGCTTCCACAAGCTTTGGCTTAAAGCTTTTTGTGCGTTCAATGCGAAAGGCAAACGACAGCTAAGTTTCATGATTCCAGAAGAGAATTGTTAAAAGTATGTTGGCAGTGCAGCAGATGGTATATGAGGTATATGAGATGATATGATGTGACATATAATAGGATAGGGTGGGATAGGATAGGATATAATGAGAGTAGATATGAGATGATATGGTATATGATAGGCTAGGATACGACACAAGTATTTTATGAACCGATTTGGTTTTGGGTGGATTGAATATGCTAGAATGGGAATATAATAGTAAAAGCCTGCTCTCTGAAATTTCTTTTCCTTTGTCTCCCAATCTTGTTTTGTCGCTCCATAAAGTATGCTCGCCCTTAACTTTTGTAACAGCCCTCGCATTAGCCACTTGCTGCACCCATTCCGAGGTTGTATGCAAAATATGCCGACACAAATCAAAAATGAAATCGCCAATCGCGAGGCTAACGAGGCAAATGGAACGCAATGCTCTGGTCCATTGGTTAGAGTAGTTGAGTGGGGGAATTAGTGAGGGTGAACGAGCGGTGAGAGGGGAGAGGGGGAGAGGGGGCAACGTCTGCGCATGCGCGGAAGCAGTCGCAGAAAATTAGGCGTAAATTTTTATTGAGGCGACAGTTGGACTTGGCTTTGACTCTGGCCCTTAACTATAAAGCGACAGGCGAATGGATCGGGCTTGGGCTTAAGGCTGGGTATTGAGAATTGGAATTCGAGATGTGTTTGTGTGTGTGTGTGTGTGAAATACAATGCTAAGCCACTTAAGTGGGCACAGCCCAGGCAAACAGTCAAGATTTCGCAGTTCCGCAGAAAGACAACAGGGCAAAGTGCAAATGAAAAGGGTTGGGTTGCGATGTCTGTGAAATTGAAAGTCTGTTGTTTATTTGCTTAAATGCAAAGATTGAGGGCGGAACCAGTAGCTGACCACAAAATATATAAACAAAAAATAATATTTCAATAGAAAGCGGAAGAGTTGAGATTGATGTCTCTCGTGAGCCAGTTCCTGGTAGAGTTCCTTTAACAAACGATGCTGAAGACCAGGAAGTGTGGCTATAGTATTTCGGGCTACTTACCAAGAACTGACTCTCTATATATCCTAGCCATATATATGTATATATTTATGTATATTTATATATGCCTGCATAAAAATGTGGGCTTGTGTCTGGCGCGTGTGGCTCTGCTCGGCCCTGGAGAGATGCTGGTAGGACGACCGCAACAAGTCCCAATAGAGAAATTGAATATCAGACCAGGTGTCTGTTTGTGTCTAGTCGGCATATACAGCTGGCCTGTCGCTCTCGTGCCATTTTGCGCTAATTGTGTCTAAATATTTTGGCCAGAGTCGAGCGCAAACAGCAGACGACACAGCGAGCAGCCAGGCAAATGAGCAACTCCTATTATAATAGATACATTCGTATTTTGGCTATTCATGCTCGTTGCGACAATTAGAAACTGCTTAGCTTTGTCCTCGGCGCTGCTGGAGTGTCCTGCTGTGTGCCTGCCCCTGCCCAGCATGCTAATAACAGTTAAGAACCCAAATGCTCATTTCAAAGGTATTTTCGAACATTTTGGCGAACTGCCCTGCGCCCTGTGCGGTCCCGTGTGCTGCGCTATGCCTGCATTGTTTTCATAGACAATGTTTTGACCGCATTGCCAAAACCAAAATATATAAATGGACATATACACATATATATATATATATCAATGTATATATTTAGTAGACAAATCCCGCTGGCCAAAAACCGTACAACAAAAAGGCCATAAAACTGGCCCAGAGAAGCGGGCTCAGCTCGTACTGTGGTGGTCCTCATTCGATTCCCTTTTGTTTTTGTACCTCAACTGTCACACGAAGGCGCGTTTTTATATGCGTGACATCTCTATATAACACACACACACACACACACACACACACACACATTTATCTCTCTATTATGGGCATCGAAACTTTTTACAAATCATTTGTGGTGGGCGGTTTGTCAATTGTTATTGAATTTGAGTTCGTCTTTGCAATTGCCATTGTCTGGCTGCTTGTCAATTGCCAAACGATTCGAGATGCATTCCAGCGATAGGATTCAACAAATTTTCACCATCAATTGCAGTCTTTATTTATTTCTCTTCGGAGCATCTGCAACAGCAACAGCAACAACAACTGCAACTGCAACTGCAAATTGCATTAACTTGGCCCATGGACAATTGAGGCGTGATTCGAGGCGTTGTGTGCGGTAGCTGATTTCCCTCTAACGACCGCAAATTCATTTCTCTGCCATTGTTCGATTGCAATTGTTTTCGGCCCTCGGGGGAATCGGCGGAACGGACTCTTCCAGCGAACGTCTTTATTCCAACAGAACAAGAAGAGCTCCATAGCCATAAAGTGTATACGAATTCAATTGAATTTGTTAATTTATAAACGTTTTCTTAGCACTTCTCTCTCCTCTGCTCAAAGTGTTCTATGCTGACATATGAAATATGTTCTTATCGATATCGGATCACTTTATCATAAAGCTATTTAGCTATTGGAATAGAAGAAGATATCTCCGTTCCCATAAAGCATATATGTTTAAGATTAGCCATGTCTGTCTGTCCATCCGTCTGTTTCTATACGAACCTGTCTTTCAGATATAAAGATTTGATATATGCTCGACATTTTGTATGTGCTAAGGTCTCGCTGAAGATATGCTGTTGAAATTGGTTGCTTCACGCTGAAAATATGTCAAGATCGGCTGAATCAGACCACAATATCCCATAAATTAGATCGTCATTGTGCTGTGAAAACTAAAATATGTTCTTATCAATATCGGATCACTTTATCATAACGCTATAGATAGCTATTGGAATAGAAGGAGATATCTCCGATCCCATAAAGCATATATGTTTAAGATCAGCCATGTCTGTCTGTCCATCCTACAGTTTCTTGTCTTTCAGACTTAAAGCTTCTGTTGATACTTTGCCCAGACCCGCCCGTCTTTCTGTTCCAGGACGAACATAACAACATATGAGCACATTTCTCTGTAGAGCACATTTCTCTGTAGAGGAAACACAATACAAGCTATTCTATGTTCCTTTCATATTTGAGGTAAATTTGATCAAAGTTGAAATACTGAAATACGAAATAGTGTAAATCAAATCCAACATTTTGCTTATATTTTAATTGAAATGTCCTCGTCAATCCTGTCAGATACAAAAGTATCTTTCAGTTACGTTCGTTGGCTGTCAAATATGAGAATGCCTGCCCGGCATTTGCCAAGTGACGGAGAGTGAAACTCTTAATTACAATGCCACGTTGCCTTCTCCATAAGCTGCCACGCCCACCCGCCTAGCAGGCACTTAGCACTTGGGCAACGCCTGGGCAGGGCGCGTGCGTGCTGGCCCACGGCTCAGAGCCCATTACGTCAGCCTAATCCAAGCGTCAAGCATGTCCATGTCCCTGTCCAGGCAAATGATCCTGACTCGCTTTCTCTCCCTCTCTCTCTCTCTCTCTCTCTCCCTCTCTTTCTCTTACGGCAGGGAGCGGGGCTGGCGACGGGCAGCTCTGGGCTGCGGTCAAAGCTGTTAAGCGCATTCGACGCGCATGCCGCCCACGTCCTCTGGCAGCCCATTTCCCATTTTCCATTTTCCATTTCGCTCTGTGAAAATTAATTAGTTAAAAACCTCGACGAAAAGGTGTTGGAAATCTCTGATTACGCTGGTAATTTTACACTGTGCGCTGTGTAATGCGAGTCATTTTCCCGGCTTTCGGCATTTTTGACACATTTCGTGCTCAGCAAATTTCATTCCCCCATTTTTCTTCTTATCTCCCATTTCTCCCTCTCTCTCTCTCTTTCTCTCTTTCTCTCGATTTTCTCTGCACAGCTTCTTATCATAATCATATTTGCCACGCCAGTTTTTCTTTAAGTGAGTGTGCAATTGTAAGCCACAGGAAACAGCTCAATTTGTACGTATATCCTGTGCAAGGTGTCGCGTCCTGCCGCCTCTCTCTCTCTCCCCCCAATTATCTATATTTCCCTCTACTTTTTTTGTGGTTTTCCTCATCTTTTTGATAGCATTTTTTGATATTTTTGTCACATTTCCTTCCGTTTTGCTTGTAATTTCAAACGTCAATTATAATTTCTTTTCCATTCGCATCTCTGGAGTAGTTTTTTCTTCTTCTTCTTCTGTTCGTCTGGTTCTGGCAACTTTCGAACACGGGCTGATCCACTTTTAAGTGCGATCGTTACATGGCTCTAACTGGTAGCTACTGCCTGTCCTTCCCCTGCCCCTACCCCACGCCATTTGCCTGTCAATGTCCATAGATATCTAAATTTGTTTGCTCTCGAGGCGATGACAGGCTGGCGAGTCTCGGGATTTAAACGCCTGTTGCCTGTCAATTAGACGTCACGATATGCAGCTCAAAACTCTTTCACAGCCCAAAGCCAAAGCCAGACACGCGTCAAACAGCACTCAGCTGCTCAGCTGCTCAGCTGCTGTTGCCGACCAGAGCTGCCTCAGACCTACCTTGTGTTGTGTGGATGGATGAGAGCGAGTATCTACACAAGTGCGTCAGTCAACGCTTCGCTATCTTACAGTGCGTTATGTGGCATCCACTTGCGTGGAGTATTTAAAATTTGTTTTTACAATAATTGGAGTAGCACAGAAGAAAGCGTAGAGCAGCCAGAGCTGACAAAAATGTTAAGAATAGGAGAAGAAAAGAAGAGTCGAAAGTGTGAAGATAGTCCATTTGTACGCATCAGATACATTTGCATCCAATGTATCTAGAATGTTAACCTAAATGCTAAATACATTTGCATATGAAGTACAATTGTATCTGATAGATAACTCTTTTTCTGATATATCTAGTCATATTTAGATAGATATCTATCCTTAAGATAGTATCTTATACTTGGAAAAGGACATCTGTATAGATAGTATACATTGTGAGATATGAACTATATAGATGCCTTTAAGTAACTTTTGTTCCCATTTGTTTATTTCTTATGGATATTATAGTTTTTCTATAGAGTATTTATTAGTAAGTAAATCATTTTCATTGCCTATGCAAAGTGTTTGCTGTCCTTCTGGCTTGGTTTTCGATTGTTGCGGCCCGCCGCGGCACGCCCCTTGCGGAGCGGGTCCGTCGGCTCAATGGAACCGCTTGGCACTTGTTTCTACGAAAGATGTGCGCCTCAATTAAAAGACAGCCTGCTGTGCTGTTGGCGGCGTCTGCTCTGAATTTCTCTAAATTGGCGGAAGCAAAATAATTCAGAATGAATATCTCGCCCTCTCTCTCTCTCTTTCTCTCTGTCTCTCTGTCGCCTTGTCCCTTGTAGCTGGGGTGTTGCCGTTGTTTGAGGCAAGTGTTTAGGACATAATTGTTCACGCCTTGGTCGCGTAATAGACACTTTGATGCGCCGGCGCTTTGGCCTGCATTAATTGCCCAAACACACATCCTGGCCAGCCTCTGGGCGCTATGCAAAGCGACGCTAAACGCTGAAGCGTGTGCCCCGATCGGATATCGGGCGCCGAATTGCAATCGGGGCAAACGTAAACGACGATCGTGGGTTGATTTCCCAGGAAAATCATAAATCGTATGCCCGCTGTGCGAGTAGGCGGGCAGTTCAGGTCGGTTCTAGAGCCCAGAGTTGAGGTGTGTTTCAGGGTCGGGGCTGCCCGCTACCCGCTACCCGCTACCCGCTGCCCGCTGTTTGTTCCTAATTGCAGATACAAAAAGTAAAATAAAATTGACTTTCGTATCTGCAAGAGCGCCTCGAGCCGTTGCTGTATCTAACTAGCCATGCCATTTTGGCGAAAAACCAGCAGCGACAACAGGCACTGATAAGATAAGCCCGCATACGGCCAAAGATACAAATGTATCTCAGGGATTGCACACGTGCAGCGCTGCTTGCGATGCGAGTTTCGATTAGTTAAAGGTTTGTCGCAAGTGTCAGGAGAGCGATTAGTAGGGTTTGCATTTGATATAGGTGCCAAATGTATCTCGGGAGGTTGTGAAGCGGTAAAATACAAATGTATCTCAGGAATTGTGCACGCGCAGCGACAATTGAATATAAGATTTGGTCTCAGAATAAGATACTTTCATAGCTATATTTCTAAGCCAATCGATCTTAGTAAGCGACTTGGGTATACCTGTCATAAGATACATTTGTATCTATCAGATATATTTGTAATTTTCAGATAAAATCTAAATCTATCAGATAAGTTGCGTTTGCATGTGAAAAACCACTGCTCTTGGTAGGTTAACAACTGTATCCATGGGATATATTGGCTCTAGTTCTATTTATGAAGTTGCTTTCTATCTATAAGATTAATTTAAATATTTAAAGTTTGTGAGATTTTAATGGTATGAGCTTCATATATGCCTATGTTTGCCTTACGTTTGCATTCATAAGATACATTTGTATCTGTAAGCAACATTTGTGCGTTCAACATTTGTACCACAAGCTTATGTAATTATGAGATACATTTGTATCTATAAAATATGTTTGTGTTATTATGTTTATATATACTATTTATTTACCGCATTCAACTCAATGGATCCATAATGAAGGAAGTGTGGACACCGCTAAGGTGAAGCCACATTTACTAGCCGATAGCTAACGCCATAAAGCGTGGATATATGTTACATCAAGTCGGATTGCCTTATCCTACACTAGCTGCCATATAAATGATTGGAGGAAAAACGTTTTTTTTCCTTTAATCCTGCTCAGACTGTGGATCCTTTAGATATCGATAACTGATGGACTTTATGAATAAACATCGCCTGCTCGCTCCACATATGTTATTCAATAGCTGCTTCAATTTTTATCATTAGCAAATTTCTAGCTACGCTTGACCAGCTTAAGCGGCTCTTTGGACCATGGGAAGAGATCGGCCAGTTCTATGGCCAAAATCAAGGCATGACAAAAAACAGATTAAGTTAAAATCGCATCGAGAAATCAGATTCAGAGCAGGGTAACTCGACAAAACAAAAAAAGGAAAAGCGAAAGCAAAGGCAAAACAAAGCGAGGCATCGGCATTGGCATCGGCATTAACCCGCGCCGGGGTCACAGTCATAGTCAAAATTGGGCCATGTATCTGGATCGTTAACCGAGGGGTCGGGGCCGAGGTATGCCTGCCCCATGCCGGGCATCAAAGCAAAGTCACCGACCGTAACGCACATACTGAAATAGAAGAAGCAGAAAAAAAATACAACATAGAAAATGTCAACCACAAAACTGCGGCAACGACATCGATCGATGGATCTGCATTCAGCGACCACAAAGACCAAGCCAGAAAAAAACAAAAATTGAAAAACTGATGATGAGGATAATGCTGACGATGACGATGATGATGATGATGATGATGATGATGATGATGATGATGAGGTTGAGGTTCACTTTGAGGTTGAGAAGTTGTCGATGGCCATTCTGATTGCATTGTGAATGGCTGCTGAATTCTCTTTTCTAGTTTTGCGCATCGCATTGTTTTTGTGACTGCCTCCTACGATGCGATAATCGATTTATCAAAAAGCAAAATACGCTTTGCCAAAAAAAAGAGAAGAAGGAAATATAAGGAAAAAACAAATGGAATATGAAAGGAAAAGCAAAAGTAGCCGCCGCCTGGGTCAAAGAGGGCGGCGAATTTTTAACGCGCATTCATGTGCATTAAGATGTGAAATTGTCACCATTGTCCCGGCCATTGTGCCGCATGCAACGGCCCACAATATGTTGCTGCAAAGAGAGCAGCTCGCTCGGGCGGAGCTGCAACAGTCGGCGGTCTGCGCGTTGACAGCATTAAAAGTCATGTGAATAGCTGGAAATCTTTGAGCTACATTCGCTAACAGTTCGGAGTCTATTCAGCGATGCTCGGGCGGCTACTTTGGCCCTGCTTGCCACACCCACTTGCGGCGGGCTAGCAAAAAAAATAAAACGAAAACCAAGATGAATGACTTGGTGGGCGTCTACGCAGCTCTGCTCGACTTTTACACCACAATTTTGCCGCCTGTGGGCGTAGGGCAGCGGGTTCACACGTGCATGTTGGGTCTATCAGATACATTTGTATCTGGCATGCCATTCAGTTTTATTCAATCGATCTTAGTTCGCATTGCCGATAAACCTTGGCTGTAATCGCAGCTAATGTGCTACTTTTTGCTCACTGCAAGCTATCAGATACATTTGTATCCATGCATGTTCTCTATCTTCTATCTTCAAATCTACTAAATGCTTGCGCTGACAAAGAAGACTTAGATACATCTTAGTATCTATCAGCGTTTTCCCTCCGTGCATGCATTCAATAAGATACATTCGTATCTGTAATCCCAAAACAGTCGCGTTTAGTACGCGATAAACTTTGATGTAAACGCAACTCAAATATATCTTCATATACATATGTATCTATTGTATCTATCAGATTCATATTTATCCATTCGGTTAGTTCTTATATATCAGATATATTTCATCCATCAATTATTTTTGTATCTATCAGCTACTACTGTCAGATACTTTTGTATCTACGGATACATATGTACTCTTAAGCTACTTTTGTATCTATAAGATACATTTGTAACCATCAGATGTACTTGTATTTATTACAAAAATGTGTAACTTTAAAAGATACATTTAGTTACATTTACATTTTTGCTTATGAGATACATTAGCATTTATCGAATGCATATGTATCTATCAAGTATATATTTATATTTATCAGATACATTTGTATCTTTTTGCATCTATCAGCTACTACTGTCAGATACTTTTGTATCTACAGATACATATGTATTCATAGCCTACTTTTGTATCTATAAGATGCATTTGTAACCATCAGATGCATTTGTATTTGTTACATAAATGTGTATCTCTAAGATACATTTGTATTTATCAGTTACATTTTTTCTTATGAGATTCATTAGCATTTATCAAATGCATATGTATCTATCAAGTATATATTTATATTTATCAGATACATTTGTATCTTTCAGCTATATTTGTAAATATTTACATATGTCTATGCTTTTATCCCGTTTCGCTTGATACATTTGTATCTGAAACAAGCTTTTAACCTTTTAACTCATCACATTGTGAATATAATTATCTATGTTCTTGAGGTATATGAGATTCGAATCCTGCTTGGGTTCATGAACCTAGCTTCTCTCATTCCCGGCTCAATTTCGGCTTTGGCTCGAGCAGGCTCAGGTTTTAGTTCGTATATCTTATGGCCAAGATACCTTTCACTTCTTCAGAGTTACCTAAACTATTTTTGCAATTTAAAATTTGCAGAATTAGTTTAGTTCTGGCTCATAATGTGCAAGGATTCAGTTGATTTTACAGATCCTTTGTTATATGGGCTGTGTTGGGCATTTATCGGAGGGCAGATCCCTTGCTGATCTCTGTCCCATGGCCCGTGACATTGTCGCGCCTTTTGAATATGCGCACAACACATGTGTGCGCCGGGATTTTCTGCCTGATTCTGGTTCCGGTTCCACTTGCCAATGTCGCAAACGGCACTTGCAAATATCCACGACAGGGAAACTCCGAGGGTTGTCTACCTTCGAAACAGGTAGAAATCGGCGTAAACAGCGAGAAATCAGACATGCTTCAATGTCGTGACGAATGTCGGAACTGTCCCTTATCCAGCACTATTCATAATGCTAATGACCAGACATTGAGAGTCGCCCCGCGGTCTGCTGCGAGCCATCAACAAAACTTGGGAAATCCTAAGGAACTAGACGACTCTGGAACTGTTGCAATTGCTGCGCAATTCGCTCGGCTCTGGCCTGGGCGCGCAGCCCTTTGAGCTGTTCCGCAGTGTAGTTGACCTTAGCGTTGACCTTTCGATAGGTGCGCAGCACAAAAATTCAAACAATACCGAGTAAAGCGGGGGAGTCTAGAGCCAAAGCAGAGCCAGAGCCCCGGCACAATGAACAATTTCTATGCAGCGAAAATGAGAACTCGCGCTACGGGAATGTCGTGATATCAGGAAAAAACAAAAGTGCCATAGTCGGGTCCACTCGACCTCAAGTTACTATGCATCTCTGTTACTTATAAACTGATCCTTATGATCTGTTCAGGATCCTTATGATCTGTAATGGTACATAAAAAACTGTGTGTATGCCAAGGCGCAAGGCTTGATCTTTTCAATGAATATATTTTTTCAAACTCTTATAATCTTTGAGTTTTGCCGAAAAACCTGTCCTGGTCCTGATCAGGGATATATATATGTATATAAATAGGTGTATTTGATGGGCATCTGCCAAGCCTTCTTTTGACTGTCACACACACGGGCGCAAAACATGCACAGTATACCCTATTTGGCTACATTCAAAGGGTATACAGAAAAATGGAATATCTGAAGAAGAAAAAATTAGAAATAAAAAGTGATCGCAAGGAAAATAGAAATCACTTTTCATGCGATTGAAGCGCTGAGTATGCCCAGACAATGCTCGCAGGATATTCCAGTGAAAACGTTTTCAATGGGATTTTGCTTTTCGCTTTTGCCTTTTCAGCCCCATTGTCCTGTCCTGTATGCTGTGCCAGTCGTCCTGGATGATATGCTCGATATGGCTTTCGCTTGTGCTCTAAAAACGCTCTGACATTGATTGCCTACGATGGTTTATTGGAGTATAGTACGCCGAGACTCCTGCGCGATGAGAACCTGCATGGCCAGGAACTGAACACGTGTGCGTGTGTGTGAATGAGAGTGAATGCAACTGCGTTTTCTACACATTGATCCTTGCATTGTGCTTGGGCGCTTTTGTAATATCTGCGGTTAGTTTTCATCATGTCAACAATCAAGTCAAAGTTGAACCCGCATTGAAACTGGCACTCTATATAGCTGTTGCCCTCTCTCTCTCTCTCTCTCTCTCTCTCTCTCTCTCTCTCTTTGACTGCCTTTTGTGAAGGGTTGTGCGCTCTGTAAAGTCATTTAACTACCGACAGTTCACACTGTGCTAAATGTAGCGTGTGTTGAGGATCAATAAAATCAAGAAGAACAAAATGCGATACCAAAGTGAAATGCAATATCGAAGATTACCTTTTAGCTGTTCCAGCCAAAAACTGACAGTTCCATAGATAGTCAAAAAATGGAAAAAGATATCGGGGGTGGCTCTTGCTGTGCCTGTTGCGATAGGCGATTCTAATGATCGTGCGGCCTGACGCTCCGTGTCCTGCTGTTAAGCAATCGCTTGCTCCAGATACATTTTGTGATTTCGTTGAAATTTTTAGCAGAAGCCGAAATCAAGCTGTTTGATATGTACAAGGCCTTTAAACGATCAGCATGATCAGTTGTGCAAATCTCTCGCTCTGCCTAGTTGAATCCTTAACTGATCAGCCAGATAAGAAATCGTTCGTTGCGTTTTGTAAACTCTCTGAGAGGAAAAGGATCGGCTGATCTTGGCATGAAGTATTACAATTCTATGTGCACTCAAAGCTTATGTATTTAGATGATCAACAAGATCCGGTGATCGATTCGCAATTGATTTCAAGACTTCTGTTGTTGCTTTTTGTTATCTCTTTGACATTTGATTATGAAGCATAGGATCAGCTGATCTTTGCACTGGGCGCTTATGTCTTTAACTGATCAGCAAGATCCTGTGATCTATTTGCAATGTTATTTAGAACTTTGTCCTTCTGTTTTCGCATGTCACTTTCTTTTTGCTTGAGGGTCTGTAGAAGATCAGCAGAATATTGCTGAGCTATCCGTAATTGTCTTGGCCGGTTTTGCAGGCAACGATCTAGCGATCCTCTGAGCAAGTGCTCTACTCTTCATTTAAACAAGTTCTTGCTGCTGAGTGTTATATACAAATGTATTTATTAATGATTTTTCCTGGTAGCTTTTGACAAAACGATATTCGACGAACTATTGACTGTTGATCGTGCCAGCTCTCAAATGTTACAACTCAATTGGGCAAAAACTAGTCTAAGGAGCAGGGGACAGGCATGTCTGGTAGCACTCGGCGTCGCCTTATTAATGAGCTACTAGGAAAGTGGACAACTAGAACAACGTCCACTTGACGCCTAGTTAAGTGCGAAATCTGACAAGCCTCCCGTTCGAGTGACATGGCCATTGATCGATGGAAGGATGCGCTGGACGCTCTACCGGCTGCTCAAAGAGCCTTCGGCTTTTGGAGGAGGCGCAACAAGAGCTCTCGTATTTTGACACATGGTTCATAAATCAAGTGCAGTGAGGCGCGCGCGCCGTCATAAAGTCACATAACTCACAACTGGCACTGGAAATGATGTCGCTACAAGTACCAGGACAAGTGTCCTGGCAGGGAGACTGAGAGCCAGATTTACGCGGGTGTGCGCCCAGTTTTCTTTGAATTGCGACATGATAAAATAACATGCGACTCGGATTTCCCGGAGAGAAGTAAGGAAAACACAGGCGCACATTACAAAAATAAATAAAAGCGAGGAGCACTTCAGTGCAAGGACCAAGGACCTTCTGGCCAGGACATTCTATATGTTCTGTATATGGAGACGGAGCGCTTGCTCTCGCCTGGCACAAGATGCAAAACAAATACGCACTTCCTGCGACCCACGAAACGACGGACATGTCTCGATCTAAAGTGGCGCACAAAAGAAGTTACTTCCTGCCTGGCAAAAAAGTAAAAATAAAAAGGACCAAAAGGACCAACCAGCCAGCCAGCCAGCCAGCCAGCCAGTCATCCAGCTCAAATGAATTTATTGCAATTGCCCGTCCGTCCAAGTCCGTCTGTCGTTTGAGTTATTTGAGTGCTCAGCTGAAATCTTAGCTAAAATTGCATAAAAACTCGAGCGAGCCGTCCAGCTAGAGCCTATTAAAGGACATTGGCTTAGTCTCATATTTTGACACCTAGCCCAGGAGCAGGTCCTGCGCTGGACATGCGTCTCTCTCTCTCTCTCTCTTTATCCGGCAGCTAAGCTTCTTTTGATAACAACGTCTAACAATGCACGGATTTCTACTTCTTCCTCTCTCCCTCTCTCACTCTCTCACTCTCTCCCTGTCTGTCTGTCTGCTGTTGTCTCCTGTTTCCTGGTCTTATCCTGGCCCTGGTCTCATCTTAAGCTGACATACAATCACATTTCGCATTGTCCTTCCGTACGGCGCGCGCGCGCTCGCGTTTACCTACCTTGGCCCTGCCTCCGTGCCTCCCTGCGCTTCTAGAGCTGCTTCCTTCCCGTCCTTTGCTTCCCTTGTTATTTCACTTCTCGTTTTTGAGGCAAAATCTCGCTGAAATTCTTGGCTGGCTACGTTCTCCGGTTTCCTGTGTCGCCTGTGCCGGGGCGGGTCAGCCGTGCGGGGCAACACCCTACGCCAGCCTCTCCCTATCCATCTATCTATATGCAACATTCAGGCACTTCCTTTGATTCCTGCACGTGTCCAGCATTGGCATTTGCATTTGTGTCTCTCATCTTAATATTAATATTCCTTGTGGGCGTGGCACACATTTGCATTTTCTTAGATCGCATTCCACACAACGCGCTGCCAAAGCCCACCTGGGCAATTTAACATAATTTTCGTGTCCTGCGTCTTGGCACACGCCTAAGCAAGCTCGTCCGCGTCCTCGTTCTTGTTTTTTTTTTTTTTTGTTTTCAGTTGGGGTTGAGTACGCGTCATTTAGGGGTAGCTAATGGCGCGGCGCGGCAGGGCGAGGCGCGGCGCAGCGCAACTTTCTACCCCGCGAGGCACAACGCCTAGCCGGAAGTGCATTTTATGCCTTGTGATTACGTCCAGCTTTTTCTTGTTTTTTCTTTTTACGTAAGCTGGGGTGCGCCAGACACGTGGGTTCCGCGATTGCGCCTAGCTCGTAAGTCTGGTCCTTCAGCTGGTCCTGTTTGGTCCGCTTCAGCCTCTCAGGCGTGACTGCCTATTTCCTTACTTCCTGCTGCCAGGCAATTTATGCGCCATTAACAATGCCAAAACCAATTTGAAACTCGTTGAAAACTACGTAAAACAAAAAAAACAACTAACCTAAACATATTTCATCAAATATTTGCTGCTATTTCCGGTCCGGAGTGTTGATTATTGAGTGAGTGGGTTGCCAAGGGCTTTGCCCCGAGCCACGCGCAGTTGCGCCCGTCCAGGAAGTGAAACCCCTTCTGGCCTCTGACTCATTCTCAGCCATCTTTGGCCCTGTAAGGCATATGTCCCTATTCCTATTCCTAGCATCCAGCTGCCATAAGAGCTTGGGCTAGCAAATTTGGCTTGCGAATTCCCTTACACAAGATATACATTGCTCTAATCTAGTTCAGAAATCGATATAAATTAGTTTTGAATACCATTTAAGGACTCGACATCAAATGTTTTCAATAATGTACATTGAGCAAAAGATGGGTTTATCTATATAAATTTGAACGTACATCGCGATTTCCTTGCATTCATTCAGCTCCTGGGATAATCAGGATCTTTCATAGCTATGTCCGGAACATTTGATATGTGAATTCTTGTAGATCAAATGCAATACCAACGCATTTCAGCTAATGGATATATTCCACGATTTACTCAGAAATCAAAAAGGGCGATTTGCAAACAGAGCTTAAACTCATCTTCATTAAACAATCTAGCTATAATTTTAGCCATACATCGATGTGATCTTAGCTAATATCAAAGCTACTTCTATCAAGTTTTCATATGTGAATGCGTTTGAATCCAGCTCAGGCTTATGTAAACTGTTGAAGAGAGGAAAACATACTAAATTTTCATGAAATACTACTGCATAGATATTTGTATAGATCTCAAAACAATAGTATGGTATCTATATATGAACATATTTAGACAATTAGCTTCTAGTAAAACCTTTCTTATAGACAGCATCTCGTCTGCTCTTCAAATGTTTTCAGCTTCTTTGCTGCTTTTATGGAAATGGTTTCATGTCCAACCGACTTCTAGGCACTTGAGCCTAAAGAAGTGCTATAAATCATAGTCAGACATGCGGATAAGATAGTTGAGCATATTTATAAGAAATATGCTTGCTTGAATCCTCGAAATCTTTTAAAGCATCAGTTAAAGTATGGAGTTTGGGATTATAGAGCATAGATTGAATAGATTTTGATTATACATAAGTGCAACTCCCCTCCCTCTCTCCCTCTCTCTCTTTGCCACCCTGTGTTGCCTTGAAAGGTTCTTGGCTGCAGATTTCTAAGGGAGGAGCCTCTTCTATGGGGCCCTTTAGGGCTAACTTTGCAAGGAAATTGTTAAATTTAGTATATATGCAGATAGATAAGTGTATATAAGGAATTTGATATCTTTTATGACGATTCACTTGACTATTGGAGACTTTCGACTAACATTTGCTTAGGCTTAAGATCCTCATTGGCTGAACTTTTCATAAGAAATAGCTTAACATAGATCTCCAAGCTCATAATTACATCTTTAAAAACTTTCGAAGACATTCTCGAAACTTGATTGATACTTATTTAAAGATCATGATTATTTCCTTACAATCTCTCTCGCTCTCCCTCTCTCTCTCTCTCTCTCTCTCTCTCTCTCTCTCTCCCTTTCACTGCTTCTCTCACCTTCAACCTATTATAAAAATGCACTTTGGAAGTTCTGAAACTTTTCTGAAATATTAGAGAATTGTTTCAATGAGTAGACTTTGTTTGAATTTGGTTTTTGAATTGTTTTTTAATTTGTTGTTGCTATTATTGCATTTCAATAATAATAATAATAATAATAATAATACTTAGTAGCTAGTTTAGTGTCTTCCATGCTTATAACAAGAACTTAAAACTATGAAAAAAAAGTGGTTTTATATCATTGTCTTCCATGCTTAAACTATGAAAAAAAAGTGTTGTTAAAACTAGGAAACTTCTAGAATCTGGGACTTGGTTTGTTTTTGTTTTTTGTTTTCACTAAGGCAACAGTTTTTTGTTTTGTTTTGTTTCTTGCTGGTTATATACAGTTTGTACAGGGTATTGTGCGGCTGTTTTTTTTTTTTTGGCTTGGATCTCACTCACTGTTCCTGCCACGAGGAGATGTAGTCGAGCAGCTCCTCATCATCGGGCTGCTCGTCGCTGAAGCTATCGAAGGACTCGAATTTGAAATGTTGCTGCTGCTGTTGCTGTTGCTGCTGCTGCTGCTGCTGCTGCTCGGAGTCCTGTTCGGTGAGCTCCTGCTTCACATAGCTGGCCGACAGATCGGAGGCATCGTCGCTATACGAGTGCGTGGGCGAGCTGGAGTGATACGAATGTCCGGCATATTGTTGTCCAGCGCCGAGCGTGCCAGCCGGAGCAGGCGAGCCGCTGCTGTCCAGGCTGTCGTTGTAGTCGTTATAGTCATGGCTGCCATCGTTGCTGCTCTCGTCCATCAGGCTGCTGAACAGCTGCTGGCGCCTTGGCTGGCCATCATCGAGCATATCTTGCAGTCCACGTATGTACTCGACAGCGATGCGCAGTGTGTCCACCTTGGAGAGTTTCTTGCTGGCGCCGCGTCCGCCGTTCGATAGCGTATTGATGACAGTCTGTGGCAAATGCTGGCGCAGATTGACAAAGCCATTGTTCACCTGCTTGACACGGTTGCGTTCCCGGGCATTGCGACGCGCCACCGAGGGCAGCTGCTCGGCGCCACCGTACGGCAGATTCGAATAGTTGTATTTCTTTTTGGCCAAAATGGGGCCAATCGAGGACTGTTGCATGTTCTGCAATTGGCTGTTGCCCAGCGGCAGCTTCGGCGCAATCAGCTGATGTTGTTGCTGTTGATGCTGCTGCTGCTGCTGCTGCTGGAGCTGTTGCTGCAGTTGTTGCTGCTGCTGATGCAGCAACATGATGTTGCCGTTGGTCAGTTGAAAGTGCGAATAGTTGCTGCAGATGCTCGTCATGTTTGTTAAATAAACGTCTGGTAACTTTTTATGAGTTTGTTTATCCGTTTGCTAGTTGTTGACTGTCTGGAATCAAATTCCGCAATGATAAACCTCGTCCTGCGCGCTCGCCCTTAAGTAGCTGCCCCGAGCGCTGCCGCTGCCTGCGTCGACGGCGCTGCTGCTGCGGATCGCACTACCTGCCTGCCAGCCAGCCTGTGAGCACAAGTGATCTCTCATTCTCTCTCTCTCTCTTCCTGAGGCTCTCTGCAGAGCTAGGGGTTAATCGCTAGGGGTTGCTCTTGTGCTCATGTGGGTGCCCGCGCTCTCTCTCCCTCTCTTTCTCTCTCTCGCTCCCTCTCGCTTCCTCTTGCTCCGGCCAGCCTATTCAACTTGTCTTGTAGCTCTGCTTTTTGTATGTCACAATTGCTTTTGTGCCGTGTTTTCTTCTTGTTTCTCGTTTTTCTTCATAGAGTTTTCTTTAGTTTTTCAGTTTGGGAAAAACTACATCGAAATCGAGACTTAAATCTTATGCACAATGATCCTAACTGCTGATCCTTGTCACAAAATACACACACACACACGCACACACACACACACACACGCACACACACACACACACGCACACACACACACAGGCACGCACACACATAAGAAGCAAAAGAATCTGAAGAATGAAGCAAACTCGCTTTTCAATGCACTTCCACTTTTTGTCAGGCCAAAAAATAATAAATAAAAAATATCATAAAAAACAAAATACACGAGAGAAAAGTAGAATAAAAAACTGCGCACTCTCTACTATATAAAAATGTGATCCATCATGTGTGCGCCACTGCCCTCTGGCACTTTCGCTTGCCCCAGCCCGCTCCCGCTCCCCCATCCGCCTTTGGCACCTACCTGCCCGCTGCATGCCACAGTGGATGACTTGATGGGGAACTGTGATCTGTGATCTGTGCGCTGTGCGCTGTTGGCCTTGGGGCAGCAAACGGCGAGGCAACTGTTCTTTTGCATTAAGCATTTGCATTTGCCGCATTGCCGCATTTGACACGTGCTTCCGATTCTGAGGCTGATTAACATAAGGCAACAACAACAAGAACAACAACAACAACGAAATCCCACAAGTGTGTGCCGTCTCATGCATATCAAGTGCGTGCCTGACAGAGCGAGAGAGTGGGCCGAGAGGGGCTGCCCTTGGCTGGATTGCAACTCATTTGCTTGAAGCTTTGTCACGAAGCTGCAACTTGACATGCCCGACAGTGTCCCCCAGTGTCTGGCATGCTCAGCGCCGTATACCCCATGTCTCAGAAGAGGATTAAAAGCAACGGGGTATATTCGCTTTTAGGAGAAATCCTATTTGTATCTATCATAAGCAACAAAAGTTGAATCTATTTGGTCATATTCTTACATATAGTCCAGACAAACTATATAAACCCAGGAATTGGGAGAGCTTAATTCAGGGAATACTTGTATATTTCGTAATTATATACTTCACCTATATGAACTCGGGAACTGTAAGAGTTACCCTTCGAAAATTTGGTATGTAGTTATCTCTAGACATAAAACTAGAGATACAATAGATCATCTATGCTTACAGACAGTCCAGACGATTGTAGGAAGCATTTTGTAGAACTCTACAATTTGGTATTGAGATATTTTCAAAGCCTGATTTCATGTTTTATTTTTTTACAGACGAAAACATCGCTGGTACTGCAAACTATATAAATTTGCAGTTATAATGGAGATTCATAGCGAAGTCTATATCTATATCTATATCCATACCCATCTCGAAGAACTCAGGAACTATAAGAGCTATACTCTGCGAGCTTGGTAATTGATATTTTTGCACAGAACTACCCAAATACTCTTTCTGTATAGGTAAGTTAGTATTAAGATTGTATACCAATCTGTCTATTGTGTATATAACTTTTAACTAGATCTATCTAAGCAGCCCTCACAAGGGACATCTTTAGTTTCTATTGCCCGTCCATCTCCATGAACTTAGAACCTATTCGAACTAGAGACAGAATATTTGTTATATGGCTTCTCTTTTAGTTTTTAATGTTAATATTTCCATGTTTTATTCCTTGCCCAATGTGCTTTTGCACTGTTTACAGAGCATCTTAGGGGTCGAGTCCATGCTGCGACTGGGTTTTATTGGAGCTGGAGCTCGTGTGGTTCCCTGAAGTTCTTGGCGCTAGGCGCAAACGTGTCCACGTGCGTCTCGCTGGCTATTTATACGCCCGCAACAATGGAAGTGGCCCCCATAAAGCACACTCATAAATTTGTTATGGGCTGCAACATTGTTGTCCAGGCCAGGGTCCAGGGTCTCGGGTCCATGGATGCGTCTGCAGTTACCGTTACAGTTGATCTGCACTCCGCTGGGGTAACGAGATTGCGGCCCATAAATGCATATAAAAGAAAAAAAACGTTGATTAACCTTAAGCAGCTGCCACAACGAGTGCAATTCCGGCGAAGTGCGGAGTGGGGGGTGCGGGCTCGAGCGGAGGGTTTGATTTCGAGCCGCTCAAGAAAATCGTTTAATCGCTTTTTAAAAGCTGCCACCGATTGTGGAAAATTCCATTTCATTAATGCATTTCTAATATCCTGCAGGGGCAAATGCCTTGCGTCATCGCCTACACGCCCATTGATTAGAAAAATGAAAACCCTGCAGGAAAATCCATTTTCAACTCTTTTAGTTTCACATTTTCCCCAACACACCCACAAAAACGAGTAAAGGAAAAGTGAGCGAGAAAATGTTTTGGTAGCATATTAATTAGCTTCTGCATTTCCATTTCCATTTTGATTAATTAAAGTGCACGTAATGCTCGGGGGTTGTGAACGACAACAGGTAGCTGCCGCAGGAGCAGCGCACAGGATCAACAGGATCGCCAGAGTTGCCAGGGCAACCCGATAAATTGACAGCTGACAGCCGACAGCTGGCGGCATCTGTGGTTCATGATGTATTCCAATTGGATGTAATGGAATCTAATGGGTTTTCTGCAGCGCCCTCTAGTGTTCAGATCGGCTTGCAATCGGAATATTGTAAATCCCATCGGTGATCATGGAATCTTGTTAGAAATCGAGGGGTCGTGGGTAGGGGATGTTATAAATTTGTCAGGAAATGTGTAACGCATAGAAGAAGACATCTTCGACCACACAATATATATATGTATATATATTTTAGATCGGGATCAACAGACGGGCTTATATAGGCATGTACGTCTGTCCCCCTGTCCGTCTGCCTGTCTCTAAGCTATTGTCTTGAAACCTTGTTTAGGCCCATCTTAGTATTGCATGCGTTACATATCTTCGAATCGGAGCACTATATCATAGAGCTGCCAGAAGAACGATCGGTCGAAAGTAAGTTCTTGTAGGAAAACATATTCTGTTCTCCAAGATAGATAAGTTTACTATCTGCAATGTGTCTGCAATTTGTTAATGGCTTTTTCTAAGTTAAAAGAGAATCTCTTAGTTAATAAATATATCCATTTGCAATCCTTATTCTACAACATTTCCTCATAGATGCACTCGCTTCATCTGGCACGCAATTTGTGGCTGGGGTTCTTCTAAGAACTCCAGCAAATGTCTTCACTTCTTCGGCTGAGTTTCGCTCTCTCCCTCCTTTTCTCGCTATCTCTCTTACATTCATCTCTAGGACGCGCTCCTTTGGCAAGCTGCAAAGAACGGAAGCACACTCCAAGTGTCAACAATTCCGATTTGCCGCGTCGGTTCTAGCTATCTAACGATATCAATATCGATATCGATATGACAATTAATTACGTACTTTATGTGACAGTTCAGTTCATTAAGACTAATTGGAATTCCGTACAGCAGCTACTGAAGAGCCGGGCTACTGCAGAGCTGAGCTACTTCGATCCTCTGGAACTCTGGAACCCTTCACTCGCATCACGTACGCATCGAACAAGTGTAAAACGTGATGGAGTAGGTCACCGAGCTAACAGAATTTACAGTTTATCAGTTTTTTAGCTATGGTTTTTGGTTTTCTCATGACGATATCGTGCGCGTGAAATCTGTCGCCCTTTTTATACCCATTGAAAATACACAGAACGGGTATCTTCAAACTAAGCTAATGTGTGTAACAGATGGAAGAAGCGGGCAGCTCACATATATTCCTCACCAGCCTGATCGATCCACTCGGATAAACATTTGTGTCTGTCCATCTGTTTGAGCGTGTTGTACTTGGGGCTTCAATAAATTCCCGCAATTTCCCCAAAATCGATAAATATCGATATCAAGTGAAGTAGGCTTAGAACTTTTCGGGTAGATTTTAACAGCTAGCTATAACAAATTTGACTTTTAGCTTGAATTATTTCACACTAACTAACTTATTTTCACACACAGATTGAAATTTGGCATCTGGTTCTTCAAATACCCCAAAAACGATAAATATTGATTTCCAACCCTAGACTTTTCAACATTCTCAACCGTTTTTAAGACTTAAATGATCTCTCATATAAGAAATACAAAAAGAACAGGGTATCTACTAGTCTGTCGCTCTATGCTTAGTTGTCGCTGTGGGGGTTGGGTTGTTCTGGTTTTTGCTTATCGCTAATCTGTGAATTTTTTCCCCCCCTTTGTTTCTGTGCGTTGTTGTCAACACATTAATTTGACTCTTTATGGCTGGTTGAGACGAGGTTAAAAATGAACGAAAAAACGAAACATCGGGCGGAAATTGTCACTTTTCGCCGCGTGATTTGTAAAAGTGAAAACTGAAGCAGTTGCTGCTGCTGCTGCTGCTCCTGCTGCTGCTGCTGCTGAGGTTGAGCTTAAGGCTGGCAATTTGTTGTTGGGCTTGGATTTGGATTTGGGAGCGGGATTTGTGCGCTTAAGTGAGGAGCCTTTGTGAAATTCGCACGATCACACCTAATAACGGTAATTTGTACGCACGCCACTCGCCACCGATAATTGCGAGGGCACAGGATATGCCCCCCCCCCCCCCCCCCTCAAACACACACATGCATGCACACCCCGGCCTTCCACAGGAGTCCGTTGCTGATGAGCTGAGTGAGATAACAGCGGCTGCAGCGGTTATTAAAAACGCGGCGGCGGCGGCGGCGATGTTTGCGCTTCCTCTTCTCGCTATAGTAACCGAATATGCCGCCAAGTGCGAACAGCTAACGAAACAAAAAAAAAAGCAAACGTGAAAGCAAGGATATCTTCGTCAGGCCGAAGATTTGATACCCTTTTCCAGAAAAGAGAGAGCGAAGCTCGCAAATGCTGAACTTGATGAAAGTATCTTGGTACACAGAACATTTGGCCATAAAAGAAGCTATGCTTCGATTGATCTTTACTTTGATAAAGGGGTCAAGAATATGTAGGGGCTGAGAATATGTATATATATATATATGAAGAGCATATTGATAAGCCAAAAAGGTCCCATACAAGAACCTACATTTCGACGGATCCATCCTATGGCAGCTATATGATATAGAAGTTCCACGGTATATTTACTGCCTGCTACAGAACGACGGACCTATGCCAGGTTTCAAAAGGGATACTGACAGACTAGTTCGCAGTCAAGGGGATAGTTCGATATTCCGATCTACAATATCTAGATACTTTATGAGTTCAGATATGTCTCCTTCTATGCGTTACACAGTTCATGGCAAGATTATAATATCCTCTTGAAGTGTATAAAAATGAATGAAGAAGAAAAAATCGCAGCTAAAAAATGTTGTCGAGGTGTGAAAAATAACTGGCCACAGGTTGGCCACCTCGCCAGGTGGGTAAGGGGAAGGGGGGTAGGTTAGCTGCCGCTGCCGCTGCCGCTGCTGTTGCTGCCGTTGCAAGCCTGAAGCCTGTTCCTGGGCACGCATCGAAGGTGTTGAAAGCTTTGCGCTTCTAAGAAACGTTTGTCGTTGTTGTTGCTGTTGTTGTGATTTTGGCTGCTTGATAGGATGAGAGCGCGCTACTTCTGTAGTACGAGTCGGCAGCGAGGCAGCGAGGCACCGGTACGGAAGATGATATTTGTCGATGGTGTCCGAGGTGTTAAAATTACCCCAAAGGTACATAATAATTACCTTAAATTGCAAAAACAGCGAAATAAATTTTCAAACTGCCACAGACAACGCCGCACAGCCCAAAGCCCGCGTTACGATAGCTGCCTCCCTTCCCTCTTCACCCTTCCCATCCCCCTGCTGTCGTACCACCCGTAACCCCTTTGGTAGGCATAAAAGAAACCCTTTAAGCAGCCCGAACACGCGGTCACGTTTGAAGAAAAGGAGAAGAAGAAGAAGAAAGACGGCCAAAGCGTTGCCAGATCGTTACGTAGGCATGCAAATGCCGCCGAATGGGGCGTGTGTCCTCCATAAAAATTGAATGCTGTTGCGGTAATTAAGCCAGGGTACAGCTCGAGGCAGGGAGCAGGCGGAGGCGGGGGGAGGTGTGCCACATATATCGATGGGGACATTTTGTGAGTGCTGGCCGCAAGAATAATGACAAGACGAAGAGTCGGGCATGTTGCCACGGGCTGCTGCCGCCGCCGCTGCGATCTATTTAATTAATTGCTAACAAGTCGCAAAATGTTTAAATGGTTTATGGCAGCAAAGGACGGGCGGGCGAGGGGCGCAGAGCGGGGAGCTGCCCTGCGCGATCGCCTTGAAAGCGCTTTGGGGCTTTGCCATAAAGACAAATTGTGGCAGCTTCTCGGCTGCTGCTGCTTCTTCTCGTTGTGCGGCCATAAAGCCGCTGCATTGGACGCATTTTGGGGCAGTCGGCAACGTGACGATTTCATTTTGTTGCACCAGGTCAAGGCCTGAAGTGCCAAGTGTCGAAAGATAGAAAGAACGTCAACTTTAGAAGTTAAATAAACAGGCTTTAAGCCTTTCCTTGTAGAGTATGTAAATCTAGATATTATATAGTATATGCAAATGCAGGTATATCGAATCGTGTGGTGCATTGGGCTCCTTTGTGGTGCGCTTAAAGCTTACGCGTGGTGACAGTTTTTGGGTGCAGACAAATGGGAAGAGGCAGCGAGACGACCAGTCGGACGACATGAATGTCAACGCGATTGTGATCATGATCATGATATATTTATTGTAGCTCTTGTTGTTGTCGTTGTTGTTTCTGTTGCTGTTGTTGCTGTTGTTGCTGTTCGTCTTCTTCTTGGTGAACTTGAGTGAAGCGCGAATCGTATTTATCACTGTGAGAAATGAGTTGTGAGGCAGCAATTATCATTAAAAGTAACATGACATGCTGGCCGAAGTGGCCCAGGCACTTGCCCATATAGTAGATGCTACCGACGAGGACGCCAGCTCCCTGGAGATGCAACAGATCTGGCCGAAATGTGAACTGTTTGGATTGATCTGTGTCTAATTAATGACGACCGAGCGCCCCATGGCTAGGCCGCAAAATTATGCAAAGTGCATAGATGCAAAGGCCATCTAAAATATGTGCTCCAGGGACTTGCGCTCGATATCCTTTGCAGAGAACAAACAAACAAACAAAGAAACAAATCAAGCTAATGCATTTTGCGGTTCATATTGATATTCGCCCGCGCAGCGGGTGGAAGACGAGTAGCACACGCGGCCAGAAAAACCGAATGCCAGAATTCCGCAGAAGCCAGCAGACAGAGTATCCCTGATGCCCATACTCTCTCTCTCTCTCCACACACAGTTTGGAATTTCTTTGGAAAACAAAACTGAATATATTTTTTATATATGCTATATTACTCTTCTTATTCTTCTTATATTTGTATCTGTTTTCGCTGCTCTGCTCTGCTTTTTTTAATGTAATTTTTCATGCGCCGTTTTCCTTCCTTTTTATTTTTTGTTTTCTACTCTTCGATTCGAAGCAGATGCAATTAATCTAAATCCAATTATAAGACAAAGCGTTCCAAGGACCATTACACAAAGAAATAAAAGAACAAATCTCGGACTTGCAGAAGATGCGCTGCGAAGTTGTAGCTGTTTCTGTATCTGTATCTGTATCTGTATCTTTAGCTGTTTCTGTATCTGTATCTGTAGCTGTATCTGTATCTGTAGCTGTTTCTGTATCTGTATCTGTATCTTTAGCTGTTGCTGGTGAAGTGCAGCCGATTAATATTGAAATCAATACGCTTAACAGCCTTTTGTTTGCCGGCCCCCCTCTCACTTCCTCTCCCTCTCTGGCAGCCTCCATTCACCCCTCGCACTGGCCATCGCCTCCGGGCAGCGTATCGCATTACTCCTCTTGGCCCAGGCTGCAATCTGCAGCGGCTAACAAGATGCATGAAGTGTCTAAATTGGTGTTGAACCATATTACCCTCTGACTGACCAACGCCTGCGCCAGCGCCTGCTCCTGCGCCTGCTCCTGCGGCTACTCATGGATTCTTAATGGCAACAAGTTCGCTGAGAACGGAGCATGGGTTGAGGGGTTCACGATATTGCAGAAAGGCAACTGCAAACTGAAACTGATCTGATTTGCCTTGTTCAAAATTTGGGCACAGACAGGACTTTGTGTAAAGTTAATGATCGCAAGGATCATTTCTAGACACAGATTCTCCCAGAACTCGAGCTCAAGTAGTCTACTTAAAGTGGGCAGCATGTAATGCAGTCACACCTGCCCCGAGCTGAGGGTCAACTTATGACAATTGGGTATAAAACTCTGAGCCGATTGCTCCCACAAGCGTGGACCACACAGCAACTAATCGAAGTCTGAGTACCTTCTTCATAGAGACCAGCTTTAGTCTAATGTACTCCAAGCTGCTCTCCACTGATCGAAGTATCGGTTGAGTTCGGCTGGGGCCGAACGGTCAACGCAACGATTTATGTGACTTAATTCCCTCGAAAAGAGCAAACACAAAATTGTCTGACAATTGTAGACTCCAGAGCTAAGACTGGCGGGAGGGGAGGCAGCTTGTAAGTAATATGCCCCGCATGATATTTGTCCTCGTCCGGGGGAATTCCGAGTCGAAAGGATTAAAGACAGCGCCCACGCGCGAACAATGGAATTAAATATGAAAAAACTCCTTATATATATATAGATTTATATATTTGATGGCCAGCTCAGGATAAAGTCAATGAAATTTATGACTTATTTAACGCGTCTCGGGACACATAGAACACAGGCTTCTTCTTCTACCTAGCCAATGACAAAGCAATTCGTATGTGCCCGAGTCTGAGCCCGAGTCTGAGCCTGAGCCTGAGCCTGAACCTAAGGGTTCTGCCTGCGCCTGCCTTCAGATCCTGCGGTCGTTAATAGCTCGCATTAATTCCCTTCAGATGAAAATATAGTTGGAAAAGTGCGTCTGCTTCTTCTGCGTCTGCGACTTGTGTTTTCATTTTTATTATTTCTCCATTTACCTTATCTATTTCGTATCGAAAGGACGCGTTATCCTGCGGTGTAGTTTTAATAATTTCATATTTCATTGTGGCTCTGCCTTTTGTGTTTGGTCATCGCGTTTTATTTTCCTTTTTATTTTTGGGAAATTTACACCAAACTCTATCGCAGCCAAAATCTTTAGACGATAGCTGGAGGGAGGGGGCCTCCACTTTGGGCCAGGAGTCGCCGTCTGAGCCTGGCCAGAAAAGTGCCAGAACGTGTCGTTGCCTTCTAATTGCCATTTAAGCGCTCTAATGACTGCTCACATCTTCGCAAGAGGCACACGTCTTGCTCTCAGTGCAGCTGAGAAAGCTACAAGTGGAGTTGGGAAGAAGTATTAGCAGGGAAAATGTGATAATCCAGGGATAGGAACCCTTCCAGAATGCACTTCAATTGGAAGAATTTTATAGAGTTTCAGTGATCGGTTCATAAGCCCATGGCATGCAAGTGCAGATCTATGAGTTCTGACAGCTGCGATTTATACGATTCCAAAAACGATATCCTTCCTACTCAATGCCTAGAAACATGGGCTCCAATTTTGGGTATAGTATAGTTGTCATAGCTTAAGATTTCATTTAATTGTAAATGACATTAACGAAGCTTGGGGAAAACCGACTGAATGGGCAGAATTGCGAAACATAAGTATATGAAACAGGTTAAGAGAAGCAATTCGTTTAAATATGTGTCTCTATACATAAAACTGTCTCTCCTGGCTGACTGACTGACTGACTGACTGACTGAATGACTGACTGAATGACTGACTGACTGACTGACTGACTGACTGACTGACTGACTGACTGACTGACTGAATGACTGACTGACTGACTGACTGACTGAATGACTGACTGAATGACTGACTGACTGACTGACTGACTGACTGACTGATTGACTGATTGATTGGTGATCAAGGCAAAACCTAAACCTTTTGTGCTGGAGATGCTTGCTAGGACGGCCGCTAACTCATTTTCAAAGATCTCTCCCCGAATCGATTTGAGATGTGTTTCACAAATGTTTCGCCCTCATGAATGTCAATTACGGGTGAAAGGTTAGAAGCGTGAATCTTTAAGTTTCAGCCGATCGACCCAAGTTTTGACTATACCTAAGATACTTAAAGAATGTTTGGGTTATATATTGAATGAAAATATCTTCGTTTGCTTAGCCTAATTCTTATTTGTTTTCCTTGAGCTCAGTTATCTAAGGCAAAGCAGCATTATATAAACTGATGAAGTTGGCAAATAATGGAAGAGTCTGCTTTTACTTTATTTAATGCATGGCAACGGCAGAAGAAATGCATCTATAAATGAGCTATAAAAATTGAAGAGCAAGTCGAGGAAGTTAATAAACGTTGCCCGAGGCAACAGTTGCCCGAGGCTGTGGCTGTTGTGGACCCTTGTTGTAAGCGTGTCCGCCTTACCTCCGGCTCAGCTCCGCGCCCCCTGCTCTGTGTACAACTGCTTGACGCGTGTTAACTTAACTTTCACTGGGGCATGCCTCAGCTGTTGGTGCAGCAGCCCGCCGTGGCTTCAATTTGCG
The DNA here is from genome assembly GCA_037075305.1 of Drosophila kanekoi. Classification (NCBI taxonomy): domain Eukaryota; kingdom Metazoa; phylum Arthropoda; class Insecta; order Diptera; family Drosophilidae; genus Drosophila; species Drosophila kanekoi. The sequence goes on from JBAMCE010000234.1 coordinate 211,471, forward strand.
TGCATGGCTGCTATTTTGAATGCCAACGCGCGATTGTTGATTGACTGGACACGCGTGACGATCGCCAGAGACAGAGAGAGAGCGAGAGAGAGATGAAGGGAGAGGGAGAGCAATTTGTGACTGCGTGTGGGTCAACAGGGGCCAAGTGTTGATAACTTTATTTCGACAGATCTCGACGCACAACGGAACTGGCTAGTTAAAATCTTATTAAGATCTCAAGCGAGCAGAGACCACCCCTTGCAGAAAATGCGCTAAATTCATTTTAATTAGGCTTGATTAAAATGCAATTTACGAACAGCATATTTCAATTGTCTGCGGCGGCGACACGCAGACACGCAGCCAGCTGCCCGGAGATCGAGAGCGCAGGATCATCGATCCGTGGTGGGCGCCCATCAATCTCAGCGTCTGGCAAATAAAGTCATTAAATTCAAATCAAAATTATGCCTGCAATTTGGTTTTTGGGTGGCCAATTGATTCGGGCACGGGATTTCAATTACCAGAGAAAAGGTTCCTTCGAATCATGGCCATTATGCAACAACAATAAAAATTGCAACAAAAAGCAAATTAAACGTAAATAATACTGTGCAGCGCAGGCTATGGCCAGGGAGGGAGGGAGGCTGCCTTGGCTTGGCTGAGATTCGATGGTGGAAATTTAATATAGCGCAGGCAAGTGAAGAAGTCTCGTACACTTGGCGAAATCTTCAAGACTCTGTTGGTATTTGGAAATATTAGAAAATGAAAGAGATTCTCTCTGTATATGCTATTCATTCAAATTTGGGATTTGCTCAGGGATCAGGGTTGCGATATCGATTTTGATCGATTGCTTAGAAACATGGCAAGTTATCGAATATCGGAAGCAAACAAAAGCGGGCTCTACGAGGAATTATGTTCAAAATATCATGTCTCTAGCTCTTGAGGTTCTGAGATCGACGCGTTTATACATTCGGACGCACGGACGGACAGCCACACAGACGGACTTGGCTAGATCTAAAGGCTTCCTTCTGCCTGTTCCATACATTTTCACTAAAACAATATTCCCTTTAACCCCACATTCAATGGGCTCAGGGTAGCAGATGATCCATCTGCTTGCCCCAAACTATTTGAGCTCAAGAAATCTTCAAAATAAAGGTTTGAGAGCTTGAGAATGAACATCAAAAGATTGTGTTTAGATTCTTTGACCTATTTTGCTATGCAGATTCTTCTGTAATGTAATGAAAATTTCTTCTCTTTCCTTTGTAATCATTTCCACCCAACTCTGTGAACTCAGGATCTACAAGAGTTACAGGCAGCAGATCTTGTGTGTGAATTTCCTTAAGCTAATATTATTATGTTATTCCAAAGATTCTCTTAAAGATTTGCATATGGCAAATTATTAGTAATATTTGTTGTAGTTCAGCCTCATTTTATATATTGCCCAAAAGTCCATCCCGTTTATATCAGAACTTCTTTGTCAACCTGGTTTTTTGCGAGTGTGCAAAGAAATGTGTAAGGTGAAACCTGAGGCACATGCCATCTTTTTGGCATTTAGTTGAGCGAGTCGGTGTGTCTCCTCGTCCCTGGCATTGGCATTGGCATTGGATTACCCTAAAAATTAGGCACGGGTCTGAGGCGACGGTAGCACCCACGTGGTTGGGCTACTGTGCAACGAATGCGCCGTCCACAGCTGGCGCGGGTCAACGAAGAAAGAATTGCCCAGATGGGCAGATGTCAAAGATGAATAACAAAAAAAAACTTGACCTTGTGACCAGAACGAAACGAGTTCAGTTTGTCGCAAAAATGAATGTTTGAAATCTCTTTAGATTTGGTCGTTAAATTTCATGGCTAGTCCAAATATTGACACAATACAAATGCCAAATGTGAAATTAATTTGGCTACAGTTCGGCCCAGAAGACACTTGCAACAGTTGCTTGCCACACAGTTGCAGTTGCAGTTGCATCAGTTGCGCTGCGTGGCGCCACAGCGCAAGACTCATCCCAGACTCATCCAAGACTCATCCCAGACTCATCCAAGACTCATCCACGACTCATCCAAGACTCATACGAAACTCATTTGAATGCACAATCTTGCACTGCACTCGCATTACGTAAGCGGCCCCTTGCCTGCCCCATGCGTCTCGGCTTGGGCCACAAGCTGAATGCAAGTTTATGAATGAAAATTTCGCACGCTTCAAGCTGCAGACTCTGAATGGGGCGGAGCGGGGCGGGTAGTTGAGGATGGGGGGAAAGAGACGACTTGGAGCTGCACCTGATAATTGACAAAACCTGACAGCACTGAGGCATCTTCCTCTTCTTCTTCTTCTTATTCGTTTTCTTCATACACTTTTTGCCCCTTTTTTTCCTTATTTAGTTGCCTTTTATTTTTGGTCAAACCCGTATGGGAAGTGGGCAAGGCAAGAGCTGAGCAGCAAACAAGCAAGAGTACTCTAGTCGGCTATACTCGACTAGCAGATACCCTTAGCCGAGGCCGAGTTCTTTCTATGGGTATTATATTCTGCCTCCGATTCCCAAACGTTTTGCTCTCCACAATATCTATAGACATATGTGTTGCAAAGTTCTTGCCGTAGCTGAGCAGCCCGTCTTGGCTAGAGCCAAGCCAAAGGGCAACGACTTGATTTCATTTGACAGTTTATCGCTGAGGTTTTGCGGTTGCGTTGCGTTGCGTTGCGTTGCGCTGATTGCCCGAAAGTGAGCGAGGCAGAATGCGAGGCACTTAAAGTGCGTACAGAATCAGTTAGAGAAGAGGTCAATAGACGTGTTCCAGGAACTGTCATATTGCCAGCACATGCAGCCAAGTTTCTATGTATCTATGTATATATTTATCTGTGACTGCACTGATGCATCTGTGAGGTTGCATTTCAAAATATTTGCGACGCCAGCGCGCTCAAGTGTTTGCGCGCGATGAAAGGATACATCACAATACAAAAGCGGGCCAACAAAAGGACAAAGTATATCCTTAAATGGTTGCGATATAGATATAAGCTATTCACATTTACTCAACTGCCCTGTCAGCTATGCTAAGCCAAGTTGCATGCATATCAAAACAAATATGGACATAGGACACACGTCCTTATAGGGATATATAGATATATTTATATGTGGGCGCACTTCAAAGGGTTTAAGCGGAACACACCCGAAACTGAACGAATGCTGAAATGTTTGGTCATTGCATGGCGCAATCCTTTTTTTGGAGTTCTTCTTTGTTTTGGTTTTTTGGGTAGATTGAGAAGAAGCTGCAGTTAAAAGGATTACGCGATAAACTCTTGAACTGGTGCTGCGCGTGGCTTATGCGTTGCATCCTGCGCCAACGGGTAATTACAGCACATGATTTATGGGGCACCGGGCAAAACCGGGCAACGGGCAACGCGCAACGGGCCACAACTTGGCCAGTCGAATGGGCAACAACAACAATCGATCGATCAGTTCAGCTCTGTCCGCCCATTTTGGCCCCTTTGGGCGCAGCCAAGTCGCTCGCTTTGCCCCTGCTCAGCTCCAATAACAACAACAACAACAACAACAGCAACAAACGCATTGCAGATGCGTCTTGGCGATTTTTATGCAAATACATGGCTCTCCCCCCCTGCTGCTCGCCTGACCAACCTTTGCAGAGTGTTTGACAAACCTGGCAGCACCGGCAGACGTCACCAAAGCACCCGCCACCGCAGATTGATGACACCAAAGACAGAGCAGGAGCCGAAGAGTGAGCGAGACAGTCTAGATGAAGAGGTTAAACGCCTGAAACTTTAGCAGGAAAGCAGGCGAGCATAGTCTAGTCGCCAATGCTCGACTGCAAGTAACCCTGTAAAAATTTGTCTGAAATACCTGTTTATAGTTCCCAAGATCAAGCTATCAGATATATTAGCATTGGGGTCAGATTAAGTTCTAAGCATGCATATAAAGTCTAGACGAGACGAGACGAGAGACAAAGTATGCTTCTGATAGACTAAGCATATCTGACATAAAAAGATATATTGAAGCAAAACTCAGAGTTTACCATGCATGTAGATTCTAGGCGAGCTTATATACAAAGTATGCTAAGATAAGCTCTTAAAGTTCCCGAGGTCATATAGGTGGACTTAAGATATCTGAAGAACATATCATTTTTGAACCTAAGATATTTGAAGAATATATCAATGTTGAGGTCAGATTCATTACTAATCATATATATCCATTTTGCTAAGAGTAGCTCTCATAGCTCCCGAGTTCACATAGGTGAGGTATATACAATTATGGCAGACAGTTTCTATGTTAAGCACACAGATAAAGTCTTGAGTCTCACCCCAATGTGTGGCATGCTCCACATGCAGGCAATTCTTGTTTCCTGGGTACTTCAAAAACTATTTGCCGCTTTGCGATATTAATTTTTGCCTTACTTCCACTTTATGAGCAAAATCCATATAATCCATCAAAGAACATCTCAGACGTTCGTTGTACGTGTTTCGGAATTTCAATGCGAGATCTTTGCAAAAGCGACAACACACACACACACACCCCGTATTGGATACATATATATTCTGCTATACTACGTGCCAGCTCTTTGAGGTTGCAACTCGGGAACTGGGAACTGGGTCTGCAACTGCCCCTGGGGCACGTGTGGCAATGTCAAACGTTTCTGTTTCTGTTGTTGTTGTTGTTGCTACAATTCTTCTGGTTGTTGTTGTTGCTATTTTTATTGTCGTTGTCATGGTTCATAGTAAACCGTCTCAAGTGCTGGGCAATTAGATGCCAAAATAATGTGTAAGAAAAAACACATGAATATGGATATAGCAAAAGGAAATTGAAAGCAAAAACATAGAAAAGCAGAAAAAACTGCAGCCACACTTGACTTTTTGTTATTGCAGCGCGAAACATGCCACGCCCAGTGGCAAGTTCGTAAATTGTTTGTGTTGACAGTTGGGATTAGATCTACAAGCTACAAACTGCAACAACTCGAGTTGATGTGTTGAAAAAATGGCATTTAAAGTAATTATTTTAAGTCTTTAATTGAGACAAAACCAACAACTCGGGTGGTCTTTTCGAGAACTATTCGTATAAACCGAACCTAGTAAGAATGTTAAAATTGGGATGAAATGTTGCATTCGTAATAGACAATGATTCTTCGAGCACATAAAGTATATACATACGTACATATATTCATCCTCACTGCTCATCAGCATCAACAGACGAGTCGATCGAGGCATGTCTGAGACTAACGAAGCTAGAGACTGGATCTTCAAGTCATCGATAACTTACCCTGTTGATCGATATATATATATGATATATATGCCAGGAGATCGATATATATCGTTGTTGTCAAGCTGTTTTTCGACCATCTCATAGAAACCTTTAAGAGTCACAAACAGAGACTTAACTAGCAGAATGTAATATGCACATTTTCTCTTAATCTTAGACTTTGGTATTGCATACTGCTCATAAAGATTAGAATCAGGCCAAATCGAGCGTAGAACCAGTATTCTAAAAGCAACTAGTTCAAGCTTGGCCAGATTATCAGCTGGCTTGCAATCCACATTTGTCGTTAAGAGAAAACACAATAATTATGCTTCCTTATGATATGATTTTCCCTTCACCTCTTCGTTAACAACGAAAATGCTTCTCTCTCGTGTGATTTCCTCTTTTGAGAACATGAAAAACCCCGCCGAAAGCCCTTTAGCATTGGGTTTGCCTTTAAATACGAACATTCAGCTTTGATTTAACCTTCGGGTCTTTTGACTCTTAGCTAATGCGCGATTAAGGGCACCTGAACAGATCTCGTGAGAGCTCGTGCCAATTGTCCAGATTAGAAGCTAATAGGTCCAATAATTATGACAGGTAGCCTCCAGAAGCTTGAACCCTTTCATGTGCCAGCTCAGCCAGGCTCGCCGGCAGGTGTAATATTAAGCGCTCTGAAACAGGTCAGTCAGATAGAGCCAGGTAGCTAGATGGACGAGCGGGCAAGGATCAGTTCGGGATTTTCTGGCATGCAAAAGGACAAAGCAGGCGGCGTGGCCATGAGGCGCAGAGCCCTCCATTGTAAAGTCAGGGTCAGAGCCGAAGGTTGTAAAAGCCGAAAAAAGAATATATATCGAATGCCGCGGCTCTAGGAATTTCCCGAATGTCATAAAAGCGTTTTGAATGATTCCCAAAGCCAGCAAAATGCCGCGACTGCAACGCGGATCATCATCATCATCAACGTCATGATGAGATGAGATGAGCCTCAGGCTGAGCCTGAGCCTGAGCCTGAGTCTGGGTACGGCTGCGGGTGCTGGCGTTAGGTTCTCGACTGTGGACTACCTAAGCGCCGGCGACAGCGAGCAAAGTTATCACATTGGGTATGTAACTACATTTATCACAACCTAATATGACAAGTCGAATAACTTTTGCCTGACTACCCGGCAGCCCCCCTCCCATCTCTCCCATCTCTCTCTCTCTCGCTCTCTCGCTCACTCTCTTGTCTCTTGGCTTGACAACTTGTTGGAGAGACTTTTGTCCACTCGTGAGCCTCTGCCCCGCTCGCTCTGTGTGTGTAGCTGTCAGAGTATTCGCTAATTGGAACATATTTTGCTGCATCAGCTTCCCCCGCGACTCGCCCTTCGCTTTCCTTGTGCATGATGATGTACGCGCAGTCCGTTTGGGATTTATGCATCCTCTGCTGTGCACAATGAAGATATCAGAATTTTGTGAGGCCTTGTCGCAAGTGCAAATAGTTGCGACTATCAAAATTAGCCGTGGCTAAGGGGACTAGCGGAGGGAACGGCGAGGGGAGGGCAATCGATGCCCGATGGAGTCCACATCCATAATTCATAACGCTAATTAATAACGCCCCGTTTCAAATGTTGCGTGTGTGTGTGTGTGAGAGATGAAAGCCAAAAATGCCGCCCTATACACATAACAGGATAATGAACTCGAGACACCACGCCCACACAGCGCCCCTCTCTCTTCACCCCCCTTTTGCCGCTTGCTCGGCCCCGGTGCCTTATTGAAATTCAAATAAACCTCCTTTCTGAACGAAGGGTTTTCAATGTGAGTTTTAGTTGGGGCTCGACGCCCTTTTTTTTCTCTGGGCATTGCAAGTCTGGCATGAAAAATGTAACGCATTGAGGAAGATAGCTTCTAGGGTATTTAGTATTCAGCATAACTTCTTTCACTGCATGGCTTGTTTTTTTGGTGGTTTAATATATGTTTTGTTTTCGGCTATCGCGGCGTTCGCATCGCGCCTTAGGTGTAAAAATAAATGTTTAAAGTAACAACTTCTTAAAGAGCTGAATTATGGGCCACATGCGCGGCCGGGCAACCCCCGCGCACACTCCGGCACACCCGCGCCACATCTGACCGTGAATCATGCCATCAATCTGTGGATCCTTAGCATAGTCGAGAGCCCGAGCCTATAATTTGTACAAATTTGTTGGCCTGATTGATGCGACGGCGGCGCGTTTCTTCACAAAGTTGACCATGTGGCGCGCCAAAAAATCTATTAAACAACATTTCGAATTAAGTCCAAAAACAGAAACCATGAAGACGAAGAAGAAGCAGCAGCCAAAAACCAGCTGCCTTGTGTCCTTCCCCCCAGCTGAACAATGCACAACTTGACAGTTGCTGTTTATCAAATGCTCATTTCTTATGCTCAGCCATAAAAACACAAAAAACAAAGGTGAAAGTTCTTCCGGCGCTGTCGTTTTCAATGCTCTTTCATAAGCCTTGCCTACTATTCTAATATCAAGGTGCAGTAGCGTCTCCCCCCTCTAGCCTTTAACCTCTCTCAGCCCCACACTCTATTCGGGAGACAATCGCATTGAGTTGTCAAGTGTCAGCGTTGACATTGAAAGAATAGAATGAAATGAAAATAATATGGAATAGTGTTAGAGTAGAGAAAACTCCATGCCCTTACACTTTTCATTCCCACTTTGGGCCCATATGGAGACCCCGACCCCGACCCAGACCCAGACCCAGTTCTTATAGGGCCAAGGTGACAATGGCTTCGGTTCTCGTGGGTCCTTAGAGAAATCCTTCATTGTTCTGTTGCTCTTTAATGTGTCAAAATATAGTCCAAAGAGTGAGTCTGTCTTTTTTTTGTTGTTTTTTTGTTGTTTTGTAATGCAAAAGTGATTTATTGTTCGGTTTGCTCTGTTTTCGGGGCGTGGGAGCGGACAATCGCAATCGAACAACAGACTCTTTAATATAGTTGAGAAAGAAAAAAGGATTTCGATTCATGCAGCAAAACAGACTCGAAATGCAAAGGTCTTCGTCTCTAGCTTAAAATGAGCTGGGATTTTAAGAGAAAGAAACAAACATATTTTTACAAAAGTTTGAAATCTGACTTTCAGAAAATGAATCTGATTTGAGGCAAAATCTAAAAAATATAGATAAAACTTAAATTAATTTTGTAAAGTTAAGTTTGTTGAACTTTAGTCTCAAGTTTTCAAGTATATTTCTGGCTTAAATAGGAATTACTTCATATAAAATTTCCTCAACCGAAGCCAAATATTGCTTTGATTGAGCTCCGTCTTGTTATTGGAAATAATTAAAGTTAAAATTGCTTGACATAAGAAATTTCTTTGCATTTTAAGCAATTTCAACCTAAGTTGGGTTTAAACATTGTTTTCACTGTGCATTTCGTGGGATCAATCAACCTCTTACTCGATATCACATGCATAATTATTTTTGCCTTTTCTTTAATTATTTTGCCATTTCTTCAATTTATACTTAAATCAAGAAGTTTACATCCATATTAGAGAATGAAAGAAGAGAATTTGGGCTAAAGCTTAAGATAATTCTTTCTTGAATTTGTATACCACTCGAAGAACGTACTATTTCGTATATTCCATAAGGAATACGAATCTTATATGAAGATATGAAGATTATTGATTGTTGGTATGAGAAAAGATTTATTAAATGAAGTATTTCGTGCGCAGTTTAAGCTTATTATGCATATATTAAACGAACTGTCTTTTATCTAGGTTTTCATAATTTTGTAATTTCTATATGAAATCTTTTACCTTTCCTCCTGCCACAGGGGGGGAGGGGGTATGTTGCGGAAAGTGTGAGTGTCGGTCACTCTGTCAGTCAGTCACTCAATCAGTCAGTCAATCAATCAGTTAGTCAATCAGTCAGTTAGTCAGTCAGTTAGTCAATCAGTCAGATAGTCAATCAGTCAGTCAGTTAGTCAATCAGTCAATCAGTCAGATAGTCAGTCAGTCAATCAGTCACTCTGTCAGTCACTCAATCAGTTAGTCAATCATTCAGTCAGTCAATCAGTCACTCTGTCAGTTAGTCATTCAGTTAGTCAATCAGTCAGTCAATCAGTCAGCCAGTTTGGCAGTGTGTCCATCAGTCTCTCATCTCTATGCATAGAAATTGTAATTGGAAATGTTCTGAAAAACTTCATTGCAGCCAAAAAAATCATCTTAATTTTCGTATTCAGATTTTTCAAATGTTTTCATTTTCAACAAATTCGAAACAACTGAAGATATATTTTGAATATTTGTGCTTTAGTTGAGTTTTGGCACCAATTTTGGATATGTAAATTTAGCTACTTTTGGTATTTGGCTCGTCGGATCCGTTACAGATTCGATTGCCTTCCGTTCTCTTAAGCAGTCGCCGCCTATTTCCGGTTTTGCGAAATGCTCGAATTCAATTGAAATAGCATATCTGAAGTATTTATTTGAATTGCTTGGCGATAAGAGAGTTCCCCGTACTGGTCCGCCCTCCCCCTCCCCTGCGCTACATGGCCTTAGCTCTCCTGCTCTATATACACATAGCTGGATCTCTCTCTCTCTCTCTCTCTCTCTCTCGCTCTGTATCTCTCTCTTTCGCTCTCCTGTACTCAAGTGCTTCGAGCACGCGTCAAGGGCGTCATTTTACTTATCAGCTTGTGGCCTCTGAACCTGGAACCTACCTGCGCTTTTTTTTCTTTTTTCATTTTTTTATTTATTAGTTTTTATGGTGTTTTTTCGTGTAATTTGAATTTTGTAGTTTTCAACCACGCGCCAAGACGGGGTTTTTCTCGTTCTGTTCATTTAGGGGCTTTTACTTTAACTCTACCCTAATCCCGAGCTACCTGATGATGATGACGCTGGCGATGAGGCGCGTGTTGATGTGTCGGTTGATTAGGCCAAGTGAAGAGAATAGGGTTAAGAGCTTGCCTCTTTGATCTGGGCCCGTACGCTAATCCCGGCCCGTGTTTCAGTTTTGAATATTAACGGCTTCTCTGATGGCCCGCACATCCTGCTGGCGGCCAGCTGCCACTTATAACCAAACCCCAACTCTCGACTCCAATCAGCTCCAATCAATATTTATATTTACATCGGCTCGCAAATAACTTTGCGTTTGGGCCAGATGCAGCACGGGCAGCCCATCATCAGCCAGCCCGCATCTTTGCGGTAATTCGCATTGTGAAAGGGGATGGGGGGGGGGGGGGGTGAGAGTGAAGAATCTTTCAGTTTGCTTAATAATTGTCTTTTATTTCATTTACAACAACTAATTAACATTTAATAATTTGCAATAATAGAAAAAAAATCGATCTGCTTATATAATATTTTATATATTTTATGAACTGGTCTCAAGTTGAACTTAAACTAAACAAAAAAAAAATGCGCTTAAATTATGCAAAAAAAAAAAAATAGTAAATTGTAAAAAAAAATATTCATTAAAATAATATGTATAACTAATGTTTAGAGCGAAGAAAAAAAATATGATAATCATAACTAGGCTAGAAACTGAGTCTATTTACAATTTGAGGCACTTGGTTCAACTCAAAATATTTTGACTAGAAGGCAAACAGCAGGAATTATGATTGATGTTCGTTTTGAGGGGGGGGGGCTTTACTGCTCCTGCCACAGCGATATATAGTCGAGTATTTCCTCATCATCGGGCGTGCAGTCCTCCTCGTCCAGCTGGAAATGCTCGTACGGCTCGAATTTCAGCTGCAGCTGGGCATCCATGGCTGCCACGGGCGGGGATAGCTGCTGTGGCTGTGCCTCATAGGTGCCCGAGTCGAAGGACATGCTCGAGTTGAACGACGATGTCGGCGAATGGCAGCCTCCAGTTGTTGTTGTTGTTGTTGTCGCCGCTGTTGCTGCTGTTGTTGTTGTTGTTGCCGCCAGCGTGTTGTTATTGAGCGTGATGGGCGTCAGCGGCTGATGGGGAAATTGCTGGCGCTGCAATTGCTGTTGCTGCTGCAGAGCTGTGGGCGTGGCAGCTGCTGTTAGCAAAGCGCTGCTATAGTAGAGATTATGGCCCAGCTGGCCGGGCTGGCTGCCCAAGCTGGAGCTGCTGCTCGAAATGGAGGAGCTATTGCTGCAGGTCTCCTCGTCCAGGCACAGATTCAGCTGAGCCATATTGCAGCTGTTGCTGTTGCTGCTCGGCCCGCCATTGAGATCATCGACCAGATCCTGCAGCCGCCTGATATACTCGACAGCGATGCGCAGCGTGTCCACCTTGGAGATTTTCTTGTGCGGACCACGGCCGCCGCCCTTGGTCAGATCCGCAATGATCGACTGTGGTATATGCTGGCGCAGTCGGGCAAAGCTATTGTTCACCTGCTTGACACGGTTCCGTTCACGGGCATTGCGCCGTTGCACGGACTGCGACTGGTCCACGTTGTACGGCGAGCTGGTGGAGCAGCAGGAGCTGCTGCTGCTGCTACTGCTGCTGCCGCTCGAGGCATTGGCCAGCGCCATGCCACGCGGCGTATATTTGCGCGTCTTGATCAGCGAGGCGCCGCCGGAGCCGGTGCCGGAGCTTGTCTTCAGCTCTGGAGCGGGCATTATGTGCTGATAGCGATACATTTTGCTTGCACCGCCGATTGTTGTGGGAAATAGTTCGGCGGCGTTTTTGCCGACGGCGCTTGCATTGAACACCACACTTGACATTATATATCGCTCGCTCTCTTTCTCTCGCTCACTCTCTGACTCTGTCTCGCACACACACGTTCGAAAAAAAAATTAGTATTATTTAACTTTTTGTTTTGGCAACGCTCAAGTTTGTTTTGTTTGCTTGAAGTACAAATTCGGTTTCTTTTTGGTTAGTTTTTGTTTTCCGAAGCTCAACTTGATCGTTTGACACCTTGCACAAGAATGAGTCCCTTCGTCCTAAACCTTCATGTTTTGTACCTTTCGCAATAGGCTGCGTGCGACTCACTCATGCGCTCTCGCGAACGTCGCTCTCGTGTCTCTCTCACTGTCTCGCTCTCGGCTTGCGCTCATGCGCTTACCTGTGTGTGTGCGCAGGTCACAGCGACGGCAACCACCTGGCAATTGAGTCACACGCGTGCGGCAACTGTTGAGCTACAGGTAGTGAGAGAGAGAGAGAGCGAGAGAAAGGCAGAGAGCAGCGGGTCTCTCAACTGCGCTCAGCTCTCTCGAGCTCGATCGCTGCCTGGCTGCCTGCTCGCTCCTGCCTGGGCCTGTGCCTGCGCCTGATAAGCCGCTCGCTCGCCAGTCTCGACTGTTCCCACTCAGGCAAAAACACAATCTAAGTAACTAAATAAATTTCACTCAGGGCCTATCTTGAGTGTCTTTTATTTTCTGATTGAGGATCGGTAGCTCGAGCTGCCTCTGAGCTTGTATGAGCTCGCGAGGATCAAGCTGTTCTCAGCTGCCTCTTGCTGTGCAAGCAGCTCAAGAGGCATGCAAAAGTTCACTCAGAGCTATTTTGCCTGGCTTTAATTGCGAGGATCGGTTGAGTGCATCGCTCGCTCCATTCTGTTCTGCCTGTGTCTCCCCTGTCCAACCTGATCAGCCAGTCGTCCCCAACAGTTCACTTCATTTAAATTTTTATGCGCGAGGATCATTAGTTCGAGGATCAATTGGCTCAAGCTGCGCTCTGCCGGCTCTTTCCTCGTGTGCACTCAAAACTTCACTTGCTGCACTTCGAGCATGTTTTTATCTGATTGAGTATACGAGGATCAGCAGCTCGAAGATCAGGACCTGTAACTGCGTCTGCTCTCGTGTTTGCCTTGTTCTCGAACCTGCGAAAATGATTTTCATTCAACAGGCTTGCAAAACTCACAGCTCGGCTGAGCGTATTTCGAGTGCCTTTTCGGCATTGATCGGTAAACTTTAGATCAGGCTTATTTTGTATTTGAGCGAGTTTGTCTTCTGATTGATTCGCGGCGATCTGTGGCTCGAGCTGCTCTGCTTGTGGCTCTGATTTTGATCGGACTGGGAACAGTTTCAGGCAAATGCTGCACTTACCCCTGACTGAGTGGCGAGGATCAGTAGCTCGCGTCTGAGCCTTTGGCTGGCAGCTGTCCTGCCCAGCCCAGCCCTGACCAGCCCAGCCCTGCCCTGTGCGTTTATGGCTTTCGACTGGATGGCTGGCTGCCTGGCTGAGTTGGCATGCCAGCAATTTGATTTCCGTGTTAATTAACTTAGCAAAACTCGCGATCGTCGTCGTCTTCATTTTATTTTTTAACAGCCCATTTCATGTGCAGCTCACGCACACGCCCCTATTCATTAGCGCCGCCAGTGCAAGAAAAGAACTGCCAAGAACTGGCTGAAGAACATAAGAACTGAGGAGCTGCTGAGCTGCGGAGCTGAGGAGCTGAGGAACTCGCCCCCAAACGCTTTGGCATGCGCGTGTCACCAGAGTCTGCGCTGGAACGGAACGGAACGGATTGTCGTGGTCGTGCTTATTAGCTATGCAGAGTCAGGCTTTGGTTAGGTGTTCGAACAATTTCACATATGCCTCTAATTAAACGATCAACAAGATCACAACTTTTTCCACGCATGCTGCAAACTTCCGTTTGACACTCCATCTCGCCTCTCCCTCTCTCGCTCTCTCGCTCGCACTCTCTCGATATGTTGGATCGTTTGATCGTGCGATCTTTGGTACGATCCATGGCCAGGTGCTGGCTGCTTTTCGATTTGGTTTTATTCGGTCTTATTGTTTTTTTCACTCTTTCAACTCGTTCCCATTGTTGTGTTTGCCCACATTTTGTGCTGAACCATCATCGATCGAACGAAACGGTAGCCGTGTCAATTTTCCCAAATTTCCCAATTTTTCCATTTTTCTCGTTTTCCATTTGCCATTTGCCAAAAACTCTTGACACAAAAACCCTTTTGACAGGCATGACCGACCGACCGATCGTCCGTTTGCTTGTTGCCGGCGCTGTTTACTTTGCATCCTTTGACAATTTGCGTAGCGTTTCTCGTCCTGTTCTTGTTTGCATGCTGCAGACTGGTATTTCTCTTCTTCTTCTTCTCTTCTATTTTTTGTATTTATGCATTGTAATGTCGAGGGAGCTCTCTCAGGGAATCGATGCCGTGCGGTCGGGTCCTGGCTTAGACTCCATTATTTTGGCATCATTAACACTTTTATTGTTCGCATCTCGGCAAATTCTTCTCTTCGACATTTTTCGCATGTCCTTTGACATATCCTTTTGGGCCGTCGTTCCGCTATTGCTATTCAAATTGATTTGATAAATGCAACTCTCGCTCTTCTCTACCTTTGACATTTGCAGCAAGCACATGATGTTCCTGTTGAAATGTTCAAAATAGGGTTGTGTGGTTTTCTGTGGGCCTTTTGTCTGACCCGTAGAATGCGTCCTGATGACCCATTGTAGTTGATTTCCCTCCATGCAGAGACTCTGCCAAATGCGGCATATGCGATAGGCAACTCGTTGAAGTGCATTTGCGTAATGATCGTCAATTGGAGGGAACAGATCGTGTCCATAGATCGGCTTATGGTCAAAGTCCATTGACAATCGCTTATGTTCTATTTGCCGACCTGGCTAAAGGATCGGCTTATGCTCCAAACATGCGGTATGTCTATGAATACTATGCCATGGATTCATTTGACCCATTGCAAGATCACATAAGAGAATCGGTCAATGGACAAAGTGTGGCATATTCATTTCATTAAATGAACTGATCGCCCGACTAACCTGCGATCGTGGCCTAACAAAAGGAATTACGTATTCTTATTGAGTTTTTACATGCAACGATCGCAACAAACAAAAAGTCAGGAGACGTTTGCTGATCAACATGATTAAAATTACATATATATATGTATACTTAGAAGAATGTTCTATGCTGCTTATCGAGTTCTAATAGAAGAAGCGCTGCTCATCATCTGAGATGTAGCTTTCAACTTTAACCAGAGTTTGCCACAGATCGAACGATCGAAACTATGCTAAGGGCACATGCGTAGTTGAACTTGCTTTCATACATTAAGTATCTATGCATTTGATCCTGCAACGCCTGCAACGATCAAGCCAAAGGGTTGGCTTTTGGTCAAAACGTAGAGCAGAGGATCGCTGATCATAAATATGTGTAGAGTCGCTGATCGCAGCACAAGAAATGGATCTTCGCTTCAGTCGATCAAAGGCCCGTCTGATCTTTTGGCTTTTGGCTAACATCTTGTACTGTACCGGACTGATCGCAGTTCGACATGTGAGTCTATATTTTGCCGGCAGATCAAACGGATGCAGCAATTAAAAAGTCAAATCTTTTACATATGAGCGAAACGCAAATCCAGATACAGTTGCTGCATCGAGCGATCGCTGATCGTATCGCCACGCTACCTGCATACTGGACTATTTTGCATGTTTTCCGTGTCCTGCTCGTCGAGCTGTAATCGGGGTCAACTTGGGGGTTAAGAATAGTGAAACAAGATCGTTTAGATCGGTTATCAAGCTGATCAACTGATCTATGCCAAAGCTGAGCTGCAGATCATGTGTTTGCTTTTTTTGTACATTTTTTTTTTGGGTTTTTCCAGTGTCCAGAGTCCGGTCGCTGCCGCACCCTGCGCTCTCTCGCTCCGTCTCTCTCTCTCTCTCTCTCTGTCTACCTCTCTTATTGTGGAAGTTGTTGCCCCTGGCAGCCGCAAACAACAACAGCCCCGCCCCCGCCCCCGCCCCCGCCATTGCCGACGCGTTCATATCCTTTTGCAACGCTTGGAAGATTTAAATGCATAATTATTTTGATATGATGCATAGTTCCGGGACCGGACCAGGCAACAGATACCAGGGCGGCGCGTGCGTTAATTGCGTGCGAGCGAGCTAGAGAGAGAGAGAGAGAGAGGGAGAGAGGGAGGGGTATATGCTCGCAGGACAGGCATATCCTGACTTGAAACTGGGGCGCGCGAGCATTGAGCGTTTTACCATTGAAACTTGAAATGCAAAAATGAATGTTAATTGAAACAAGTTTCCGTAAGGACCTGCCGCCGGCTGCCCTGCTGCTGAACCCCGCTGCCCTATGCCCTGGCCCTGGCTATTAGCCTGTCCGCCGCGTTCCCCGCCCTGCGTTGCCCAGGCAACCAAGCGTAGTTGTTGCTCTTTTTATTTTTTCCTGTTCCCCCACGCCCCGGCAGTCATTTTCGTAGTTAATATTTTAATTAAATGCAGGCACAGGACTCGCCCGGAACGCTCGCTCCGACGACGCGTGGCAGGTGTATTTACGCGACCAAACACCACGAATCTGCTGCGATCGTGGCACCAGGGGCACGGGCTTAGAGAGACAGCCTCTCCCCCTCTCTGTCTCTCTATCCCCCTCTTTCTATCTCCTTCTCTGTCTCTTGCTTACGTTTGAGTCTCGCTCTCTTTGTCCGCCGCTGCAGCTGAAAATGAACGCACACAAAAACACATTCGGCTAGGGGTTGCCTGTCTCGCAGTCGCATTTTGTATCCAAGTACAAAAAATATATATAAATAAATATATACACACCAAAATAGGGGAGCTCGAACCAGCGGAGCGGCCACGCGACCGCGCAAGCGGCTCATTGAACTTTGCGCACAGAGCAAAAGTTCACGACGCCAAATCCAACTTTGCCGAGCTCTGAGCTGAGATCGACGTTCAGCTTTCTGATTCTTTGCTTTTGCTTTGTTGTTTTGTATTGCTTAGCTACCCTACAAAAATTTCGAACACATTAGCTTTTTCACGGAACTTGTTTAACAGTTTCTTCAGCTCAAAGGATTTCCTCTGTTTTATATCATATAAGTAACTGCAATACTTGATCGTAATCAAAGCTGTTGATTTGTAGGTTGTTGTATATGAACTAGTTCAGCTGCAACTTAAAAATGTTCATCGACTGGTTCATATTTCAGCTCTGCTTGGTTCATATAGCTACATATGTGAACTCGCGATGTTGGAGTAGCTTTTAGCTATATTTAATTGGCTGCACTTTAAGTTCTGAACTCTTCCGAGTGGGTTTTGCAATTTCTAAGTTGTTTGAATTTGTGAACTAGTTCACATGTGGAACCAAAAGGTCAAAGCTTTAAGGCCGAAACCTTGCTTCATTTCGATCTAGATTCAATTTTCAGAAAGAGCATCAAATGTGCTCTTTTGCATGCCATAGAAAATGTTTGGAATATATTTTGTTTTATTTGAGTTTTGTTTTTGCTTCTCTTTTTTTTTTGGAGGTTTGCTTTATGAGTAGTCGCGGGCCAGAGGGACAAACCCACAAAGACAGACACAGCTGATAACTATCATTACCCGCAGCGGGCTGTATACAACTGTGTGTGTGTGTGTGTGTGTGTGTGTGTGTGTGTGTGTGTGTGTGTGTGTGTGTGTGTGCTTGTGTCTGTGTTTGGCTCTTGTTTTTGTATTTGGCTACAATTCTGCGGTCTGAACCTGAGCCTTCGTCTGAGTCTCAGTCTGATCATCATCAGCGTCATCATCATGTTGATGTGGTGGAAAGGAAGCGGCAACAAGAGCCAAGAGCCAAGAGGCAAGAGGCAAGGGGCAAGTTGCAAGTTGCAAGAACAAACGGCAGTAGCACGCACCATTAGATGCGGTCAACACGAAAACATCTGCTCTTCTCTGTGTGTCTGCCTCGTCTTCATTGGGGTCAACAGCTAACAGCTAAACGTGTGTTTTCCTCAACAGGGTCTGAGACGTGGCGCGCGCCATTTTTCGAGAGAATTGATGGAAAACCGAGCTGAAATGAAAAGTGTTTTGAAGCGTGTAAAACGAGCAGTTTTCAGTCAAGAGGTCAAGATTTCCATTGCAACTGATATCGCGGCGTTTCCCTGGTCCAGCCTAGCCAGAGCCAAAGCGACCCCGCCGTAGATGCAAATGAAGCCATTTGGTGTGTCCCACAAATTTATGGCCAACACAGTTGCGGCTCATTAAATTTTAATCAATTTTTCGTTGCGTGGCGCGATCGTAAATCGCAGTTTAGTTCGGGATTAGCGCATATAACGTTTAATTTTAAAAACGCATAAAATTTTTGTAACAATGTCTCTCTCTTCACGGCGACAGAAGACGATCGCAACGATCGCAACGATCGCAACGATCGCAACGATCGCGATGCGGCGATCGGCCTAGAAAGACACATTTTGCGCCTTTTAACGACGAAGATTGCAGGCTCGACAAAAAAAAAGATGCGAAATGAAAAACAAGCAAGAGTGAACTAGTCGGGTGTGCACGACCAAAAGATGCCCTGCACTCAGCGCCAAGCTGCCGTCAAAAACATGCCTGACTCCTGCTCCTTATACCCGAGCTTCTTCGACCCACACTTGAGGAAATGTTTTCTATATTAACTTCGGTGCTTATTGTCCGATCTTTTTGGAAATTGTAGGGCTTATAAAGTGTGTATGCACCAAAGCGCCAAGCTCTCTCTCCCTTTCTCTCTCTCTCTCTCTGTTCGGCGAGAGATGGGAGAAGGTATTCAAAAACTGGGTATCGATACTTATCGATATTATGGAAACACGCTTGTGATATCCAAGAGTATGTATTGCAAATGACAAGTATTTTGTTTTGCATAACGAACAGAAAGAAGATCAAGGCTAGATAGAGTTAGCTCCTAGATCTAGATCGAGTTCATGTATGCTCTTGGGCAGATCGAAGAGGCTTGCTTCGGCCTGTTACATGCATTCGCAGAGAAACATTATACCCCTTTCAGCCATTTGCAATGGGTATTAAAGACAAAACTTGTTTATGCCCAGCGTCGTCCTACTAGCTGCCACGCCCCGTCTCTGGGATGCCGCCTTGGACTGTCTGAGCGGCAGCCGTTTATTGATTTTTAATGAAGCGAACGGCAACGATCACTTTTGATGTGATCGAAACCGAAAACCCGTAGGCAGCAGCAGCAGCGACAGCAGCGACAGCGGCAGCGGCAGTAGCAAAACAGATACTGTCCGGGCCAACTACATCCCATAGAGCCTGTGGACCCCGCGCTTGGAAAGCGCCCCCCGCCGTCATCTAGAGCACATCCTGTCTAGCCAAATATTTGGCAACAAATCATCAATCAATCGACTGGCTGCATCTAATTATTCAGTGTGTGTGCGCTAATTTGTTGTGCCAAGTGCCAAACTCGACACCTTTTTTTCGTGTGCCCAAATTGGAAAAAAAAAGACGAAAAAGGTGCGAATCGGCACACGATCAGAGCGAAGGATCTTGGGCTCAAATCCCCGTACTCCTATTAGTGGCAATTTTAAGCTGATTTACGCAGCAGCATGTTCCAATTAAAGTTCTCTAAAATGCCAAGTGAGCCTTTTAAAAACTCATTAATCACACGCTTAACTATGCCCCTGAACCCAAAACCCAACCCCCAGTCCGAGTCGCAGTCGCAGTCGCAGTCGCTCCTTAACAAGATCGATTTCAAATATTGCGAAGCAAAAAAAGGTGCGAACCAATTTGCACCTCAGACGTGGCAAAAGTCCCTTTTAGTCCCAGCGTTAAGTATCTGCCTTTTACTTATTCTGTTTTTGCGACCTGCCCTGGCCCCGGGCTCGCCGTTTGACCGCAAGTCCTGCAGCGACAGACCGTAACGTGCTGCCTGACCCAGCCCAGGGCAGGCCAAGTTTCCGACTACGTTTCTATGAATTTCACGCCTACCACGCAAAATTGTCTGCGTCTTTCCTGTTCCTGTGCCCGGCGCCAACTTAATGGATCATACATCAGCAAATTGCGAGCAGCGCTTAGCTGGGGGCTTGCCCTTCGGCCAAGGACAGGCTCAGACATTGCCTCAACAAGAACAGCTGCTTCTCATTCATTACAACCATTTTTGAAAGCTTCTCTCATGAATATCCTTTATCGTACAGACGGAGACGTGTAATATTTTCTTTACTTTTTGTATGTTTTCATGACTTCTATTCCCATTCCTTTAATATATATCCCATATCCTAGCATTGCCGTCTGTCCGCTTGTCAATTTATAGTCGAAGATTTCACAATCTTTCGATCTTTCCTATGGCAACTATATGATGCAGAAGTCCGATATTGATAGACTTTGGCATATATATATATGAGGAACGCAGTGAATATTATAAATGCCGAGATATGTCAAGATATTTTGATACGCAAAAAAGTTTCCCATACAAGAACCAACTGCTCGATCGATCTTTCACATGGCCGCTTTATGATATAGTGATCCGATCCTGCCAGCTTCGATATGGGTAACAGAAAAGCGGACCTATGGAAGGTTAATTGATGATAGCTCTGAAATTAATAGACCATTTCGCATAGAAACAGACAGACGGACAGACAGACAGTTATAGCTATGTCAGCTCGGTTGTTGGTAAAGATCTAAAATATATGTACTTTATAGTGTAGAAGACGCCTCCTTCTTTGCGTCAGACATTTCGTGACCTTAGCTATAACATTATATTAAAACTTGATAAAACTTTTAAAGATTTCTTTTAAGTAAAAAGTGTTCTCAAATATGGAATATGCAGCAATATCTAAAGGCATTTGCTACACATAAAATATCTAGTTGATATTCATCCAATGCATCTTACAATTATCTACTGTATAATGCTTCCAAGTAATCCTCTAATGTGTATATATCTTTTAATAACTTCTTTATGATGCAACTTTTATTGCGAACTTAGTTTTATTCGAAGCTTTATTAAATCATATTCTCGTATCATCAGCTAGAATGGCTCTAGTCAGCATTTAGAGCTTAGTACGAAATGCCTTTTGGGTTTCTTTTGGGTTTCTTTTATCTTGTTTTTTGTTTTTGGGTCCAATTAAGCCATTAAATGTAGACATGCACCAATTTAGACGCCTTCAAATTATTCAACGACCACACATTATAAATTTAAAGGCAACAGCAGAGCTCGTCCTCATAAAAATACAGACCAATAACAAGAAGAAGAAGCAGAGGAATTGGCTGCAAAAAGAGTAAAAACACGAGACAAACTTTTGTCACAAAATGTCAAAGTCCTGCGTGATTTACTTCCCTTCATCTGCTCAAGCAAAAAACACACTTGATACCCTTTTGCAGCATATATCGAATGTGTGTGCGTGTGTGTGTGTGTGCGCGTGTAGGTGCTCCTCCTGCAGTAGGCCGGCGAGGGGGTGGGGGGCGCTGGGTTGTCTCTGGGGTGTCTGCTCCGTTTGATTGCCGAGAAATTAAAACGTTACGCTCGTTGACACAATGCCCAAAACGATGTTGACATGCGGCTCCGTTTTTGCTGCATTTTATGTGATTGAAGGGAATTGGTATATAGCGAGGATCCTTAAGCCCCTCCCTACACACACCCCCGCCCTGTCTCGCTGCGTGTGCCCATCAATCACAGCGAACAACAAGTTGCCCATCGACAGTCGAAGGCCAAAAATGAAATTCTTGCAATTTCTTTAATACCCTGTACCCATTAAGAATAGTTCAGACGATCCGATCGTCGAATAATATCGATTCTGACTGAAACCCGATTAGTATCTATTGTGACTGAACCCCGATTAATATCGATTGTGACTGAAAGTCGATTGATATCGACGTACGCAGAAGCTGTTTTTTTTTTTTTTTGATTTTCTTAAATTCTTTTATTTACGGCTAATCTTCTGTTACTCTTGTTTAGCAACTTTTATCAGCGTGTGTTTTGATTAATGATAGCTTAGATTAAATATTTACATAGTGTGTGTTTATGTACATGTTATTTAGCTTCATTAAAGGCGGCGTTTGTCTAGGTCTATTGGATATGACTTTTTAAGCCTCCTTCTTCTTCGCCTCCTTAGCAGGTTCCTTGCCAGGACGTTAGGGTGGTTGCGGAGCTTAAATAGGTAGCTTGTTGCTTGATTATTCATAACGTCTCCTACCATAGGAACCTTAAGGTCCTTTGCGATGTCTCGTGTGCGAATATACCATTCGGCTCCAGAGATTGTTCGCAAGGTCTGGATGATACGAAGTTTGTCTAGGTGCGTCTTCGCGGCAATTCCGTAAACCTGGAGCCCATATCGCCACGCAGGGGCAAGGATTACTTTATAGATAAGTACTTTGTTTCGGAGCGAGAGTTTGTTATTTGGGTTTAGCAGCCAGCTCAGACGCCTGATTTTGCTTTTCAAGCTGTTGGTAACCTCGGTGACGTGACGCAGAAGCTGAGAAGTCAAATTTTTTGTTTAACTTATCGTATATCATTTACGTATCAAAAAGATAAGATTCGTATTCACTTGTGAGACACAGTCTCCATAATAAGTAAATGCACCCATGGAAAGTTCATCTATCTACCCAATGAAAGTAGCTGAAAGGAATTCACAACCTCACATAGGGTATTTGCTAGTCGTGCTTTGGCGGTCAAATAAATCTTACTTGCTACTAATAAAATTGCATGAATTATATGCAAAAATTATATAAAGCAAAGCTCAGCTTCGGCAGCCCCCACGACTTGGATGAGGCTCAGCAGATCCGACTGTTTCGTGGTGGGGGGGTGGAGTAGGGTGTGCGTGTGCGTGTGTGTGGATCGCTGGGCAATAAGACAGAACTCAAGCCTGCGGCTGCTTCTTCTTGTTATATATAAAACTTTCAACACCTTCGCAACGGATTCTCAAATCTTTATGGGCTCTCGCATTCGACTTGGGCTTCCTTCAGCGAGTCTCGTCTGTGTCTGCCTTTAAAATTGTTTCTGATTAGCGCTCTAGAGTTGAACCCGATCAATGGAGACTTCGACTGCAGCCTCCCCACCCCCCACCCCCCCAGCACACCTTCACAGATCTGGCACTCAGTTGCGTGCTGCAGCGTCCTCTCTGGTGATATATCTGCCATTGCGGCTCTTGCATATATAATTAAGGCGTTAGCCGCGCTTCGGTCGGGTGCCCAATGCGAACGGCGTGGAAGGAACTTGCAAATACTTGAGGACTTTAATCTATAATGATATCTGATAGTTAGTAAAAATACACTAGGAATACGTGTTAAAATAACTCTTTGTTAACGGATCTTCAGTCTTAGTTTAATGTCTCCGACTAAAGCTGACAATACACGACTTGCGATTCGGTCAATATTAAGCCTAGATCTAAAATCAATAGCTTTAAGAGCTTTAGCTAGCTGTGAAGAAGCACTCAAACAAAAGTCTGGCATGCCGTCAACAATGTCAGGTGGAAAATGAATGGGAATGGGAACCAATTCCATGAACTTTCATTTTCACATTGTCTTTGAAATTCGTATAATATATATATTTATATTATTATAAATGTTATGCCAACTGATTCCACACATTTTATACAAAATTTATTTACATGAAATTCACTTCAACAGGCGGAATATGCAGGAAACAAGGTATTTGCTCTACAGTACTCACTCGCAAATGAGGATGCTTTGGATTCAGAGCTCGTTTTGGCTTTGTAAACCTTTAAATTTCGGTAAGCAAAATGATTGAATATTATATTTATATAAATTATTTATTTCTGGTTGAACTCATATATCACAAAAATCAAGCTTTGCTCGCGCAAAGCCGTTTAACTTTACTATAGACATGTTTTTTTGATATTTTCCAACACTGTATACACTGTATTCAATTGGGCACGGGGCACTTTATTCAAATGAAGCCAAACGGCAACACGCAATGTAGACTCCGTCCCCTCGTCCCCCGCTTCACCGTTGGCCCCTGACGCCCCCGCAGTTGCCACAATTCTTTTTTAGCTGTCTGCACTTGAGATTGTCATCGCCAACAAACGCGACTTGGTAGCTGTTCTCTCCCTCTTCCTCTCCCCTCTCTCTCTCTCTCTCTCTCTCTCTCTCACCTGCCTCGTCTGAGGCATGCCTAACATTTTTGTTCTCGATATTGTTGTTCTTTTGGGGGCACACAGAATGCCTCCCTGGCACGCTGCAAGTTTTGGGGGGAGGGCAAGGCGAGAGAGAGAGGGGGGGGGAGGTTCTGCGCTGCGAACTAATGCAATAACAAATATTTATACTTTTTGCGATAAATGTTTGCGTTGGTTAATAAAGCGATTTGTTATTTCAGTTTCGTGCTCATAATTTATATGCTTAAATTGGATTAAGTCGTACGACCCTCCAGCCACACCACACCCCGCTCCACCCCCTCCTTTTCCAGTGTGTGCTGTGCAGTTGCGGAGGCGTTGAGCTGGGTCCTTTTGGAGCGCGCATCGCTAGCGCCGCAGGCTCTTGCAAAGGTGTGAAAAAAAAATATGTTGATGCAAAATATTTTGTTTACCTTTTTCTGGCTTTTCATTTATTTACCATGTTTCCCTTGTCGATGCCCTGTTTCCAATGGAAATGTAAAACGGGTATATTGATTTTCATAGTGGATGCTTTTACGGAAATCGGGAAACTCTAATTGGATTATAGTCGTATAGTTATGTATGGTCAGTTCTTATCTCTCAGTCTTAACATCACAGCTTAGGAGACATTGCATTCGGTAAAGTGACTGAAGAGATTCCGTTAAGGAACCACATTCACTTCTATCCAAGCAAATAGACTTTGGCTGAAAGTCTCTTTTCTCCTGCAGTTTTCAGACACTTTCCTTATATTGTAGTTTTACAGTCACCACAGTTGATGCGCGTGCTTCGCAGAACAAGTTACAAATATATTTGTCCCGTCCTCATCCATTTGCCATGCAGCGAACCTTGACAATCTTCGACAGTTTGAAAGTCACTGTAGAGTAGATTAACTATTGTAGAATTGTGTGCCACAGAAAAGGATTTTAAAAGCTTACATTCCCGTCAAAGTTACAGTTTTGGAGCAGCTTACAGTTGTAGAGTCAGCAATACAAATCTGGCTCTGCTTCACTTGAAGAGCCATGGTTTCTTAGAGCAACAGTTTTAGAGCTACAGTTTTAGAGTAAGTTGACCATAATTGGTTGTCTTGACGAAAATAAGCTTACGAAAATAAGTTTTCGGTGCGAAAATTGTAATTTTTACAGTCTTAGAGCCGCTGTTAAATAGAAGCGCACAGTTTTAGAATCATTTTATTAGTTTGTAACTATTAAGGATTGCTGAAAAAAGGTTGCCTCATTATTTTTCTCTCCAGCAAATGTTTGTCTCGCGAAGTTTTAAACGCATTGTTTGGGCCATAACAGTTTGAGAGTCACAGCAGCTTTGAAACTAAGAAAGCGTTGTATTATTCACCTGCTTTCATTTGTTCCTGCACAATCAGAAGAGCATGCCCCATTTGAGAGCGACACAAATTGAAGCACTTTCAACATTTTGCTCCACACTTTTTTCTCCACTTCGGTTTTTAGTGTATTCGAGAAGTGCTTAATGGTTTTTGGTGTACATGGCAAATTACTTAACCAAGAAGTTAATGACAACACCTACAAGAAGAAGCAGAATCGAAACGATCGCAAAAGAGAAAAGAGGAGGCAAATAAAAGCAGAAGAAGCAGCTCACGAGCCTAGCTCTGATCTGACGCTGGGCACTTAGGTAGCTCTTCGGCACAGCTTGAGCGGCACAGGGTGCTGTGGCAGGCAAAACCAAACCAAACCAAACCGAGCGATCATTTACAGCGGCAGCGGCGATCATTTATTTAAAAATTATTGCCACATCGATCACTGGGCAGAGACACAGTCAGAGTCGGAGTCGGAGTCGGAGTCACAGATCGTTGAGAGTCGCAGCTTCCTCAGGTCTGAGGAGGTCTCAGATCGCAGACCCATTTCATTATTATAGGGCAGCGATCGGTGCTGATCGTCGTTTGCCGCTTTTATTTTAGTTTTCTTCTTCTTTTCTTTTTTTTTTATTTTGCGCATTTGATGGACCAGAAACTGTATCTGGAGCTGCAAGCCTGGCGACCGGATATGCTGCACACGCACAAGCTGAAATGCACTACATTTATTTATGGATCCGCCTCGCTCGATCGCTTCTCTCTATCGCTCGCTCTCCCTCTCGCTCTCTCTCTCTCTCTCCGATCGAGCGCTGAAAATCAATTGTAATCTTTGAGTTTGATGAATTGATTTGAGATTGCGTAGATATTGATAACAGACGCAGCAAACTCTGACTGTCTTGTAAGCTGTCATTAGAACTCCGCCTCGCTGTTGATCCTCCTCACCTCGCGATCGCAATTAAGCACACACACACACACACACTCACACACACACACACACACACACACGCTCGCACTTGCAGTGCAGATCTTGTGGTTCGGGGCGATAAGCATAGACATTATAGGCAATTTGTTGTAATTGAAAATTAAAGTGTCAGCCTGTGGCATTCATTAATGCAACAGCCACAAAACTGTGGGGCACGCCTTGGCAAAAGGCAAAAGAAAATAATAATAAAAAAAACTTTGGCAATCGCGCTGCGGCACTGCGTGGACAGTTTTGTCGTCGAGCATCGGTACATGATCGCCGGCTGCGATAAGAGTGCGCTTTACAAACTCGCAGCTCGCAGCTCGCAGCTCGCAGATCCCCGACGCCTTACATTAAGCTGATATGCAAATTATGCCGCCCCGGCGACGGGGCACTCTTCGTATTCCGGCGAAACGTCGCCTGGCCTGGCATCGTTTAAATTAGCGTTAGCAAAATGTATGCCAGGGCCGGGGCCAGGGTCAGGCTTGGGCTCGGGCTCGGGCTCAGCCAGATCCCTGGCCAGATTATCGATCACCGATCGCCTCGTCTCGTATCGTCGATGCTTTGTATTTGTATTTAAAAATTTACAACTTTTGTCCTCTTTTTGGTTTAGCTGTGCTGCCAACGTTTTAATAATGTTTTGATGAATTTTATATGCGTCGCTTGTCGTCGCTGATCATGACTTTGATCATGGCTCTCGGCGCTTAACCACGGCTCTTTTCCCAGTCCTTTTCGATCATCGCAAACAGCATCTTCGAAGCTCTGAGCGAGTGTCAGTTTATGAGCTTCATTATATTTAAGCTCTGTCTTGTACTCTCTGCGACGGGGCTTCAACACTTTGTCAACTGTTTTCGCGAATGAACGATTGGTCCGCAAGAAGAAACGGTTTACTACAAAAGCTCGTTAAGAAGAAGAAGCTGGTTAAGAAGTTGAGGTAATCCACAAAAAGCTCACTTAAAGCATTTCAGAATAAAGCTAATCGAATTTTTGCTTATCAGAAGAGCTTTTAAGTGAAACAACTTAAATGTTTTACCAGATTTACTAAGCTTTAAGTGAGCTTTTTTCTATAAATATTGGTTGTGATTGAAGCTTGGGGTGAGCTTTTTAATAAAGTTCGATTGTGATTAAAGCTCATGAGAAGACTTAAATATAGCTTCAAAGCCCTTTGATACCCTTTAAAGGTAAAAAGCTTGCTGTTTTAAGAATTTATTTTGTGTGAGAATGAAATGTTATGTAAAGCTCATGTGCGGCTCTTACCAGATTCTTGACCCTAAATCTAAGTAGATCCTTGCTATCTCTGCTAATAGGATCTTCAGAGTCTGCGATCTTTAAGGATCGTCCTTTGTGATTTGTGTTTAGTATACAAAATATCCAGGGAGTATATATGTACATGCTGTCCTTCCATGTCGTGAGTAACTTGTTACTGATCAATATGCAGACCACAACTTCAGCTGATCAGCTGATCGCTCACTGATCAAGTGCTTGTAGTGTATGTCAGCAGCGACTTTTCTTCAGACATTTTCTCATTTTAATAGGCAGCCGCATTGTCACGATAGGCGATCAATTGGTGGTCGAATCGCTGATCGGACCGATCGATGATTATGTTGTTGCCATTTTTTACGATCAGCCTAGCAGCCATGCCTGTAAATATATGAGCATGTACTTGCGCACAACCAAGTACTAATAAAGCTCCCTTTATATATGTGTGTGTGGTTGGGGCTGTTCGCATCTCGGCCTGTCAGCCATTTGACAATGGACTAATTTACGAAACACGAAATTAAGCGCAGGACTCGGCTCAGGATCTCAGGATCTCAGTATTGTGTAAGATCGGGCAGCAATCGTTAATCGATTAAAAGATTGGAAGCTGCGCTTTTGTCTTCTTTACTTTTTGTCGCTAATAAAGAACGTGATAAATTGCGCAGAAAGTCTTTGGAAATTGGACAGCCCAATTGGAATTGCAACTGGGGTGTCCCCCCCTCCCCCTCCCCGTTGCACCGTTTCCCTGTTGGCCCGTTGCCGACCCTCTTGCTTGCCAGCAGAAATGAAGCGATCTGGTTGTTTGGGTGGCCACTGGAGCAACTTAATTTCAATCGCCTGGCTTATTGTTATGGCTTACTGCCCGCAAAACAATGGGGCAGCACACCCAAGGAGCTGCCCAACAGCAGCAGCAGCAGCAGCAGCAGCGGGCAGTCGGCAATAATAAAGTTTAAGGATCTGTAGCCCTCTCGCCCTCCCTCGTTCCCTTTCTCTCGACTGCCCTCTCTCTCTCTCAGTGGCTGTGTCTCCCGCTTTGTAGAGTTCGTCCAATTATTGTGTGCGTTGTTGCAATAAATTCGTTTATCGCCGCGGCTCCAGCAGCCAAAATCATTTAAAAGCGATCAGTTTTTGTTTTTGTTTTTTTTTCGCTTGCTTGTCTGTGTTTTTTTGCATGGTTTTTTATATTTTGTAGTTCAGATTAAGTGATTGGCAAAGTTATATGGGTAGTCGCTTTGATTTGTATACCCTGTACTCCGTCCAAAAGGGCTGCAGAGACAACATGTTGCACTTGCGCTCAATTGTGTAATAGGCGGAGGATACTTGGTTCTTGTGTATGATATGTGGAGCAAGCGTTGCTTTTAAGTACAAATTTCATGTTCACAAATCGATAGATATCGATTGTCAATCCGATGCCCGAGCGAATTAGATACAAACTTTCAATTATCAAAAATGTCCTTCGATATGTTTCGTTTTTGATATCGATAAGCGTCAATTGTTTGTTTCGGCTTATTATTTGCATATATTTAAGATAACAATAGGAGATTAAGGGTCGTTTTTATGAAATCGATTAATATTGAATGCAATTTGGTACATGCTTTCAATTATCGATAGTATTATCGTTATTGATATCGATAAAAGTCAATTTTGTGTTTCAATTTGGCTGTAGCGTATTCTGGAGATTATAAGAGCTAGCTTCAACTAGTCTAGAACGCACAGATAGGGTTTATTTCGACTGATCGATAGCGTGTAATCGATTCTTGAAATCGATAAATATCGATTTGCGACTTTCACCATAGGTCTATTGGCTTTTAACTATGTTTTGAGTACATTATGACAATTGATTCGCATACATTATACACAAATCGAGAATATTTCACAACTCTTCAAGCATGCATGTTGCCGAGTCAGTTACAGGGTATTCTTAAAGCTGTGCACGCTCGACTAGACTGCGCTTACATGTGTATGCTCGTTTTTTGTGGCCGTTTTTAGACCTCTTTTTTTTCTGCTTACAAATTGATTGAGTTATGTAATTGCGTTTGCGGAGCTGCTGCTTTACATGACTGCGCTTCACATTTTAATTAAAAAAACTAAAAACAAAACAAAAAAAAAGCGCCAAGTGGGTACGACGGGGCAGCTGGAGGGGGGAGGAGGGCTTGAGACTTGTCACAACAGCATTTTTAGCAGCGATCAATGCCACATTTCACTGCTGCCTGTCGAAGCGAGTGCAGCAAATGCAGCAGCCAGCCAGCCAGGCAGCCAGCGGGGCTGCCGAGGCACATCATAAATCACACGAGTGCAGCAGCGAACGGCAGCGGCAGCGGCAGCGGCGACGTCTGCGCTGAAGTCAACGTCAACATCGAAGCCAAAGCCAAAGCCGAAGTCGACGTCAAAGTTAACGTCAACGTCAACATCTCTTTAGCATTTTGCGCGCGCGCACTTGTTGTAAATTTCGTCAGAAAACGCGTCGCACTGGACAGGCGCAAGTGTTGCGGCCTGTTGCCACCGGTTGGCGACGCATGCAACATCAGTTGCCCGGCTGCGGAGAGTTTGCCCGGTTAGCCGCTGGCCTGGCTGCTGCTGCTGCATGACGTGCGCACAATGCGTGCGCATAATTCAGGCTGCCAGGCTCTGGCTCTCTGTGTTGCATGCAACACGCCGCTGCCGCCCCATAATGCTGCTGCTGCTGCTGCTGTGGCTGCTTGAAGCGCGCTCATTCATTCATGCAACGACTGACAAGCACAATGCCCCCAACCCCCAACTCCCAAACCCCGACCTGCTGCAGCCAGTTTTTGGCTCATTGATTCACGAGGCACACACATTCCTTTTGCTTGCCACTTGTCAACACTTCATTTCGTTGTTGCCGTTGTTGTTGTTGCTGTTGTTGCTGTTCAGTCAACTACTCCTTTTGATAAGTCAATCATGCCAAGTGGCAAGTTCGAGTGTTGTTGCTGCTGCTGCTGCTGCTGCTGCTGCTGCTGCTGTTGTTGGCGCAACAAGTGGCATTGTGTTTAAAAGCCAAAGCGAAAATTTGTGTGTGTGCGCCTTCGGCTTGGGGCCCTAGTCAAGTGGCCGCTTTGTTCTCTGCTCCTCAGCTCATCAGCTTATTGTTTGATCCTTGTGGCATCCTTTTGACGATCATCCTTCGATTTGCATGACATGCGCACTTTGGGGCCAAAAAACAACAAGTGCATGCCATGGGAACCAATCGAACTCCAGCGAAATCCATTAAACACTCACGAGGCGCAGCTGACACAGAGCAGGAACTACATTTTTTTTAGCTAGACGGTGGAATCTAGCTTAATAGATACCCTGTAAAAGGTTGCAAGTGTAGCTGTATCTTAAACAGGAAAATATGTCTATTCTTCTCCAACTTCTTCTTCAGCTGCTGCGGCCGCCTTGCTGACCCCGTCAGAGAGAAGCGCCTCCAATGGTTACACCCCTGCGACCTGCCTACTTGGCGAATCATCTGTCCTCTTTCCACTTTATGACTAAAGCTACATGCTTGTAAGAAGTCCTTGGCCGAAGGAAGCATCTCCAACCTCATAAAGTATATGTATATTCTTGATCAGCATCAACAGGCGGGTCCATCTAGTCATGTCCGTCTGTCTGTTTGTCTGTCTGAAAGGGTTTTTTAAGCTCGAGTCACCAAATTTGACTTGCGGCTTATTGAAAAGTATCTTCAGTTCAAGTATCTTTCATTTTATAGCAAAGCACAGCTCTCTTCAAGTCTGCATAAAATCTCTTAGTTTAGCTATCGGAAGCTACATACCAAATTTTATAGCTATATTCCTTATAGTTCCCAAGTTCCCTGGGACTGTTGATGGAAGATAAGCGCTGCAATTACAGCATATTAAATAACGCAACATATTGGATGCCGCGAGAGCTTAATTCTTGACTTTCCCTTTGGCCTTTTGGGCAACAATTTGCTTCCACTTAGCGCAAAATGTTTCCTTCCAAATCTGTAATCGGTTTGAGGTTATCTTTTTGGGGATTTCATTTTTTGTTTCATTTTTCGTTTTTTTATTTATTATTTTTTCACGCAGTGCTCCAAATATTTTTCACAGCTCATTAAAATGTAATTTGAGGCGCGAAATGTTTTGCGTTTTGCGGCATGAGCCGCCAGTAATAAACCGTTGCATTGATATTATCACACGAGGAAGAGAGAGGGAGCGTGACTAAGCGGGGGGGAGAAAGAGAGGTAGAGCGAGGCCTGATCGGGGGCAACAACAAGCTAAATGGCAACTTAACGTTGCACTTGCGCATTCAACAATTTAATTAAAATGAAATTTTCGAATCACAGGAGGGACTGAAATGCAACTGCGACGCTGCAGATCTGGCCAGATTGCCAGATGAAGAGGAAGAGTGCGGATCAGCGAAGAGGAGGGGGGTTTTAAGCGAAGCAAGCGGCCAAACTCAAAGCCGAAGGTAAAAGCCATGCCTAGCCGCAATCCCCTCCCCTACCCTCCCCAACCCTCCGCCTCGTTGGCTGACGATGATCAATGATTGCAGCGCCGACGCCGACACGTGATCAAGATCACAGCTGCACGAGTAGGGGGCAATGATATAGGAGAGTGAGAGAGGGGGGAGGGGGAATGGGGGTTAGCACTACCATAAGCGGCATGTAATGCGCCATGCATTACGCGTATCTGGCGTTGTCATCGTGTCAGTTGCCTCGCATATTATTAATTGGCTGCCCATAGAACCAGGCCAGGATGGGGGGCTCAAGCTGAGGCTGAGACGGGCTGAGACAGGGGCTGAGGCGGAGGCTGGGGAGAGGCTGGGCAGTGAGGAGGCACGCTGCAAGTTCGACTTCGACTTCGACTTGGATCTGGATCTGGATTCATAAATGCGCTAGAATTTATGTGTTAATTTGTCGCGCCGCCAAGTGTCTGTTGATTTATTTGGTGTGCCAGCAGTTGATACCCTGCCGTTGGTAGAGTATTACAAATTTATCACGAAATGTGTAGCGCTTACCTTAACCTTAAGAGGATAAGCTGTTCTCTCTCTCTGTAGCTATGTGCACTTATCTGCCTGGAAAGGTTATATGAAAGCAACATTCGTGAGAGATAACTTTTATTGCTTCATATGATACTTATCATATGCATAGCTTATCATATGCATAGCTACCTCAAGTACATTCTGTTAACTTAATATTTTGTATTGACAACTTGAACTTCATTTAAAGACATCTTTTGCACTGGGCAATTGAACGAAATTGGCTTAAAATGTTCGATTTATATATACAATTGAGTTAACTTACATGAACACCCCTTCTTTGTGTTTTATTAACTTATCTTCGCTAAGAATATCTTACCAAAACTGAAGATCTTAATCATATAGCTTCCATTGGAAGGAAGTGTCTTTAATGAGCTTCCATATCAAAACCCTTTCCTTGTGTTTTCCTTGATAGCTTAGCCAAGCGAATGCTCAACTATATCATATATATAGGAAAGACCTAAAAGCCTCAAATATGAGCTCTGAGATGAAAATTCCATTTTGTGTTTTCCCATATATTTTAGTCAAGAAAATCTTACCTTATCTGAACTACTTTATCATATAGCTTCCATGGGAAAGAACTATCTTAAACCAAGCTCTCATATGGAAATCCTTTCTTTTGGTTATCTTTGATATTCAAGCCAAACAGATATAACCACTTTGTCATATATGTAAAAAAACTGTCTAAACATGAGCTCTCATATGAAAACTCATTCTGTTTTTTAATATCTTGACATATTGAACAAACTTAAACATTGCCAAATGTGCGATATATAAAAAAGTCTATCATATTCTTAATCTTTTAAAGTCTGTTGCCGTAGATCAATTCTCTATCTTTATGTTGTTCGAGCTTTATTCTGCGCCCAACATTCGTTTCAGATTCCGTGCATGTACTTCATATCATATACGTATGGGATATCCCTTACCTTCCACGGGAACAATCAGGCAAATTGGAATGCAAATTTTTCAGTCCGATTTCAAGCGTGGCTTTATCTGTGCAAGAGTATTTGCCTTGTCAGCAGCTTTTAGTTAACTGTTTTTTGTTTCCTTCTGTTTATCCTAGCTGTAATTATTTTCGAGGGCAACTTGTGCGCTGTGCCAAGCTGCGCAACCTGCGCAACTTGCAGCAATTTGTTGCATTGAGCCAGTTGCGTCGGACATAAACATTTCTTTTGTGCGCCGCAATTTGTATTGTTCGCATAATTAAATTGACGCTTGGCATTCCAATGCCCACAGAGCACAGCGACTGGCTGTGGCATTCCCCCCCCACCCCACCATGCCATTGGAGCCCTGGACTGACAGTGACACGCGCAGTTGCCAGTCGGAGTCCAGGGCCTGGCTGCTGCCTGCCCAGTTGGTATAATTAGCAACGATTAAACACTTGTCGTCCCACCCAACGGTGCAGAACAAAAGCATTTTGCCGACTCTCCAACAATGACATCGGGGTTCTTTGGCGCGTCTATTTAGCTATTTTATAGGGCCTAACTATCCACTCAGAGAAATGAGGCTCATTCGTGACTTACAATTGCGAACAGGCCGCAGCTGCAGCTACATCTAGTGCGTCCTTAAATATTTACTCAATCGTCGTTTCGCTCAGTGTAATGCATTTTGTGGCTTGCAATCGGCCTGTGGCCTTTGGCAGCGAGGCGGAATTTGTCAAGCGCAAGGACACATAACTGACTGCAATTAGGTGTCCATTGGATGCTGCCTGCTGTCTGCCCCTGCCCCCGCCCCCGCCCCCGCCCCTGCATCGACTGCTGCTGCTGCTTCTTCTTGCTCTTCCTGCGTCAAGGAGCTGCACTGCCTGGCAATGGCAATTGTTGTCAGGCTTGTTTGATTAGCGCGTAATTGGCCTGTCACTGGGCCAGGTCGCGGCAAAGCCTGCCCGCCCTGCCCTGTCCTCGCCGACCCCTGCCTCCCGCGCTGTCTGTAAATACTCAATTATAAATTTATTGATTTTAATGAACGTTATCAATTTTCAATATTTAAAAAGTCAAACATATAGCCCTGGCCCGCTCCAGCCTCAGCGTAAAACAAGACTCTTCAACAATATATCAATCACGCCTCTCAAGATACTATCATCATCATCATTATCATTACAACGATCATTATCATTATCATCATTATCAAGTCACAAGGTCGCCTTCACTATCATACATATATGCCAGTAATAACTGGCTGGAGCAATCAGCCATCGACTGAAAGCCCGTCTCGAGTGTCGTTTATGGATGTAGCCCATAATATGTGTTATACGATTCAGTATTCCCAAGTTTTAGATCAAAGAGAAACTGTGACTGCAAATAGTGAGAAAGAGAGAGAGAGATAGAAAGATAGAGAGAAATGGAGGGAGAGGGAATTTAGATGGTCTAGGTCTAGTCTAGGAATACGTTTGACTGGCGGGTGTTATCCGGCTTTGGCTGGACCAATGTTTAGTCATGGTTTGTTCCTAAGATAGATAAAATGATCATAGAACATTATTTTGAGCAGATTTCGAGGTTTCTCACGTGCCCAGTCTCTAGTGAATACCCCTACTTAACTAGAAACATCCTCAACTTTGCCCATTTCACGCCGAATTTGATGACGGACAACATTTTTATCATTGCTTAAGCTATTCCAAAAGTCTTTTAGTCGAGCACAATCGACTTGATAATGTCTGAATTATGATACATGCCTCTATATATAGTATATATATGCACATTTAGCTAGCCCATCTAGAGCTCCCTCTCGCTTTATTGCCGTCCCGCTCGCTCAATCAATATGTAAATCCTCGCGTCAAGCCAAATGTCAATTGAAAGCTGTGCAAACAGCGCGGTGCGAGGAGCGTACGCGCGCGCGACAAGCCAAGGCCCAGGCTGAGGGGAATTTGAAGGATATGCAAACAAATGTATAAATATTTATAAGGAAGCGCTGCACAAGCAGACGAAGGAGGGAGGAGGGTAGGACACAGGACACACACGCGCCAGGCAGCCCAGAGACAGAAAAAAAGAAGAAAAAATAGACAAGCTGCAAAATATGAAGAGAGATCCGTTAAGTCGAGCCTTAGGAGGCAAGGACATAGCCAGGGACAGGGTCCGGGGCAGGGTCAGGGGCAGGGGCAGGGGCAGGAAGACGATGGCAAATGTGGAAACGCGTGCGCCAGGTCCCAGTTTCAGTCTCAAGTGATAAGAGCCCGGGGAAAAGGACTGCGCGCGACACCAAGAAAATATTAATTTACACGATTTGTTGTTGTCGCCGTTGTTGTTGTTGTTGTTGTTGTTGTTGTTGTTGTTGTTTCCAGCAATATCAGCTGCCCCAGGGCATTAAAGGGCTGTCCGGATTGTGTGGCAGGGTCAGGGGCGGGGGCAGGGTAAAGAGTTCCTGGGCCAACAATCAAGGTGCATCTGCAGCTAAGGCACGTCCTCGTCCTGTGGCAGGCAAATATGAGACTCACAAGCAACACATTTGCTAACCCCATCGCACACACACACCTCACACACACGCATACACGCACACGGGGCACACACCTTGCCTCGTGGAATCAAGAACGAAATCAAAGACAACCAAAAATGCAGTTGACAAGCGACGCCCCCGACATGTGCAACGTTGCAGCTTGGATCATCGATGATTATTATGATGATTATGCCACAGGCACGGATACACACACACATATTCGCACACACGCACACCCAGTCGACGGCAACATGTTGCCGGCAACATTGTTGCCAGATTCATAAAATTGCCAGAAGAGCTTCTCTTAAATAGGCACAGGCCCAAGTGATGGCAGGCTCAATAATAAATGCACTGAAGCAAAAAAGGAACTTCTATCCTTGTCACGACGAATATTAAATACCCTTACGAGCAATAGGCTTTGTAAAGGCATTAAAAGCGAACGATCGTTCGGTTGGCAGCTTTATGGCTTAGCAGACGGATATGAAACGGGCTTGAAGTTATGTTTGGAGAATAGAAAGCTCATAACTACAGAGCATGTTCAAGATATCTTTAGAAAAAGAACAATTTCGCATACGACAACTTCTTTCCCAAACGAATTATACTAAGTATTAAGGTTTTTGCTCATATATTAGGCCCTTGGTAAAAGAGAAATCCATGTTTCGCCAATATATAATGTGGAATAAGAGATTAAACATAACCTTTGCTAGCTTTGTCAGCTTTTCGTGGCTTATAATTCTCATGTGCTTAGAGCTTTGACCTAAGGACAAGGTCTTTTAAATCTATTGGCAATAGCAAAGTATGTTTACGTTAGAAGCGGAAGGTTTTTAAAGAGAACGTGCTCCCTCGCCTCGAGTCGAGTCTAAACCATTTCCAACATTATTGATCCTTCCAAGACAACTCTATGATAAAGTGATTCGATCCAGCGAACTCCGATGCCAACCATAGTAGATTTGGAGCAGAGCAGCATTTCTCCAAGATTATTGTTACCTACAAATGAAGATTTAGATATGTTCAAATTGCATACGCCCGATATCTATATACTTGTATATAATACATCTATGTATTAGCAGATGCAACAGAAGATATATCTCGCAGCTCTCCAACTGGGAATGTCTCTTGATTGAGAGTCGTAAATACATGCGACTCAGCTAGTATATGCATGATAAGTATAAATTGAATCTTTAAGAGCAGATCAGCATAAGACATGAACAGAAGAAGACTTAGACATCAGTTGCATCTCGAAAGATCTGGGCTATCTAAGGGACAATTGCATTAGGGAAGAACGCAATCAAAACAGAAACTAGATGAAGTAATTCTCCGTTTGCTTTCCTTTCAGCGGCGGGTATTACATGCTGCTTACAGGTTTTAGTTATTATGAGTTAAGATCTGGCCGCAAGGAACAACATTATTATCGCGATCGACCACATTTTCGGGCCTGCACGATGTCATAATTGTTGTGAGCTACTGTGTTGGTGGCGGGCCAAATGGGATTTGTATTACGACAGCCGCAAATTATGCAAAATGTTCTTAAAGATTTGCCGCTTAGATTAAGAGCGGGAGTGAAGGGAAGAGCAAGAGAGGGAGTGAGCGAGCGAGAGAGCGCGAGAGTCCTGCAGATCCTGTGGCTTAGCCGCAACTAAATGCGGCTTAAGAGCCTTGTTAGGCGTGAGATTTGTGTGTGCTGTTGCTGCTGCTGCTGTCGGCAAAATTTCAAATACAATTCCTATTATTCCGGAGAAATTTTTCTAGGGAAATGGGAAAAACACGCAACACGCACACACGCACACACAAGCACACACAATGAGTTGGTTTTGGGCGGCTTCTGCCAGGATATGTTAGGATTTGTTGACATGCAAAATAAGAGCATGTGTGCTCTGTGTGCGTGTGTGTGTGTGTGTGTAACCTGAGCCGTCGACACGAGTCGCAGAAGGCGATAAACATCAGCTTGCAGCAAAAGTCAGAATTATTTGCAGCCCAAAAGTCAGGCCCCAAGGCGAAAATCTGAATGCTGCCAACTTAAATCCGATGCAGATACACACACACATATATATTTATATATATATATGTGCATATGCATGAAATCCATCTCTCTGGCATGTCTGGCAGCTATATATAACGCTTGGAACGCCGCCTGCAGTTAGTTGGAGTTACGTTCTGGGGCCGGCTGCCAAAATAATTAAGTCGTTTCGCCAACAATTAAATAATTCTGAATACCTTTTCGCTTTAAGAAGTTCTGCTCGATCTTCATCTGCTGCTGCTGCTGCTGCTGCTGCTGCTGCTGGAACTGCTATTGCTGCTGCCTGATGTGGTTTATTCCAGTGGCTCGCAATTTGTTTAATTGCAGTTGTTGCTGCGAGCGACAGTTTAACATACGAGACGACGCCTCAAACACACACAGCGTGAGAAAAGCACCAAATACTGTCCCAAGCCCAAGCTGAACATTCATCATGCGACACGGTCGCACAGTGGTGCGCAAACAACAGTGCATTGCATGTGCAACAAGAATTACTCTTCCCATTAGAGTATTTATAGATTTATATAGCAATACGAGAAGTACATATAATATCAACTGAAGGTTGTCAGTCGTGGGGCACACAAGGTTGCATTCAAAGTTTTCCATGGGCGGAATTCTTCAATTCATCTCTTTAACTGGCCCATAGTTGCCTCTCTCGCTCTCATCCCTGCAAATTATTTGTATTTAGCCCAGCTTTTAACAGCTTTCAACTTTTTGCTGCATCTTGCGCCACGGTGCTGGCGGCAGGCGCTGGACTTGGCCTGACTTTCACTGCCGCCAGTTGCAGTCCGTCTGTGTCTGTCGCGATGGGTTGATGGCGTTGGCAGCCAGGGACTACTGTGCAACGCCCACTTTTTGGGCGCGCGCATAATTACAATTGTATTTTATTTTGATTTTTTTTATGTTTTTTTCTCCTGTGGTTCTGCACGCATGCGAATTCCAGGAGCTGTCGCAGGCTCACGCCAGGGTTCAATTGTACGTATATATTTATATGCTCGGAATATTCGAAATATATTATTTTAAAGTTAAAGAAGAACGATTTCGAAGCACATTACCAACAAAGACATTGGCGCCAAGGCCGAAGAAATCTTGTGTTAAATCATGCAAAAACTATTCTAATATCCGAGGTTGAATCGCAAATTTGAAAGTAAATAGAAGCTGCCAACTGAGAAAAGAAGTACACGTGTAAACGCATTGCCAGATCTGATTGACAACAAAAACTGAAATGAAGAAAACCAAAAAAGAGTTGAGAACTGGACTTGAGTAGAGCCTCACGCGAATTGAAGGGGAAGCCTTTGAACATTGACTTTTATACTCAAAAACTGAAAGCCAACTCAAAGCCTATTGCAATGGAATATCATTATGTGACGTCACGAATGCGACTGATGCTAAGATGCATTCGTATATAGCACGCGCTCGATATGAAGTGTCCTGTCCATAGTTGATTAGGTAGCGCAATTGTCACATGTGCGTTTGTCATCTTGGGCCTCGTTGTGCGCGCGAGTGTGTGTGTGTGTTGTTTTTGGGCGCGTCCTTTGTTGATGTGACTATTGTCCAAGGCACTTGAGAAGCAGCCGGCAGTCAGACCAAACTCATGTGCGTCTGTGGGCGTTGTTTGCGGGGCGGACACCGAGCAAATCGTCTTAACTCTCTTCTAGTTTGTCAAAGGCAATTAAGTTGCCCATTGTCCTGGAGGCGTGCAAAGCGTTTTGTGCAGCAGGCACATGTGAATGTGAATGCGAGTGTGCCAGTGCGATTGTGCTCCTGGTTGTTGGTTTGTGGCTGTGGTTATCTTTTAATCTGACCTGCACCCACTGCGCTCTAGTTTGCAACTGGAATTGAGCCAATTTAGGGCCAGAAATGTCACTCATTGTCCGCCGTTGCGAGGTTTGTCAACATTATCTTTGTTAACATCTACCGAATCTGCTGTGTCTATCTGCACAAATCTCCAAAATCTGCTGATCTAGTTCGTTGCCCAGGGCTTGACTCTGGCCAGCTAGGCATGTGTTAATCAAAAGCCGCTTCGCTTTGCCACAATGTGTCAAAGATCGGTTTAGTTGTGCTGCTGCACAAGTTAATCGCCAGCTAAATAAGCTGAAAAATAGCCAAAAAGGGGAAATGAACATGAATTGTGCGCCAGCAAGTTACCCATTGACAACTGTGTCAACTAGTGGGCGGATGTAAACATCTGATCAACAATTTGATCCCAGCTCTCCTCTCTTAGGGAGGCAACAAGAGCTAAAGACGTCTGCTTTGATCAGACTTAAACAGATCAGACAACTTTAGCCAAAGTTGGAAAAACATCAAATTTTTGGCGGATTTTTTAATTTAATTTGAATGTTAATTCCTTCGATTACAGGGTATTTTCCCATATGACACTGCCCATTGGAACGTTATTTTTGTTGTCGAAAATATTCAAGTTTGTCGTCTAAGTCATTTCATTAGCGCATCAAGTTCGTTGCCTAAGTCATTTGTTCTTTTCTGAACAAGTTCGTTGCCTCAGTTATTTGTTCTGCTGCCAAAGTTTGTTGCCTAAGTCATTTGCTTCTGCTAAGTAAGTTTCTTGCCGAAGTCACTTTCTTCCGTTTAGCAGGTTCGTTGTCCAAGTCATTCGTTAAGCTGGTAAAGTTCGTTGCCTAAGTCATTTGATTTTGCTAGGCAAGTTCGTTGCCTAAGTCATTTGATTTTGCTAGTCAAGTTTGTTGCCTAAGTCATTTGATTTTTTGCTGCGCCTTACGCTGTCCTTATTTTCCATTTATCATGCACCAAAGCCTCTGCTACTCCACCTCTACCCTTCATCCCCCCGCTTCTCCCTTCATCTGAGCCACCGATGCCCTTCCCTTCAAGCAAGCTCTACATCAAATCAATCAAAGTGATGCGCTTTGATCGACAGATCAACGACATATAACGAATGCACCCGAAACGGCATTAAAATATTTAACTAACAAAGCAGCAGCAGCAGCAGCAGTAGCTGCAGGTGAGGGGCAGCGCGGTGGAAGGGTTATGTTGAAGGGGAGCTCGTCCGCAGTTCGCGATTTTAACATAAAAGCAATCATAATGCCCACACAGTGCTGACAAAAAGTTGTCAATTAGGTTCATCAAAAAAAGCATCCATGATGATAGCCTGCAAGATGCCCCCCGCCTCCTCCTCTTAACCCCCTCCCCCGACTGTCTGTCGAACTGTATGTTAATGCGGGGCCGCCCGTGTAGTCAAATGGAGATGCTGCAGCTAAAGCATTCGATCTCTCCTATATGCTGCTATGCTGATGTGCGCATCATAATGATCATGATGTTTCATGATCTTGGCCAAGATCGTCAGCTCTTCGCTTGTGGCTTTAACCACCCAGGCAGCGCATTTATTATGATTGCATTTTGGGCAAATGCTTGTTGTTGTTGCTGCTGCTGCTGCCCCGCTGCTTAGTTAAATGAGACATCAACATTGGAATCGAGAGCTCGCATTCTCATGGAGATATATATATATATATGTGTTCAGTTCATTTGGCTTTGGCATTGAACCGGCTACCGGTTAGCGGTTTTAGTTGATGGCTTGCACTTGCCATTTGCTTGTTGTTGTTATTGTTAATAATGATGTCGAGTTGTTGTTTTTGCATGTAACACCACACCCGCCCCCTCAGCGCGCGCTCTCTCTCTCTCTTTCTCGCTCTATCCCTCTCTCTCTCTGTCTGTGCCTTGTGTGTGAGAAAGCGGTTCGTTTTGCAGACTTTTGCAAGTCGCTTAATGTCTTCATTACGCTGCTCCCCAAGACTCAGCAGCAGCAGCAGGAGTAGCAAGAGCGGAGACCCTCAGCCTACGCCTGGGCAACGTTGTCATCATCGTGGTAGTCGTTGTTGTTGTTGTTGCTGCTCTTATATTGTTTATTTATGAATGTCATTCAATTTATTATATCATTGTATATTTGACTTGAGAGGGAAATGAACGCATTTGTTGCTGCCTTCGTGGCCCGATACAAAGGGCGCTGACCAGACCAGACGGACCCACAAGCCCAACAGATCCAACAGCAGACCCCAGAGCACTAACGGGCTCTTGTAGGAGTCGTCGTTAGCGTCGGTCATCATCTGCGACGCGATCTTGGACTTGGACTTGGCCGATGTTGTCGTCGTCATCATCTCTGCAGCATTTGCATCATTGCAAGCACTGAGCTGATCATCAGCGTGTGCCCTAACCAAAAGAGTCCACTCGAAATTGCGCATATTTTGCTTTGAGTAAAACAATTTTTGCTTGAAGTTAGGTTAATGGCTCCAACTCATCTGAAGCCAATATTTGGTTTATATAATTGTTAAACGATATTTGATTTGATTTTGATATAACAGCTGAGAGGTGCCTGAGCCTGAACCAGTTAAGACATAAAATTGATATCCGGGTGTAGCATGAGGATCTGCTCTGACACAGTTCTTGACATTCCATGACATTTGCATTGTAGTGCATGCAAAGTTCGTATATGTTCAATGGAGATTTCGCCTTCTGGTCGGGCTCACTCGTTCGTTTGTGGCAATGTTCTGATCGCGAGCACTGCTCGATTATTGTATATCATCATGCTACAGCCGTATACATGCGCCCCCTCTCCTCCACCAGCCCTTTCCCTACCGCTACTTGTGCTTCTTCTGCTTGGTTGCGGGGCGCTTAACAAGTTGCCAATGCTTATGAGTTGTGTGCGTGTCTCCCTTTATCTTCGTCTCTCACTCGCTCTCGCTGTCGCTCGTGCACTCGCCCTGGCTCCGTCGCCCCCCCGGGCAATGCATTGCATAAGATAATTGGTGATTTTCATATCGATTTATGCATCCGCCTCGTCGCTGGCTTGAGCTAGACTTCAGCTCCAGTTGCGGCCTGTGCTCTGAGGCTCTACTTAGGGTTTTGTCAAAGTCCGATCAAAGACTGATAAATGTCGCGGGGCATTAGAGAGCGTTTAGGGCACAGCGGGACGGCGATTGCGATTGCGATCGTTGTGCGGCTTTGTGGTTTCGGTTAAAGACAATAATTAAATCATAAATTTTGGGGCGTACACTCGACAATTTATTGCTCTATTTGGGGTGAAAGTGTCCCGCACCAATCAAATCACAATAAAAATAGTCACACGCCCACCAAATGAGAGATCGTGGGCGCTGATATCGTTGCTTAAAACATTTTGTAAACATTTATAAAACATAACGCATAGCGCACGCTGTGATCGCGTTCTATATCAGCTACACTTTCTTCTTTTACTTGTGCTCTGGGTCGAAAGGGTTTGTTCTTTCTGCGGTTTTCCTGGAAGGCCTGCTCGAGCCAACTTGGCTTGTTAATGGCATTTGGGTGCGGCGGCCTCATAATCAGCGCAATTATATTGCATTTTCCAAAATTTTCAAATTCCAAGAGCTCGCCACATTGCTCAGCTAACAAGTGGCCTTTGTAGACTGCCGACACTACGTGACGGGCAAGGAGGAGAAGGCGGATGAGGTGGCGGCAGCGGCGGCGGCGGCGAGTCGCCAGTGGCCAGTCGCGAGTCCTTATCCTTGTTATCCTGACTGCAACCACAAATGTGCTAACGAATCTTGCAGCCGTCCTGCCCCGACACAAACATTGCCCAATTAACGCGAACTCAAACTCGCAACTAAAACTCAAGACTACACAAAAACAAAAACTGGGCAACAGGCGTTAAACGTTCTCGCACCTCCGTCGATGACTCGGCGCAAAATATTGGCCTAAAATTCCCTATGCAGGCAAACTGAGCGCTCCTCTTACCAAACGTCTGCGAGCCTGTGTAAATAGCTGCAGTGCCCCGTCTGATGCAACTGCTTCCTGACATTTGACTAGCTGTTGCATGAAAGCGCTTACAATTCCCAACTAGTTAATGTGGCGAAAGTGTGGCAAGATGTCTTTGCAAGCCTCTATATGCTGGGAAAGCCTCTATATGCTGGGAAAGTCTGGGGAGTTGCTTGACGTAGCCATGCAAAGCAGCTGCTCATTTGGGATATGAGATCTGTAAACTAATCGATTACGATAGCTTTGATATCAATCATATCTCAGAGCTCCCATATCTCATATGGGTCTGAACCACTTGATTCCTGATTGGTTCTCTTCTACTTGACCCACAATTATGCACCCATCGAATTGAGCTGTGTAAGCTCAACTTGAGATACATTTGTAGAAGTTTTCCATATCTATCAATCTATCTATCTATCAATTGCCTTCAATATGCAAAGCTTCACAAAGTCCTTAATTAGAAGATGCTTTGCTTGTGACCTTTAATATATATGAATTCTTTTACCAACAACTCATTTCGAATTTAAGCATAAGTTTTCTCAAAAAAATCTACGACTATCAACTAGGTGCAAAGGTTCTCTAGTAACTCATTTCAGACTTAACTTTGGGTTTTCCCAGAAATATTCCAAGTCTATAATTCACTATAATCCAAAAAAAAGATCTGTGCAAGATTGTTAATAATATATATAAATATTTAAAATTAAATCTGAGCATATACAGACGAAATATTTAATTCGAAATTCCATACTCTCTTAAGCCGGGGATTGGCATTGTAATTGTGGCT
Organism: Drosophila kanekoi; assembly: GCA_037075305.1. Classification (NCBI taxonomy): domain Eukaryota; kingdom Metazoa; phylum Arthropoda; class Insecta; order Diptera; family Drosophilidae; genus Drosophila; species Drosophila kanekoi. The sequence goes on from JBAMCE010000234.1 coordinate 255,853, forward strand.
ACCATCACAGTGTACGACAACGATTCCCTTTCAGAATTTTTGCATTTAATAACTGGCAATCAATTGTCGCTCTGTGTGTGATGGCCACTTGTTGAAGTTTATTGCACTGCCGCCTGGGTGGTGTCCGGTCTCAAGCCGAACTCAACTGGTATCGCGTGTCTCCAAATGCGTGCGGCTTACAACATTGAGAAGTGAGCGACACTAATCCTGAACAGATCCGATTACTGACAGCACAGAGAGACGCCCGAGAGAGATCGACGCGACTCGCTGAGTGGCCAACTGGACAAGTGGCGAAGCGTCGCTCGAAATCGACAAGCTCCGCAGGCAGGTGGAGGTGCAGCTGGAGCTGGAGGAGGGAGTGCAGCAACATGAACTTGATCTGGCAATGCTTGGCGGGCCATACAGAATGTTCCCCTGTTGAAATGCGGATCGTTTCACCCCCCCCGGCCAAGATCTTTCACTTTATTTGGTTTCACTTTCATCTATTTAAAAGTCAGCGACATAATCATTATTCATTGCAGACGATTGTATTATTAAATGAAATGATTTTAACGATCCCGCACTGTTGCCATCTACAAAAATTGTGGCTGGAGCGCGAGTCCTTCGAGAGAGGGAGAGAGAGTGGGTGAATCGTGAATCGTTTATGCTGCGGCTTGTTAACAATTGTTGGGCCCATTGTTCGTTATGTGCTCGTTATGTGATTGTCGATTGTCATAAATTGGTTTCTAATCGTGGCCCCCGCCCCCGCGCCAGCATCCTGGCATTGTCCTGTGTGCACTGATCTCATTAGTACGCCCCATTTAACACCTTTTTGGAACAGGATCAGGTGCATGCGGTGCGGCCTTTGATCTCGCTTATTATTAGATCAACTGCAGCTCGAATCACCTGTGTGTGAAGAACTCAATTCGATGCGATGCGTTTCCTTTGTATTGGGCCACAGCACGCCCCACTTTCTATTAATGATCCGCGCAGCAGCAACTTCTGCTTCTCACGCCGATTGCCCTTTCACGGTCCGATCAAATGTCGATTAATCGTTTCGTTTGGCGGTGGCGATTGCACATTTGGCCAGGATGTGCTCTTGACGCTGAATCGAGAATCGAGCATCGAGATGCTGGCCAAATATTTGCATGAAACGGCGAGCGGAAACCGGAAATCGTCAAACTGTGATAAACCGCTAGGATGTGCACTTTTTCCCACACACAAGAACCGTTTTTAGCTGTTTATTTTGTTTGTTTTTTCTACAGCTAAACAAACACGCAAAGATCCTGCGGATAGCGCGACATATTTGAGCTGACATGAAAAAAGAAAACCCACATCAAAATCAATATCAATAAAAGCAACAGATTTTCGATCGATGCGGTTCGCTTGCCCTTCCGCCCTGCCTGCTTCTCGCTGCTCTCGTACTTCTCACTCTTCCGACTGACTGACTGACTGACTGACTGACTCGAAATTGATTTTAACGCCCACCCCCGTATTCCATCAGCGGCTCATCAGCATAACAATCAAGGTTCGAGGCTCGAACCCTTTTTTGCCACTTCCTCCCTGCATTACCCTTGCCCCCGTTCTTTCACATTTCGTGTGAGTGCCATGGAATTTCATTTAATTTCGTTTCGTTTTTTGCGCTTTGATTCTGATTTTCACACCCAGGAGCCAGGGAGCCAGGATTTCGGCTGTCGGATCCACGCACACAGGTGTCTCGCATACGCGCTAGGCCTCATCATCCTCAACCTATGCGAAGCGAACAGCTCGTTAAGTCCAAAAGGACGTTTTTCGTAGAAACACGCATCAGCATCAAAATCGATTCGGATGCGTTCGATTTGCTTAATTGAATTTCGTTTCAGGGCCAGATCGATCGATCGATCGGTCGAGTAGGCGGCTGCCTCTTTAATAGATTCACACGCACGCCACACGGATCAACCGAGGGAGAGAGAGAGGCTGTCACAAGGGGGCTGCACAATGAATGCTGCTGTATCCTACTTCTACAGGAGTAGGAACAGAGTAGGTTCTAGAATTGAAGAGCTAAAGTAGCGCGAGAGTAAGATTGAGAGTCGTCCTTGGTTTAGCTAGCTTTGTCTCCATTTCATTGCTTATAATTCTCAACTGGTTAGGGCTGAGGCTAAGGGCTTGCAAATGAAACGAAATCGAAATGATACCAAAGTCTGCTATTCATTTTACTGGGAGGTTCTTCAAATAGACTTAAAGGAAACCTTTATAAACCCTTTTTTATAAGGCTTGACTTAGGTCAAGCTAAGGCTGGGACTTGGGTCGATCTTCACGAGCTTTGGCTCGTTGTTCAGGGCTTGGCCTCTAAATCAATCTGGCATCAGAATACATAACATGTATGTATAGTATCTTGTAATAGGAGAATGAATTCTGGAAATAACTATTACGTAGCTAAGCTCTTCTGAAAAGTCATCAATATAAAACTAATGGCTACCCCAACTGGATCATTGTTCAGAGTCTATTCGCTGCACATCAAGTGGATCACTTTATAGTTTTTTCGCCCGAAGTCGGCATCCATTTGGAACGTTCATTAGGCCAACTCAGCCGCATTGCCGAATGACTATTGTATTTGAGGGGCGACCCACTGACTTCTGTGTAAGATGCGCGCCAAAGTTGAAAGGTTTTATTTTTTGCCAGAGTTCCCCTTGCTGACAGGAGAGCGGCTTCTGCGCCTGCCGCGTGTCAACCCAGGCAGACAGAGAAGGAGAGAGTAGCTCGATGGTAGCCCGGGTCAATTAGAAACACATTTTGGGCGCAACCTCTGAAGAGGCTTACAAACGCCTTACAAACGCCTTACAAACGCCTTACAATTTGCCAAAGTCCGAGCCGAAGAACCCAAAGAGCTGGAGGTGGTTGGTTTTCGGGATAGAATAATGGAAAGAATGAACCAAGAGGACGATCCTTATGCAATTTACGTTGTCTACTTTTCATTATCATCATTGTCAATTGTCAGTTTGTCAGTTTGTCACAATGCACAATGGGCCCTGATTCCAGTTTAGGCAATGCCCATTGTGCTCTTAGCTTTTCAGAGAGTTTCCAAAACTGGAGGCCCAGGACACGTGCACTGCAGCACGTCCTAAAATGCTGATCCTGCCAAAGGCTGCTCGACTCACTCTCCCTCTCTCTCTCTCTCTCTCCCTCTCCCTCTCTAGCTGTGTGTGTATTATTCTTGTGTTTTGTGTTTTGTCCGAATCGGTTTCTCGGACATTCACCACACGCTGCGCCCTGTGCTATGTGTTTTTCTCTTGTGTTTTCAAGCCGTATTCGATATATATTTTGGGCCATGGTTCATTTGTTTGGATTTTTGTCACCCGCCGTCGGAAAATTATATGCATAACTGTCACACACTGGCCGACCACAGCTGGAACTAGAGCTGCCGCAGATATCCGAATCGGAATTTGATTTCAAATCTTATGCAACGGAACCTTCAAAGGATCCGTCTTCAGCGGAAGCACCTTCAAAGCGCTAAACACCGACAGCAGCAGCCACAGCGCTGGCCTCTGACCTTGTTCCATGCCAAGACAGTTGATCGCTTCCAGTTGCAGTTCCCGTTCCTGTTCCCGTTCCAGTGCCAGCCGCCGCCGTCGTCGTCGTCGTCGTCGTCGTCGTCATCGTCTGTCATACGGCGCGGTGCGGTCATAACATTTCATTGCCATCATTTCTTATGCAAATATCCTGTGGCAGCATTGCGAATTTATTAATTACCCCACCGAAAAAATGAAAAATAAAAACAAAATATATACATGTGCACATATTGGTGCCCAGCTGTTGCCCAAGATCTCTGGCTACCGGTTCCGAATGGAAACGGGGCGCCGTTTGTTTGTATCGTCTGAGGAAATCTCTGAAACCCGGCGACTTGCTGCGACTTGCTGTGTATAATTAAAATGTTCAAAAAAGCGACAGTGTTCATTTTTTATACCCTGCAACAATAACATGTACTCAAAACGGGTAGCTGGCATCAGCTGCCAGATCTAGCTAAAACTAACTTTATGAGTTCGGAAACTATTCGAGCTGAAGTGCAGCGAATTGGTGTACAGCAGAAACGAATAGTTGAGAGATTGATGAGAAATCTGTACATCATTCAAAAAGTGATGAACTGAGGAACTGCAGGGGTAAGATATGAAGCAGGGTTTCGTATAAGGTAAAGCGAACAGAGGCGATTCTCGATAAGTTTCTCTATAGGAGCTTGAGTCTGGAACAGGCAGAAGTTCAGATATATATCAAATATAACTATATAAACTCAGGAACTATCAGAACTACAGCCAAACATTGGATATTGAGATAATATTTGTATATCAAAGTATGTAAATTCCCCTTTGATCAGATGACAGTAAGATATAAGAGTTGAGGACAGACTGAGATTTGCTTTTGCTGGTTTGATTACAGGGTACACGCTCGTCGAGCAAACACTGATGCGAGCCACTTCATACTTGTTCATCATAAATTTCAAAAAGATTGCAATTTTGGCGCTGGACTCGAGCGTGCGCCGCGGCTCACTTCAAATGGGCGACGCGCGGCAATGACAACCGACTGGAGAATGGCAAAAGCTTAATGGGTCTAGAGGCGGTGCGAGGGGGGGCGACCAGCCAGCTGGTGGAGGAGGAGCGGAGGGCAAGAGGCAGCTACAATTTGAGTTTTGAGTTTTGAGTTTTTAGCTGTGACTCTTTTGGGCTTCAGATTGAGATTCAGATTCGAATTTGGATTCCTGTGCCGTGGACTACATTAAATTGTTGGCTCTGATAGGCGGCAACCAGTTTAACAGTTTAACAGTTTATCATTTCGGCATTGGCTCAGTTTGTCAATATTGCAGTATTCTGCAGCTTCATTTCAGTTGATTTTATTTTATTTCAGTTTTTGCCGAGTAATTTTCAAATCAAACCAAGGTCTGCCACCGACTGTCCAGGCAACTCGAGGCGATCTTTTTGGCATGCGCGTGCGCAGCGGCAATTTGATGAAATGCATATGAAATCAAAAGTGAATTACGACAGTTGGCCAGCAACTGGGCGAGCGATGCCAACTAATTGGGCCAGTCACGCAGCGTATATATATATATAAATATAGCGAATAGCTTCTCTTAAAGAAATAATGGCTCACACACACACACACACACACACACACTCATACACGCGCACGGACATCATTTTCTAGGCTTCTGTTTCTTGAGCTCTTGAATTTTCATGTTCTTTGGTTCGTTTGTGGAATGCGCCCCAGGGCGCAATGCCGCACTCAGTTCGTGGCAATTAAATATTGTAAATTTCATTATAAAATGCTAAAAACCAAAGTTTAAATGCAACGAATTCAACACGCAGCCAAACAACTAGCTCGCCAGCAACTGCCACCAGGAATTAGCTCTGCGAAGCGACAGGCCAAAGATGCCACACAGAATTTACATTTACTATGAAATGTGCTCAGTCTGTCTTCAAAATAGCTCAGAATCTTGTCTTAAAGTGTTCTTTTCATTCATAGTTTGATATTCCCCCCAAGTCGGTAGATACTGGTTCCAAGCAGAGGTAAGATTCGTTTTCAGTTGGTCTCCAAATTGGGCTTTAACGTTGTCAGCCTGCTTTCAAATGCTTTGAATCTTGCTCAGAATCTTGCTTCAAAGTGTTCTTTACTTTCATATTTTGATATTCATCAAAGTCGACAAAATGCAGCAAATGCTTTAACTTTTACTTGATCTTAAAAGTGTATCAAATAAGGCAACAGACTATTCACAACGAATTGCCACAAAGAACTCTTCATCTTTAAATCTGTTTATTTAACTTAACTCCAGCTTTCTTATATTCAACTCTTGTATCACATTTTAATCTAGTTTATATTCAATCATTATTTAATGTTGAAGTGCCCATCAGAATTCTGATCTGCACAGCTTCACGTCGTATACAAACTGAGACTGACTCAGCTTCAACTTCAGAATTGATTGTCCTTTTAGTTCTTCGGGTAAAGAGTCTCTAGCTAAGCACAGAGTGTAGTATAGAACAGGATTGGGTAAAGCCCATCAAATATTATGCGCAATGCTGCAAATGTTCATTTTGCTAAGACCTTCTTCTATATGCGACCCCGCCTCAAATCAAAATACAGCCCGAGAGGAGGCATGACAGACTTTAACACTTAATCGCTCGATATGTAAACTCTTGTTATATAGATTCTTATTCTGCCCATCTAATGGATTCTCTCTATTTCTTTGCATAGGTATGCGATTCTCATTGATGCGATCTGGATGCAACATGGCATAGCTGATTCTCAGTTCACATCTTCATATATCTTGAACTTCCCAAAAGAATATTCAAGAAAACTCACGTTCATCTTCTGTAGCATAATAAGTGGAAATGTGGGTAAATATATACAAATAGCTCTCAATATTTTGTTTAAATTTTCATATTGCAGTATCAACAGTATCTTAGGTATCACCAATTAAAGTACCAGGAACAAGATTCCATTGAAATCTTACTTAGTTAAGGGTAAGTCGGAAACTTTATTTACTTTGCTTTGATACATGTATATGTTGATAAACTGCCTTCGCACACAATCAAACTTCAACGAAAGTTGAACTGGGAAAGGGTATTTAAAATGCGGCATTTGTATATGAAACTCTGCTCTTGTTGCGCATCCAACGAAGAAGTCCACAATTAAAGGGAAAACAAAAGCAAAAATAAAATAAAATAATTTGAGAGAAGACTCTTTTTGATGAATTCGCTGCGCACTTTGCGTAATTAATTTAAATAATTTCGTTGGCCCAAATTGTTTGGCAAAAAAAAAAAAGGCGCAAGAGAAAGTGCCCCAAGCAAATTGAGACATTTGTCTCGTTCCTTTCGGTAATTAAGCCAAGCCCCCCATAAATGTTTTGCAGAGGCGAGAATTTCAGCTCTCAGAATATCATTTCTCATTTGCGAGCAGGAGGAGCAGGGGGGGGGGGCTGCAGCTTCCATTGAGTAAATACGTTTGCGACTGCATATTTCCCTAATATTGTGATATTTATATTATTAAAGTTATGTTCTTTTCGAGAAGTTGAGCTTCAAGGCATTTGTATATTAATTTTCGCTGTGCAAAAAATAGTTTTTGTTAGCTTATGAAATTCAGCTTGAAACCGATCAAACGTAAGCTATACTTTCACTCATTTTCCACCTGAGGCTGTGAGTTGCCCGTAAAGTATGAAAATTGTATAGAATGAGTTTCCACACAGATCTGTCAGAAGACTACCCATTTTGCGTATTTGAGATAGATTTTGAAGTACGTATTGAAATCAACTATTCCACCAATCGCAATCAAATAAAGCTTTCACCTATTTTCCACCTGAGGCAGTGGATTGTCCGTATTCGAATGAATGAATTTCCACAAAGATCTGTCAGAAGACTGCCCGTTTTACGTTTTTGAAATAGATTTTGAAATACGTATTGATTCACTATTCCACCCATCGCATTAACATACATCTTTCACCTGTTTTCCACCTGAGGCAGTGGATTGTCCGTATTCGAATGAATGGATATTCACAAAGATCTAAAAGCCAGAGCTTGACCGTTTTTCGAATTTGACGTAACTAACAACTATTCATTCCGCACAGAGGAGTGGATTTTCGAAAAGTGTGAAACAAGTATTCTATCTGAAAGATAAGACAGCTTGGGCACAAGTCCATGGCTCGGAACGAGCCTCAGATATCTCTGTCTCTGTCTCAGCTCTTTGATGTCTATTTCCATTTGTCTTGTTCTCCACCTTCTCTCGCGCTCTCAAAGCCTGAGCAGGCATCAATAGCTATTAATAGCCAACATGTCTGACCTTCATAATTGTCACAGATTGATACAAAATTGTGCTCAATAAAAACGCACTTCGAGCAATCCAATTACTCCGCTTCTAATCCTCTAAGAAATTGTTAAGTAATTGAATTGCACTTCGCTACGCTCACTTTCATTCACAATTCGAGCGCACAATTCTCGAGCGACTCGACCCATCAACTGCCCCATTTGCTGTGCCCCGAATTGAACCCATGTTAATAACATTTCAGCTGGAATGCACCCAACACACACCTAATCAGCTTAGCTAAGTAAAACCAATAAAAAAAAATGGTATAGTGTCCCAAGTGCTGCCCAAACGCAGCCTAACTACGAATTCCCCCTCACGCAATGCATGCAACACGCAATTGTCCCAAACAATTCCCTTTTTTTCTGCCTTATTATTATTTTATATATTTGTCTGTTTTGTTCTTTTTGGGCCAAGTTGTGGGCGTTTTTTGATTGTCTATTGGCAGTTAATGGAAAATGTGGAAAATTGTAACAAAGGAAGAAGAGAGGGAGAGAGAGGAAGAAAAAAGAACGCTAAGCGCTTAATTTACGAGCACGACGACAAGTGTTTTCTTGGCTCGGAAAATGCACTTGTTCGCCAGAAAAACTTGTGAAAATTCGGATATATTGTGGCTGTGCCTGGAACTGGGACTAAGATCTTGCCGTCTCGAGGGCGTGTTCCAAATTTCGGGGCCTGTTATCGGTGCAAATATCTGTAATTGCAATGCGGTTGAGCCTAGTTGACACATGTCCCTGCGTCCCGCTCCCGTCCCGCATGTGAGAGGGGTCACGAGAGAGGGTGACCCCCTCTTACATGCCGCTGTCTATGGGCTTTGGGTGAAATCTTGACAGCGCAAAAATATATATATATAAAAAAAAAATGACAAAAAATGACAAAAAATAAAAAATGTCAGCGTAGCTTGGCTGAACATAAATTACATTATTCTTTGTCAACATTTGTGAGTCAAAAACGTGTTCGCTGTTCATGTTAAACAAATAACTCACTTGTTGCTGCCGCTGCTTCTTCTTCTTCTTCTTGCTGTTGTTGTTGTTGTTTATGCGACTGTTATTTACGAGACATCAGTCAGGCTGCATTTCAGGTCCCCAAGCAGCCAAGATCTCTCAGTCAATGGCGTGTTGTAATCAGAGCATCCTTAATAAATCATAAATTTATTCGGATGCCCCAGCGTGTCTCCTCCTTGGCGTTGTGCATGTAAAGAGAGTACTCCACGCTGCAGGGCCTTCGCATTTGTTTGCCTCGATTCTGCATACATACATATACCTACATATGCACATATATATGTACATATATACATATATGTATATGTTGGGTTTCTTTCGGTTTCGTTCGTTGTCAAACATTTTATGAAGTTCACACAAAGAGCGTTCGATTTTGCACCAGTTTTGTCGTATGTCGCCCAATGCGACCGCCACCAGAGCGTTAAGGGGGGGGCCCCCCTCTTCCACCCTTTTCACTTTGAAAATTCCCCTCAAAACTCTATATTGATGATGATGTTGTATCTCATCTTTGGGTTTTTGGACTTTTTGAGCTCTCGCATTCGTTGCATACATTATGTTAACCCAATGCAAAAGTAACAAGTGTGCCGCACCTTGTGAGCACGCCTGACTAGCAGATGCCCTGTAAACTTTCTAAAGCTATTTTGGGTATTCTTTAATGTTCTACCCAGTTGCAAGATCAGATAGTTTGGGTATGTCGAGCATAGATTTACAGAGATGAGTTTCATATTTGAATATTAGATAGTAAATACTATTTACTAGATACTAGGTATTAAATACTGGATACTAGATACTAGAAACTAGTTACTACATACAGTCTAGATACTAGAAACTAGATACTTCATACATATCTACTATCTACTATCTAGGTAGATACTAGACACTAGATACTAGATACCAGATACTAGATACTAGATACTAGATATTAGATATTAGATATTAGATACTAGATATTAGATATTAGATATTAGATACTAGATACTAGATACTAGATACTAGTTACTAGATACTAGTTACTAGATACTAGATACTAGATACTAGATACTAGATACTAGATACTAGATACTTGATACTAGATACTAGATACTAGATACTAGATACTAGATACTAGATACTAGATACTAGATACTAGATACTAGATACTAGATACTAGATACTAGATACTAGATACAAGATACTAGATACTAGATACTAGATACTCCAGACTCTAAACTCTAGACTCTAGATATAGATATCAAACCCAATTGCAGACTCTTGTATAAATATTTATTGAATTATTGTCTGCAATATTGAAAAGCGAGGAAAATTGATTTGTTCTCGATCCAATGGTTAATGCAAAACCTTCATACAACCGTTTATCAGAAATTTTCCATATTTGCGGGTGAAATCTCCAAAAGCCCCGTCATGAGGTAACTACAATGAAAATTTCAGCTTCCTAGCTCTTGTGGCTTGGACTCTGCGTTGATCCCCAATCAGTCAGTCGATCAGTCAGTCAATCAGTCAGTCAATCAGCCAGTCAGTCAAGCCAAACATCTTTATGTATAGAAATATATCAATATATACATGTAAATTGTGCTTTATATGTATGTTGATGCATGCATGTATTTAATAGGTACTCTTCACCTTTAACAAGCATTTGCACTTTGTTATATTCTTTTTGCTTTCTTTTGGCTGTTTTGAATGGGAACAGGGCATTGCGAAAAGAAAAACCGGAAATAATAATTCGATAAATGCGCCATGAAGATGCGGCCCCAAAAAAAAATAAATAATATAAGGAGAAATATCTGTAGCTACAGCTGAAGCTGAGGCAGAGGCTGAAAGCTTGAGTTGGCAAGACTGCAAAACCGTTCGTTTTGCTGCTGGCTGCGTTGCGAATTGATTGCAACAAGACCCCAACAACAACAACAACAACAAAAAGAAGAAGAAGAACAGCAACAACTCGCGAAATTGGCATTAAAACAAAACGACGGCCCCAAAGGCCTCCTCTCCAGCTCCCCATTGACCCTGCAAGTGACGGAAATGCGTATGCCAATTCATTTATCTATTAATGGGAGTCGCAGACAGAGAGAGAGCGAGAGCGAGAGAGAGAGGGAGAGATGGATGGGGAGAGAGAGATGGGGAGAGGGAGCGGTACATAGAGAGGAAGCACTGACTAGACCGGAAATGCGCGTGGGAGTCTTTTTTGTTTTTTTTTGTTTCTGTAGCTCGAAAGTTCTTGAAGCGGATGGAGACGACGACTAGAACTGGCGCATCCGCCGGGCCAGGACATGGTCAGATATATTCCCATTGTCGTTGCTGCGGCCCATTTGTTGTTGTCGCTGTTGTTGTTGTCGTTGTCGTTGTTGGTTGTTTTCGCTTATCTCAGTGAAGCATCGCGAATCGCATTGCATCGCCCCGTCGCAGCGGCAGCTTCCGTTCCAATCTCTCCCCTCCACCCCAGTAGCAGCGACAGCCCCATATCCCAAGCACAATTCCCCCGGCCGGGTTGCCATGCCTTGGGCTTGGGCTTGGGCTTGGGCTCAGTTTACAGCCTTTCAGTATTTTGTCGGGGGCGATCTGTGAATTGGCGACTTGTTGTTGTCCTGCATTTTGCGCATATCTCAAAATTAGTTCAATTGGCAAGCAGCTTTTGGGACAATCGATCGATCGATCGCTCGGAATTGGCGGCATTCGATGCATTGCCTTTTCTCTGCCTTTTCCATATGCAAAAATGCGCCAAATAACTCGAACTTCTCTGCTTGCCGCCCAACAGAATCGTTTGCATAATTTCTCAGCCACATTTTGCAGCACAATTTGTCGCAAGTAGAAGCGCGTAACGGCATATGCTGCAGTTAGTCGACGAGTCTTAAGATTAACATGAAATTGTAAGTCTGCAAAACCAACTTTTCTTTGAGACGAAGGAGACTGCTCTAGTCGGCAGTGCTCGACTGGCAGATACCCAGCCTCTCGGAAAAAGCTCGAGAAACTTCGATTTTTATGAAATCTTGGGTGTTTCACAGGTTTATTCAAACGTGTGCACAAACCAAGTCGCAGGGCTCTTTCCTTCATATTGAGTTTCTTTTGCCATATAATCCTCTCCTGTATACACTGCAAAAGAAACTGTTTCATGTAAGAAACTCTTTTAATCTTCGAGCTATGCTTGAAAAACCATGTCTCAACATCGTTAAATCGTCATAGTCGAAGACCTGCATAGAGCACTCATGTCTATTTCATCTAGAGGGAATCATGATTTGGTCAAAGAAGAAGACTTCTACGACCCCAAAAAGATCTTAAGATCTTTAGATCAGCAGCAACTGCCGGATGATATAGTCAAGCCCCTCTGTTCGTTTGAAAAATGGTCTCTCAGTATATTTTTGAAACCTACAATAGCTCCGTCTTTCAGTTGCAGGCAGTTCGCATGTCATAACCGACAGGATCGGACCATTATGTTATATAGCTCTCATATGAAAGATCGGTCGAAAAGTAGGTTCTGGTATGAAAACCTTTTTTTCCAAGATATTTTCTCTATTCTCAGATATTTGCAAAAGGGAAATGTCTTCCAGATTTCCGATATATTCCCGTATTCTTAACGTCTTTTGTTTAATACCTCCCATTCCATTCATCCTCCCTTCCCTTCTCTTTTCCTTGCCCAAATTCCATTTTTGTTTTCTCGCAATATAAAAAAATGTTTAGTTTTGTTTCAAATGTATAATTTGTTTTTACTATATTTATCAGTTTAGTGTCCTCCATGTTTGTTTCGTTTGTTAAAAAAAAAAGTTTCTTAAAACTAATTGTCTTCCATGTTAAGCTAGTTCTTAGATCTAGACAGTCTTATAAACTATATAAAAAGCAGGCACATTCAGCGCTCTTAGAACTAATTTGTACAAAATTCTTGCAAAAAAAAAAAAGATAATAATAATACAAGAGTAGAAAAAAAATGCGCTTAAACTAGAATAAATACTTTTTTGCTGAGGTAATACTTTGTGCCAGGCGTGTGTTGCGTTTGGGTCTGACTAGTTGGCTGCCCAGGGAAAGGGTTTGGTTGGGGTCTGCACTCAGATGTCGTCCTGCCACAGGGAGATGTAGTCGAGTATGTCGTCATCCTCGGCGCCCGAGCTGCACGAGTTGTTGGGATAATCTTCATAGCTGCCGCCGCTGGACTCCAGTTTCAGTTCGGCTGGCTGCGCTTCATAGTAGTTGCTGCTGCTGCTGCTGTTGCTGGAGGCGGAGGAGTTGGAGGCGTTGGAGCTGCAGCTACTGCCGCCGGGCGAGATGAGCTGCAGTTGCTGCTGTAGCGCATAGAATTGCTGTTGCTGCTGCTGCAACTGTTGCTGCTGGTAGCTAAACTGTTGCTGCTGTGCCAGCTGCTGCTGTGGCGACAGCAACTGTTGCTGCTGCTGCTGCTGTTGCTGCTGCTGCTGATCGTTGTCGTCGATGAGCCGCTGCAGCCGCCTTATATACTCGACGGCCATGCGCAATGTGCTAACCTTGCTGAGCTTCTTGTTGGCGCCGGGTCCGATGCCGCGTCTCCCATTGCTCAGATCCGCAATGATGGCAACGGGTATATGCTGCCGCAGCTGGCTGAAGCCATTGTTCACCTGCTTGACGCGATTCCGTTCCCGGGCATTGCGACGCACCACCGATGGCCCGCCCAGCATCATGGGCTGATGTTCATCCTCCGACAGCAGCAACTGTTGCTGCTGCTGCTGCAGATAGCTGTTGCTGTTGCTGCTGCTGCTGCTCGGCTTGGCGTAGGGCGCCAGACGTTGCTGATGATAGAGACTACGGCTTTGATTCTCGCTGCCCAGTGCCATTTTGTAGTTGAAAATTGGTTTTGACTTTTTTGGTTTGTTTTGTTTTGGATTGTTCTGGACTTGGACTTGGCCCTGCGAACGCTGTCGCTGTTCTGATGCCCTTCCCTGCGCCGTGCGCGCTATTTATAGGGCTCATCGTAGCCACAATTCTCACCTGCCGTTGTTGCAGCGGCAGCGGCAGCTACCTGTGTTCCAGACAAAAGGTGCAAACGCGCAGCCAACCAACGGGCAGCATCCGCTCAAGGATCATTCACTCAAATAGAGGGTCTCACTCACTCGAAAGTTTCACTCACTCGCTCAATTTCTCTCTCACTCGATTACTCACTCGCTCTCGCTCTCTTCCGCTCCGTTGAGCTGGGAAGAGTCTTGAGCATTTTCTTCTGCCAGACTGGGAAGAGTTTTTTAGTAGGTTTCTTTTTTTTTCTTTTTTTTTTGGTTTTTGGAGCAGCTGCCTTTGATTATATGTCTGTGTCCATTGACTGGCTGCCGCTCTTTAGCTTTATTTCGCTCTCTCTATCTCTCTCTCTCACTCTCTCCCTCTGTCTCTTTCTCACTCTCTCTCACTCGCATTTGGCTCTGTTGCTGTCGCGTGCCGGCTGCGAACCGGTTGCTCGCTTGTTCGTGTGCCCGCACTTTGGAGCAGTTGCTCGCTGCTGCTCCCCGACTGCCCCCTCCTCCCCGCTGCCTTTAGAGATCCTAGAGTTGGGCCCCTATGCATTTGGGCAGAGAGTATCGTGCGGCTCTCAAGGTCTGACCGGGTGCAGTTGACCATTAACACTTCTAATGCCAGGTTGTCCTTTATGGCCAACGTCTGGGGCACCCGTTGTCACAAGGACAGTGTCCCGAAACGTACTCGAAAGCATTTAGCGTTCGGACTGAATGCTGATGCCCAATTGTTAGCAAACGCTGCGAGAGCGCTGATCCTGCGATGCCCGGTGCGGCTCTGCTGGTTGCCCGCCGGCACAAAACCGTGTCAAAGCGTTTGACATTGGACACCTCAGCCTCAATGGCCCAATGGACCGGCCCAGCCGCACGCTGTGCCTCATTTAACACTTCATTGCAGCAGCAGCAGCGGCATCAGCAGCGGCAGCAGCGGGAGATTGCATAGCATTGCATGGGCCAGGAACCATGTCCAGATCCAGATGTTCAGCTAACCAGAGCTGACCCGAAGCTGACCCGTAGCTGACCCAGAACTGATTTGCGAATTACTCCTTGCACTGATTCGATTCTTGATCCGTGGCCTCTTTGTTGATGCAATAGAAATTCGCTCTGGGCTGAAGGGATCTCGTGTAGTTTTTTGTGGAGTATATTTGGTTTTGTTTTAGTTTTCTTCATCTTCAGCTTCGAATTCTTCTTCTTCTTCTGTTTTTCTGCCCCCAGTTTGCGTGCTCGTCGCTCGCATCGTTCATATAAATTGTGAATTATTTTTAACGTTTCGCGTTCCATTCGAACGTTAACCGCGGCCCGGTTCGCTTTGCGTTTCGGCACGCTTAATGCCGCCTGAACAGGCCACAATAACGGTTCGACGGGCATAGCCGACAACCGAATGCTCTGCAATTGGTTTGTTCTCAAGGCTTAATCGAATCTAAAATCGAATCAATATACATTTTGTATGCAAAACTACAACACGTGTAACACGCTTTAAATAAAACTTTAGCACATAAGAACTAGTTCATGAAGAAAATGACTCTGACAAGACTTAGACTGATTAAACTCAATTATAATTAATCAATCTATTAACTATTAACTCACCTGCATTGACTTAAAAAGAGAAGAAGAGAAGAACTTACTTGGCTAGTTCGGGATATACTCTTATCCGAAGCCATGGCTCGAGGATTTTGGCAGTTCGAGTTCTGAAATTTGGAACTCTGGCTCCAGACTAGACTTCCTTTAGATAAACAGTTAAATCATGTTAATAACTTTGCGCATTCCTGAGATACACTCTAACTTATTTTCATCAACTGCGACTAAGCAGCTCACATAGTTGTTGTATCCAGTGCTGAGGGTACATAATCAACAACTGTGGATGCCGCCACCGATGCCAAAGCCTCTTGTTGTTGTTGTTGCTGTTGTTGTATAGTGGGGCTTTAAGCCTTTTGCGGCTGAGGTGAGACTGAGATGGAGACAGGTCGAAAACAACATGCAGCAGGGCAGCCAGGCAGCAAGGCAGCATGCAGATATATTTAGCGATCGGCAGCAGGCGCTATCATTATCTGACACAAAAATTTAATATAAATTATGTTGACATGTTGGCTTAAATATGGGACTGCGACCTGGAAAACACTGCTGACCGGAGGAGAAGTAACGCTCGGGTGGGGTCGGGGGGTCTTTGGCGGACCTTTGGCGGATAATTGAGCCGCCTGCCTGGACGCCGGATCGCGCCTAACTAGTTGAATAATATTTGCCGCAGCGCTCTCGTAATAATTGCTAGTAAGACACGGCCAGCAACAAAACGAAACGAATCGAAACGAATACCCAAACGAAACGAATACCCAAACGAATCGCATATGAATCCAAAATGCATTCACAACAACTGGCAGCAGCAACTGGCGCGATATTCCCGCGAATGAAGTCGTCATTAATATCGACTTGGGCCTGTCAATAACTTGACATCGCATCATCATTTCGCTTCCTTTTTTTATTATTATTATTTCATTTTTTTCCCCCCATCTTTTTTTTTGTTTTTTTGGTGTTTTCGCACACTTCTGCTAGCGGCTCCTGGAACTCCTTTTGGCCAGACGCGACGATCATTCGAATATTCGCAGTTCCACTTTGTTGTTGGCTTCCCTTTTTTTTCTTTCCAGACACTTGGCGGTACGATTTTTGACGCGCCCCAAGCCAAGGTCGAGCTTCCAGGTATTTGTTGTAGATTTTACCCTTATTGTGGCTGCGGTTGTTGTTGTTGTTGTTGTTGTTGCTTTTATTACAGGCGCTGCACTTTGCATAAGTTTTATGTTAATCACATTTCGACTGTGTCATCTCGACTTTTGCTGTGCAAGCGAAAGTTTTTTGTTTCCTTCTTTTAACTGAAGAGCGCTCAATTTGTAGAGCATGCGAGCTGTGCACCTCATAATTTGTAGGCCACGAAAATGTGCTCCAAATGTCAACTTCTTTGATTGCAAAGTTAAACGAATAAGAGGTTCTAGTCGGGAGCTACCGACTAGGGGATACCCTGAATCCTCTTCTTCCAATGTTTATACTATTCTAGAAGCTGCATGTCAAGTTTTGTGTCTCTAGCTCTTATTATTTACCAAAATTTATCAAAAAACAGTGTTTCGATATCGATTTATATCGATTACTTGGAAACGGGGCAAGTTATCGAATATCGGAAACAAACTCGATCTGCACTAGGTAGACCTGCAGCTAAAATGTCTCTAGCTCCTATAGGCTCTGAGATCCTTGTGTTCAGAGCTTGTGATCCTTGTGGACAGGCGGACGAACAGACAGACCGACATGGCTAGATCGTCTTGGCTATTGCTGCTGATCAAGAATTTGTATACTTTATGGGGTCGGAGAGGCTACCTTTTGCCTGTTACATACATTTACATTTAGCACAAAAACATTATACCCCTTTTACCCATTTTCAATAGCTTCAGGGTATAAAACGAAGATCATTGCTGGAATTGTTAATTGATCAAAGGGAAGGAACTTCTGAACGGGATAAATTGAATCAAGATCAGTTGATTGAACTAAGAACTCTTGAGGCTCTTACTTTGGGAAAGTTAAAGACTTGAGAATCATTTCAATTGTTATAGATTATATGTTATGCTGGCTTCAAGTCTGGGTTTGGTTAATCTTGTGGCATACAAGTAGTCGGAGGTGCCCGAATGGGGGATACAACGAACCTTCTTCTACCAAAACCAAATGCAACTATAAACTGAAAGATACTTTATCTGTATGTATACTATTCCAGAGGCTTCATATCGAATTTTGTGACTCTAGCTCTTAAAACCTTGAAACCTTGAAACCTTCTTTGTGCTAGAATCCAATTATTATTTCCCTTTTTGATAATATCTTAAAGACTTCGCTGATCACATTTCAAATACGACTTAAGGAAGGCCAAGTTATCTGCGAAGACGAGCTTAAGTCCTCGTTAGCCTATTTTCAAAATCTGCCTGTTAATTTAACTGCCAGTTAATTGCATGGAATACGCTCGTCTAAATATTGAAGAATACTTAGTTTCTTTTTGCTTGCCTCATAGTTTTGCTTCTCCTATCCCTTACCCTCTCACTCTCGCGCTTTCTCCCTCCCACTCTCGCTTTTTGTTTTTGTTTGTTGCTCTCTGTTCGATCATCAAATGTTTGACACCGGCTGTCAATTGTTCATGGCCATCAAATTGCCGCCTGATGTGCACATAAAAGCGCAAATGCCGCGCCCAGAAGCTGAATGCTGACACCCACTCGGAATGGGCTTCTTTGGCGCAGAGCTTGTTCGTTGGCCTCAGCTGATTTATGTGCGGCTGTCAGCGGCTGTTGTGACTTCTAAGGTGCGCATTTTGACGCCGCCGTCAATTCTATTTGGCCACATTCGCGTTGATATTTATGGCCAGTGGCTAACGGAGCGGCCACTGGGCATCTCTTCCAGCCAGGGGCCACATCCATGCCCAATGGCTGGCCAGTGCGAAATTCATTTTGATTAATTGTAATGCGAGAACTTTGATTAATTGCGGGCCAACGTTGCAACAACAAAACATAACAATTTGTTTTCGCGTTGCATTAAATCAATGTGCGGCACTCGAGGAAGTCAACCCCCTCCCCTGCCTCCTCTTCACCCTTCTCACTGTCAAAGGCGTGTGATTGTATGGCCAACACCTTTTTGGGGCTTAAATCGTTATCGATACATCGCAATATATCGATAGGAAATTTATGAGTTGCCCTGCCAAATTTATGAATGGCCCTCAAAGCCATCAAGCAGCCAGCCAAAGAAGCGGCTCGACCGCTTGCCCCCCACTCTTCCCTTTGCCCCAAGAGTTTCGCTTGACAGGCGCGGGTCGCTTCTGGCTCTGTAATTATGCAAAAAGTTGTCAAATGCAGCTACAAACAAGGGCGCAGGGCGCACTGCCTCGGGCGGGGCGTGGCCGCTGTGACTATCAACAAAATATAATCAACAACAACAACAATAACGGAGAAGAAGAAGCAGAGCCAGGAGCCGACAACAACAACAACAACAACAACTGAAAAATGTGCCCAACATAAAAAAAGGCACCGAAAATTGTACCAGTTTTTACGCAAAACTCTCATGCAATTTACATGTCTCTATACCAGCTACCCCCCCTCTACTCTGGCACTCAGTGCTGCTATACCCCTCCCCCCCTCCGTCCCGCTACCCACTTCTTTAGCAAGCAAAACCAATCAACGCGTCTGTCAGTCGCGCAGTCGTCGTTGCCGTTGCCGCTGCCGCTTATCGGTAGCCGCGCTGAAATCAGCTTCTGGCACTCACGATCACGGCTGCCAGCCAACAATACACATCCCCTCCCCTACCCGCTTACATTCCCCCCAGCCCCACTCTTGTCAGTGGCCCTGCCAGAGTCCACCCCCCCACCCCGTCACGCCGCCCGCCGCCAGTGTTGAGCGCTGCACAGCCCTTTTGGCGATCCGTGCTCGTTGCTCCTGTCACAATTACAACAGCAAGTGCAGCGGACTAATGACAACCACAACGACGACGGTGGCAGCCACAGTGGGACAGTGGGACAAAATCCATGCACACTGTGACAAAATCATCAGCTATGTTTGCTTGCAAATCGTCCAGAATCGGACTTATCAATGCCTTTGGTCGTCTTGAATCTAAAAGAGTGTCAAGTTGATGAGCTTTCCGAGTATTCCAGTTCTTCAGGCCTTAAAGTATAGTGCGAAAGATCGCACTTTTGAGCCCCACTCTTGCCTATCGATAGACTTATCTTGGTATCGATTGTTATCTAAAACTTTCATTTATTATATGTATTTTGTTATAATTGAATACCCCTACCAAGAGAAAAGCTCGAGGTCGAACTCACTTTAGAAGTAATTTCTGCTGCGTTGGATCTTACTCTCGTTTCATCTAGCTTCGACCCACTGTGCGACTGGGCTCCAAAGTTGACACGGGGGAAACTTGATATGGCACACACGAGTCTTGGCCCGAGCCCAGGGACTTGCCTCTTGTGGCGTGCGCGTGCAGCGCAATTAACTTTGCTGTAAGGCAACAACCAGGCAACACTTTGACATTGACTTGGACTTGCCCAGTGGCTGGCAGCTGGACAGCAGGCGGGGGGCAGCAGGGGACAACAGTCTTGGGGCACACGGCGACAATTTCACCTGTTGCTGACACAGTAACTTATATATTATTATTTGCATGGGCCCAAAACAGAGTCTGGCCACGAGTCTGGCGACGGGTCTGCTCAGCGCGTCGAGAACAGGTTTTCGTGGCGCGCTGCTGCCACGTGCATTCGGCCTAGAAAATAGGGCCCAGTCGGTGGGTGGGGCAGGGGTCAGGGGCGTTAATTAGACCAAAATGTGAAATAAAACAAAATAAGAAATAATTCAGGTGCTCGCAAAATCTTGTTAGCCAGACCAACCGACCGACCATCCGCCCGCCCGCCCGCTGCGCCAGAATTCAGCAAATGGGCGGGCAACTGGAACAGGTAATTAGATGTGCCTCTATGTGCAATTAGTGCACTCTACTTCAATTTTCTTCTCCTTTTTGTTTTCTTGCTTTTGGTTAGCTGTAATATTTGCAGCTTAGCACATCATTAGAAGCAGCAGCAACAGCAGGAATGGGCGCAGGACTCGGAGCTGAATCGACTCAATGAGCTGATTGCGTGTGCCGTCCACAGAGCGTCGTAGCGTTGGAGTCTTAACTGATTCCCATTGATTAATTGCCATCATTAGCATATGGAAACGACGGCATGATTGATATGAAACCCAAGTCCAAGGGCTCCCCAAACATGGTGATGCGAAATGGAGACGGGACATGAAAATGGGCGACCACCAGCGTTGTTTCCTGGCCGTGCCATGGAATGTGGCTCTTAATGTGCGCCCCTTAAAAGGGCAACAATATGGGGCAGCAACAAGTGCAGCCACGCAACTGGGGGCAGGGGCCACTGGGAGGAATCGTGCTAATTGTTAACAAATTGTTGGCCCAACTGCAAGTGAATCGGCGCACAACCGAGAATGCAGATGCCCAGCTTCCAGCTCCCAGCCAAAGCCAAAAGCTGGCAGTGCCTTTGCCAGCGGCGACACGCGAGCCCGAACTCAAGTCCTTTGAAACTGAGCTTGGGCTTGGAATTGGTTGCGCTGGGCGCACGCAATCCTCGCGTAACTGAAAATCCATTACAAGAGCCGCAGACTCCGCCAGGCGGCGGGTCACGACACGCAGCACCATTCAACACTCGCCACAGCAACTGCAACTCCAACTGCAACTGCAACTGCAGCTGGTAACTGGAACTGGCCAAGCTAGCATACTGCACAGTAGCCCAAGCACAGACAGGGCGACAGATTTACAGTGGCTCCGACAGACAGTCGGACAGTCGGGTAACCGGACAGCTGGACAGGCGAGTGCAATCTTAGCTGAATTGCTGTCGGCTTTGCCGCATTTATTAGATGCCCCAACAAAGTTGCTTCAACGAATGTGTTTTTATGTCGTTAACCCATCAAAAAGCGGGTAATGAGCCTTTGTAACGGGCAGAAGAAGGCATCTCAGCTTCCCTAACTTCTCTTATCTCAAATTTGGGATGTACTTACAGAGTATTTACAGATTGGAAGCTTGCCGCTTGGTTCAAGCTTTCTCCAAGCACTTCTGACATTCCGCTCTTTCTTGGCTTTATTTATGGGATTTTCAGATTTACGTACATCTATTCAGTTTTGCTTTGAATCATTTTATAGGTATGTCATTTCTGATGGGTTTTTTAGACAACATTATTGGATTATTCTTTAGCTCTTTCTTTCAGGAAATTTGAGCTTAAGTAGATCGTTTTTCCTTTTAGCCATCGACTGAGAGCTTGCCATTTGCCCAAAGGCTACTCCAACAATGGCCAAAGTATTCTCTTCTCTGACTCCTCCGACTCTCTCCTTGGCATTCTCTCCTTGACTCCCTTGTCAACTTTGACAATGTAAGACCAAAGGCTCAGGGCTATCATAAAGTAGATCCCATTAATACTCTGTTCGGACTAGATCAAAGTTTACCATTTATGGGATCTGACTCTTTCGACGAATCTAAATATGGAGAATTGACAGCATAAATTCTACTTCTTCTACTATCTCTAGCTCTAGTAGAGCTTAAGCACATGCGTACCTCTGGAGAAGCCCTCTTCACAATTTTAACTTGCAGCTTTTACGAAGATCATCGAACTGTTCTTTCTATCAGTTTCTCTTTCATCCCAACTCCGTAGACATCAAGTCAATTATTTTGTTGAACAAAATCGTAATATGCATTTCAAAGGCTCATTGACACGTTCCGTTTATGTTTCCTGTGCTGCTGGATTTTCATGTGTTGCGGGCCATTTTTCTTTTTGTCTTCTGTCTGCTTTCAGATATTTTAGCTTTTCAGCTAATTGGCCGCCTATAGGTTGGATGTGAGTATGTTATCAATGGCTAGATGGCGGCCCCATAATCTGCAACCATCATCATCATCAGAGTAGGGAGGGCTAGCGGGTAGGGGGAAATGCCTGATCATTGGCTCATAAATGCTGCTGGGGCCATAACTTTCCATCGGGAGTTTCAATTTCAATATTAAAACGCGATGCGACAGTGGCAATTGGACGATTGGACGATCGCTCGATTGCTTCGATCTGGGTAAAAGTGAGTAACTACCTGTTTTTTTTTTTTTTTTATATTTCTGATGGTTGTTGTTGGGATGAGCAAATGGCTGCCGGCGGCGGCACAAGCACAAGTGCTTCCATTCGAATCGATGCGATTCGATTTTTGCCGCGAGCCACATTGGAAATTCATTTTCACTCTGGGCGCAGCCGCAAGGGATCCTCATGATGATCTCCTTTGATCATAATTATATTCGACCGCAGGCAAAAGTGTGCTCCAGTTTAATTGAAAGCGGTTTTCAAGTAACGGCCTTGATGCCAACAACAACAACAACAACAACAACAACAACGACAACGACAACAACAACTGGGCATGCTTCGAGGTGTGAGCTCTATATCAGAGCCTGCACTTGTTTTAAATGTACGAATTGTTGTTATACCCTGTAGTTAATTCCTGTTTTAAAGAGGGATGTTACACACTTTTGATCCGATTATATGTCCGATTTACGGAAGTCAGGTATATATAAGAACTAGAATTTGATTGCTGCTATATTACGGATTTAACATCCAATTCCAGCATTTTATAGTATACGTTTTCCATATGCTTACTTAAATCGATAAATATCGATTTTTAAACATATATATGTTGATATATATATTTAAAATTTGACCAGCTTGAATAACTTGAATAGTTGATCTCGACCAATTCCGATGTTAAAAACACGCAATTGGATTCTAGTATGATTTGCTAACTTTCACAATTCAAAGGTGGTCCCCGTTTTATCCAAAATCGATAATTATCGATAGCACTGTCCTCGATTTTCTTGTCATATCTCATAGACTTGAAGAGCTACCAAAATTGTGCGGCTGGGTTCTCCCAAAATATATGCAGTTCGGCTTCGACTAAATTTGTAGATATCTTCCCCAAGAAACAGGAATGATTAAGAAAGAACAATCCATCTTTGAAGGCCTTAGTCCTAGTTCTTTGTATATGCATTCGTTCGATTGCCATGTTTATGTTTTGCTAACTTCTCAAGGATTGATCAGAGAATGCAGAGAATGATTGCAACAGAGAGGAGGAAGCAGTATAATTTGGTATGCATAGCTGCGTGCAGGGTATCTTCGAGTCGTGCGTTTGCAAATAGTTCACTTTTACTTGTTTTAAATATACGAGTTGTTTTTGTTGTTGTTGTTGTTGTTGCTGCTGCTGCTGTAGTTGCTTTATTGATTACATTGACGAAATGGAAATTTGTCAATTCTCACCTGGCAAGTGGAACAACTAGTGGACAGCGTTCGGACGCCGAACGGGGGCACATTTTTGTGGTCTGACCCCAAAGCGTTGATGATGAGCGTTGGGCTTTTTCTTTGCGGCCAACTTTCAGTTTTGATCAACAGCAGTCGCTGTCGCCGTCGCAGCCGCAGCCACAGCCCACAGTCAAGGTCGGTGGCCGGACAGGGCAGGGTTTAGGGAGCGCAAAAGGGTAACAAAGGGTAAAAGTCTTTAAGATAAGCAACAATCGCAGCCCGTGAGAGAGAAACAACGATTTAAACAACTCAATCAAAAGTGTCTGTCTGTCTTTCTTGGTCTCTGTCTCTTTGTCTCTCCGGCTTACTCGCTTGCAATGTTTAAAAGGGCATTATCTACATGGTTATCCGGGTTAGAGACCAGCCGCCTGGCGACATACACGAATAACCTTTTAATTAAACCATGCAACGGTTATGGCGACAACGATAACAAAATCGTTTGACGCTCCACTCTCATCGCTCTTCACGCGTGTCTCGTCATATCGCAAGACCAAGACTCGAACCCGATCGCCGTGGCCCTAGCTAGCGTACCCAAATGCGATCTTCGCATCCGTATCCGAGCCGGCCAACTGGCCACGCCTTATCGCTCGCACGCAGCGTTTCGAGCGTTTTATCAATGGAGAGCTCGCAACGGCAATGCCCAGATCAGAACCCGACTTCAGCGAGCGACTCTCTCATGAATGAATAACTGAACTGAAACTGCGGCCGTTTGACATTTGCCAATGCAGCGGCGAGGCGATTAGATTGGTTGCATATTGCATACCCTGTGCGCTGAGCGTTAGAAAGGGCATATTCGCTGACGAGTTGCGGCCAGAGTTAGCTAAATGTCAGCAGAATGTGTTTAAGCAACAGGTCTAAAAAGGGATACATGATGCCTAAAAATGGCTCAAAACTGAAATGAAGCCAGGATGATACTAAGCTTACCAAGCATTCATTAGATTGTAGTTGAAGTTAATTTCTATGAATTGAATCATTCTAGAACTATTTACGTGGTATATGTGAGCCGTTGCCAATGGCCATTGCAGTTGTTTTGTGTGTGCATGCGAGAGTATTCGTATATTCGAGTTCCACGAGTGTATCTCGAATCTCTCTGGGGCAAGAGACAAGTACATTAGTTGCACAGCTGCGTTGTCAGCTCTACCTGGCCGCAGATAGCACAAGATACAATTGTATCTCGTTTGGTCTTTGTGTGGCTACACGCTACACTTGTTCTCTCTGACTGACTGTCCGTCCGTCCGTCCGTCCGGCTATCAACATTTAGAATTTTTTATGCGCCTGCCACCAACCACGCTGAGGGGCATATATGTGGGCTGTGCGCGGGGCGAATGCGTTTGCGATGCGAACAATTTTGTGTTGTCCTTTGAAGTTGCTTTCATTAAAAAGACATAAAATGTCAATCAAGATAATTTCGCAGCATCGCGCTGGGCCATTTAAATTGCGCGGACAACTCGGTTGCCAGGGGCTGACCCAGCTCCAATCCCCCCCCAAAAAAAGGAAGATATTTAAAACATTTTTGTCGGTTTCTGTTTGTCGCAGGCCGCGTGAATTGAGCGATTAAGCTGCACTTTCTTTTTGTGCGCAGCGTCTGGCTAAGAAGCTATAATGCGAGTTATTCGCAAGTACTCGAACGAGTACTCAATTCCGTGCGGCAACCTGCTGTCCGCTGTCCGCTGCCTGCTGTCCGCTGCCTGCTGGCGGCATTTCACGCCTTCACTTTTGTACAATCAATTACGAGTTTGTTAAATGCGCATAAAATTTGTTGCATTGTTCGATAAAATTAGCGTCGCTTTTAATTGAAAACAGCAAGCTCAGAAGGAGCTAAAAAAATGAAGAAAAAAACGCAGACGAAACGAATGACTTAAGCAACGAACTTTACAAACGAATGACTTAAGCAGCGAACTTGGTTTGGTTTCCTCTCATCTGGCACGGCGGCTTGTTAAGAGGCGACAGCTGCACAGCAGGTCAGCAATTGCGCTGGCGATATACTCAAGTGCCACGCCCAAACGCCACACACCGCCCGCTGCTTGTTGGCGCCTTCAATTAAGTAGCTCTATTTACAGAGCCCCACAGCTCCGTATTGGCAACATTCTATAGCCGGCATATCTGGCTGGCAGACTGGCTCATCAGTTAAATGCATCGCCTGCCACTTGGCCCAAAACGGAAGCCATAAATGGCAGCTTGATATCAACGCCGTCTAGCATAAAATTAGCAATTGGTTTATTTTTTCTCACTTTACTTTTCGCCTTCCTCCGAAACTGAGAACCTTTTGCAATTTATAATACTCTAGCAGCGAGCATTTCAATTCGGACACGGCGTGTGTCACGCATTAAAGTTGACTTTCTTTTGTATTCTATATGCCTGATCCGTATGAAGAACTGAGTTAACTTTGTCTCTATCTATATGATATATCTATCAAGTTTGTCGGTCTCAGCAACTTTTCTATGGGAACTAAAGCTGGTTTGAAAGACCCTGATCCGTATGAAGAACTGAGTTAACTTTGTCTCTATCTATATGCTGTATCTATCAAGTTTGTCTGTCTCCGCAACTTTTCTATGTGAACGACCCTGTTCATCGATCTGGGTTGGCCAAATCGAAAGAGCATATCATATAGAACATTGACAAAGAAGCTATGCAATATCTGATCAATATCGGTTAACTATATCATATAGTAGCAATTATAGGTGTTATATCTGTTGCTGTCATATCTCAACTCTAAGTATTATCCATATAATCCATCGGGGACTGCTGTTATCTAGATCTAACAGTCACATCGGGTAGATATATGATATATATTCCTGTAATATATCTACTCCATCCCCACGATCGCTGTCAGCTTTAGCTGAACGCTTGCTCTAAAGCGCGCTTCACATGTTTTGAAGTGTATTTTTGTGCCGAAACCGAAAACCTCTCGCGATTTATTGCATTTGAATATGCGTTGCAGCTGAACTAATGATAGTCCTGGCCAGTTATCGGACGACTATCTCAATATTTGTTTAAGCTGCCAGCGCCACGATGAAATTTCTATAATTTGCATGTGCGGTTTTTTTTTTGTTTTTGTTTTTGTATTTTGGGCTCTGCTGAATCTCACTCTGTTTCTCCTGATCCTGCCTGGCTGCCTATGTAAATCATCATTCGGGCAACCGCAAATTAGCCACACGTATGCGCTGTGCTTAGCCCGGACGGCTGGGACTCTCTGGGTCTGCGGCTGTCCAATTCCGCGTACGTTTCTCGTTAACGTGCGTCGAACCGGCGAGAGATGCGGCGGCTTCTTAATGCTTTTCAATAAATTTTCAGACAGTCGCGCGAATCGCGCTGCCAGATTCACTTCACGAACTGGTCAAAACGGCAGCCACAGCCCCGACCCCGACCCCGACCACAGGGCAGACGCGTTAATAGAGCAAGTGTTGTTTTGCTCACTTTTGGCGTTAAGTGTTTCGCACAGCAGCTACCACCAGGATCCTGAGCCGGGGTCGGGGCTGGGGGTAATGCGCGTATTCGTAATCAAAAAGTAAATAAATGCCGGCCGTCAACGGCTGCTGCTGCTGCTTTGGCTTGGCTTTCGCCTTGTTTGTTTGCTTCTTGTTGCGGCTTTTGGAGTAGTTTTGATTTTTTTTTGTTTTGTTTTCGCCTGGCGCGAAAGTCACAAGCGGGCCGCATGCCACGCCCACAGCAGCAGCACGCCCGCCCAGGCCCCGCCAGGCTGCACATAAATCAAGTCTCTAAGCGGGGCGAAGTGCAGCCCATCTCGAATTCCCTGGCCGTTGCTGCCTCAGCTTCTTCTCACTTGTAATTATGTGTGAATTTTGGCACAGCCATCATTTTTGTAACTCCTCACTCCCCCCCTCCCCTCTCCACCCCACGCCGTGTTCCTTGGGTGCCAGCTCCTGCGCCTGGGCCAGCCTCTACGAGCGGGCGTGGTGCATGCAAATGAATGGGCCACCAGTCAAACGAGTTTTTTACTGAATGAATGCTGCAGCCCGTGAATGTATGCATTCATATTCATATGAATCAAGTAAAAGTGAAGATATATATATATATATAGGCCGGATAATGGGCGAATCGCATAGACTTCCACTGAATTTTAGCTATATTTGAATAATTTCTTTAAAAATTATGAGTACAAAAACTTGTCGCGTCTTTCTGCCTGAAAGTATGCAATGAAACTTGCGGTGGTCGTTGGTGGCGCCCACCAGCGGCTGTTAGCGGTACTATCACCATTGGAATACCCTGGAAATTGCCAATTTAAATAATATTAGCTTAAGCGCTAGGCATGCACAGTTATAATCTTGATTAAATGTTTCTTTTAATCATCAAAAAGTAGTTGAATCTGAGTTTAGCCAAAATCTGAACGTAAATTGTTTTCCGTCCTGCTGCTAAAAGCATGCTTTACAAATGGGAAATCGTTTCGCAAATATATTATTGCAGCATACTTAAGGGCATGCCGAATATTAAATACCCTGGCAGAGCCATAGAAATAAGTTGTCACGAGAGCCTTATATCCGATCGAATCTAAGCGAAGCACTTTTCACTAGAAGAATAAATTAGTATAGTAGTACGACTCGCGACCGTTTTGGAAGCCTCGCGATTTGTTTGGTTTGGTTTCTTGTTTGGAAATATAGAACATTAACTAAAGAGGGCTATATATGGAGTCATATAGATATGGTCTTTCGATGTCCATTAGATATAACTCATAGGTCAAGAGCATGGAAACACTCGTAAATGTCCAGTTTGTTCAAGATATTTTGAAAACTAACAAGTTTTTTATAGAAGAACTAGATTTTCGACGAATTATTCCTATAAGAAGCTATATCCAGTCGATTCCGACTTATGTATTACCTGCAACAGATATTCGTACCTAGCTATATCGAGTCGATTGCCGATATGGATCTTTGCTCTATATTGTCGGAGAGTTCCTTTCATAGGCGTATGCTTCCAACGAGTCAATCATAGAGAGGTAACACTGTACGTTTTTACTAGCGACATCTGGCGGCAAGCGGCCGCAACTGCATGTACGAAATTCGCAAATGTCGCAGACATTTTCAGCTCTTTTCTACAATAGCTGAAAAGGCCCACAAGGAAAAGCCAAGCTTCCGCAACAATTTATTTTCACAAATTTATAAAAAAAAATTTATTTATATTGCTTACAAAGCTAAAAGTGTTGTCGAAGAAGAAGACAACAGGCTGACAGCGACAGCAGACAAGAATTCATATATAATATTTTGCAAATATTAAAATTACAAAAAAAAAAAACAAGGAAATCGATTGCTTAAAAGTGAAAGGTGTGAAAAGGAGCTTGTCGAGGAAGTCGCCGAGTCGCCTCTGACCTAATGATGATGATGCCACCAGCCGGATTGGCGGGCATTGACATAGCTCTTGAGCGCCTCCCGTCCCTGCGTGACCGACTGATGCGTGGGGAAGAGATGCGGTCCGCTCGTCTCGTAGTTGAGTCCGTTGTGCTGATTGAAGACATACGCCTTGGGCACATCCACACCAGTCGAGACGCTGACGCTGGAGATGCTCTGGCCGGGTGCGAGATTTCCGGCACTGCCGCCGGAGGCCGGCAAATAGGTGCGAGTGGGCGGCGATGGCACCCAGCTGGTCGATAGCTGCGGTTTCTGTGGCAGGGCCGCAGCCGGACGATATGGCTTATAGATACTTGTCGATGGCGGTCCAGCGGGCTGCGGCTGGAGCGATTGCTTGGGCGAATTGACCGAATTCGAGGGACCATAGACATTGTTCCTCAAGTCGCAGACGGTATTGTCGATGAGAGCGCCAAGCGGCGCGGTGTAAATTCGGAAATTGACATCGCTGTAATCGAGATCGGAGAGCAAAAAGACGGGCATGCGATCGGACAGCACCCAAACGTTCTTGTTCTCATCGATCTTGACATCGGCCGGAAAGACGAGACCCACATCGTCGCGATCGACAATGCCATGGAATTGCGGCGTGTAGGGCATCGATGAGTGCCAGCAGCCGACGGCATTCTGATCGATCAGATTGAACAGCTCGATGCCATCGTCGCTCATCACACGGGCCGTGGTATGGGCATTCGGGCCGCGCTCATCCAGGGCAATGAAGTCGTGGTAGCTGTCCTCGGTGCGCGACTCGTCGCGCAGTATCCGCGTGGAGACCGCAAACTGGCGATGGCTGGCCAGGGGGCTGAAGTAGAGGGTGCGATAGCCATCGGAGCGTATGGGCGACAGTGCCATGCCAAAGATGCCCTCCTCGCCCCACTGGAAGTTCAGGCCCGCAATGTTGTAGTCGCCGCGCAGCGGATCTGGGAAGAAGTACGAGTGGGCCGAGAAGCGCCACGATTTGTTCTGCTCCCACGAATAGACAATCAGGCCGTAGCCCAGCTCGTCCGAGAAATAGGCAACAGCATCATCGCAGCTCTTGCCAATGTCCACGGCAATATTCGCTATGAAAGTATTTGGATTTGTGTCCTCGGCGCGCAACTCGTAGCGCCGGATTCTTGTGTTTGTGGCCAGATCAAAGATATTCACGGCGTACGGGCAGGGATTGGTGGTGGTGTTGCCAATGCCCACAGTGCCCGTGTCCAGCACCCAGAGACGTCCGCACTCGTCCACCTTGATGCGATAGGCTGTCGTAATGCTGTTGGCGCAATCTCCGGCCGTGTTGCTGCGCCAATCCGGATACGGTATCAGCTCCGGTGAGCCGGACAAACTGTGATCCATATTGATGTAGGTCAGCGTGGCCGGAATGCCTGCAAAAGAAAACCACGATTAGACGCCAGCGCATATAACCCCACTTTGCCTGTGCAAGGTATTATTCAATACATTTTCAATCAGTTTCCCGCCAATTTTCCGTAATTGGGAGTGATTTTTTTCATTTCCACGAAGGCAAGTGGATTTTCCGAAAGGTGAAATAAAGGGGAAATCCTTCAACCTAAGTGTCCTAATTTTCACCCAGACAAATGGATTTTCCGAGACGTGTGAAACTCATCCTACACGAATCTTCACAAAGAGCTGCAAGATACGCCTTAATATCTGTATTCCACCGGAATGCCGCAGGGAATTGTTAACAAAAACATTTGAATGAATTTGAATGAAAAATTAAAAAGTTGTTTGCAAAAGTCTGCAATCAATTTGAATATGCCTAATGTTCGGTTGCATCACACACAAAATGTAATCACTGTTGAAAATGCAACATTCCAGCATTGACGATTTCAGCTGTGCGTTGATCCATCAATCAGTCAGTCAGTCAGCCAGCCAGTCAGTCAGACAAGAGATGATTGATATGAGTGAACGATTAGCTCATGAGCAAAATCAACTGTTGCAAGCTTTTCCTGGCCCCTGCACAAATTGAGTGCTAGCAATTTTCGTTGCCATTAGCCACATTTTGAGCAACTGCATCATGTATACATCACCATCATCATTATCATCGCCATTATAATTGCCATTATCATCATCATCATCATCATCATCATCATCATTGTCGTCGTCAGCGTTTCCGCTCCAGTTGACAAGCCGCCGGATGACGTGGCCATATAACCAGTTGCTGTCGGTTGCGGGCGTGCGACATCGCCTCCACTTGTCTTGGCCAATTCTGTAAGTGGCATCGACCTGCTGCCCCCCGCCCCGTGCCCCGTGCCCGCCACGTGCCCGCCCGCATTGCCACAACAACGAGTTGCAGCGAACAATGTTTTTGTTTAACAACAAGCTGCCGTTTGTTAACTCTTTTTTAATCACTCCAATTAGAGTTCAGGCATTGCATTTGCCCCATTCAAGTTAACTAGCTCTGGCTAGGGTTTGTCTCCAGCAGGAGTTGCCTTGCAGCTTTTGCAACTTTTGCCGGCGACTAACCGAAATGTTCAATACCCTCCCGTGTCGGAAATGGCCGGAATGCTTATTAAGTCGCAGACCCGCATTTTGTTAAGCCATTAGTCGTCGTTTGTAAATGCAATTCACACCTCTCGATGCTCGAATCTGGTTTCTAATACCCTGTTAACATTAAGAGTCGACTAAGTAAAGGGGCGTATTGCAGCTGTATGCAAATGCAAGCGACAGGCGGTATTGGAATTTTAGATTTCCCATAGATATGACAAGTTTGTTTATGCTCTCGTTTCAATAACGCTTTTGATTTATGCAAAATCGATAAATATCGTTTACAGCAGCAGTTTAACCTATCGCTTGACTCTATCGATAACTTTTTCGACAGCTTCTCCCGTTTCCCTTAAATCGATTATTAGTCTAGTCCTCAAGTCAAGCTACTTTACGGATTGGCTTGGATCTAGAACCTTTTAACTCGATTTTGGAGTATTTGAAGTGGGCTAAGAGTTTTGGTATGGGCATTAACTGCAAGCCTTAGCTTTAACTATCTTATAGCATATGCTTAAGCAATGTCTATGAATATCGTTTTACAGCACTGACCATTTGAGCTAAAAGCCTTGTCCTTTTGCTTGAAGTCGATAAATGTACTATAAATTAAGCTTACTTTTATTTATCGATAATATTTAGCCTCATTTTTTGTACTTCTCCATAGCTAAACTATGGGCATGTGTTAGCTTTAAGTATCCTTTGCTTGAGCAAAATCGATAAATATTGTTGAACCTCGGCATATGAGTTATCTTTATCGATATCGTTGAGGTCGATAAACATGAATCGGGCTTACTTGAATTTCTCGATAACAAACAGCTAGCCTTAGCTCGCAGCATATGCTTAAGCATGGTCAACATTACAGCATTCCAGCTTGGGCTTGGCTAGAATTCAGTATTCAGATTGTAGGCCTATCGTAGGAGTTATCAACCGGTCAGAGCTTGTTGTTGAGTTCAGTTTGGTTTTGAGCAATCGTTTCGGCCAACTTGTGTACAATTTTATCGCATTCCCGGCTCGGTTTCAAATGGAATGTCAACTCGATAGCATATTAAAATTTCGCATACACATATTGTGATGATAAATGGCTGCACGGCTGCTGTATCTGCTGTATCGTGGCTTGGCAAAGTAAACAACTTTATTTTGTGTTCGCTGTGCATGCATTTGATGTCAGCTGCCTGTCGGTGTCTCTGTCTAATTGTTCATATGCCTGGCCAGTCTGGTTACATTTGTGTTTGGGACCAGTTCCCAAGCCTTAATAACAGTAGCGCAATGAGCGCACTTTAATAATATTAATTTTAGTCGCTTAGCGCGTTTGCAAATTGTTAAAGCCAATGAATTTTCCATTACCCATTAGCCAGCTGCCTCTATGCGTGCGTCCGTGTGCTTGTGTGTGCGTATGTGAGTGTGTGTATGTGTGTGTCATATCCAATGAGTTATCATTCATGTGGCCAAATCAAGCTAATGTAAGCTCATTGAGCCATTCACATGTTGTTGGTGTCAATTTGTAATTCAATGGGTCGGACGCATTGCAATTGCCGAGCGGGGCATACCAGACGATTTCGGTTTCGGAATCGAAATCGAGCTTGGGGTCGAGCCTGGCTTACCGGTCTTAAATTATGTGGGAACTGCAATTAGCAATTTTAATCAACATTTTCATTCTCAGAATTGCATTCTTTCATTTTGTTGCCCAACACTAGCCAAATGGAGTTGGCAAGCTGGGCGCGGCACTTGCTTCTGGTTTGTCTCATATTTGATAGGAGCTTATGTGAGAACTGAATTTTGAAATTCACAATACTAATTTTACCAAATTATCGTTTTCCAACACTTACTCAAGAGAGTCCGCAACTCGTTTTCGCAAATCGTCGTAAGATCTTACAGTATATATTCGAGTATGTCAATCTACCTTTCGTTATTCAACACTATTCAAATAATGTTGATTCAATACAAATTTGTGGATATTACCTAATTTGAAGAATTTGAATGAAGCCAACTCTTGACAACAGCAATTCTGACAAGAACTGACAAGGAATTTGTAATGTATTGTTGGTTTCGGAATGGTTATCAAATTCGAAATTCGCAAGAAACTGCGCGCTTTCCAACACTTTCTTATTTGTAAGGTTATTTTCAGACTCATTTAGATTTAATGGCCAGCATTGTTGGAAAACTTTAGTAGTCTTTGCGTCGAGCTAA
Organism: Drosophila kanekoi; assembly: GCA_037075305.1. Lineage (NCBI taxonomy): Eukaryota > Metazoa > Arthropoda > Insecta > Diptera > Drosophilidae > Drosophila > Drosophila kanekoi. The sequence continues at coordinate 289,499 of JBAMCE010000234.1, forward strand.
AAATATTTCCATCAAGTTTATTAAAACTATTAACCAAAAGCAGTATTGTTTGCACTTCTTTTGTTTACCAACACTTGCCGTAGGCAGCTCTATTCAGCGTCCGTTTTGCTTGTTTCGCGTCCGGCATCGATTTCTATCTTGACTAATATGGGAACCGGCAATTCATTCGGCAAATTTTTAACTGTCCACAAACAATATTATTGTGATTCATGCTTTGTTTACCAACACTTTTCGAAGGGACCGAAATTGATTGATTTGGTTTTGTTGCTGTGGCCCTTTCAATGGTTTTTTTTTACTTCTGTTTTGGTTTTGTCTTTGAGTCGAGCCGAACACTTGAGCAGCCACTTGGCTACCTTGTTATAACTTATGAATGTCAACCGTTTGCAGGTGCCATTTCTCGCTGTTGTTGTAAGTTATGAGATTTACTTAAGATTAGCTAATTGATTTGCCTTTGCGGCTCAACTTTCGCGCATTGAAGCGTGCGCCGACGACCTTCTCTGGGCGCTGCAGACATTGGCATTCCAATATATATTTGATGCCGTTCTTGAGATAAATGTTATGTATGTCCCAAGGCTGTGCTCGGATTGTAAATGCTAGAAAGCTACTTGGGGATTAGGCCTAAGATGAGATATTTTAAGTAGATCTCATTAAATGCCAAACAGAGTTGTCCAAGCTGTCAAGTTTCTCGTTACGAGCTGTGAATGCCCAAGTAGCTTTTGGGGATAGGTTTTCGTAAGTAGCTCTCATTAAATACCAAACAGAGTTGTCAAAGCTGTCAAGTTTCGCACTTTATGTTTGTGTTTACGATGACGATGAACGTGTGGCTAAGCCTAGCTGAGCTGGTTAAGCTAGAAAACACTCTTGGATACTTTTGTGCAAAGAAGTTGTTCACGATCTCGACATATAGACTCAGATACGGCTTTCAGCTACATCCTAAGACTTCCCTGAGACTGACTGACTGCTAAAGAGCCAAGGAGAGGTAGCTCTTGAAGCCCTTGAGGCGTTACATACAAGACAAAGACAAGACGAAAGCGTACATCTATCTATGCTCCATCTCCTTATACTATCTATCTATACAATGTCTAGCCATATCTATCCATCAGAGAACCAAGCTGCAGCTCCAATTAGACTTGACTCCAATTGGACTTCCGTTGACTCTTCCTATATTTACTCGCATTGTAAGAGTTCAATTGCTATGAAGAATGTGTTTTACTTATTGAGCGACTGCTTAATTAATAATTTATCAATTTTTCAAGTTTTTTTCATTATTAGCTAGCCAATCCCTTGGCCTCATATCGTGCAGAACATTAGCCAAAAAAAAAAAACGAATACAAAAAACTATTCAAGTATTCAAACTTGTTGCACTCAAATGCAGCTCTCACTTTGAATCGAATCGCAGCTAATTGCTGTTTATTGCCATTTATTTGTTTTTTTTTTTGTATTGTTCATTTATTTGTTTGTTTTTCCTTTAATTTGTAACGGTAAAGCATAGTCAAGGCTGCGAAGAAGCCTTCACAATTGCTTTGCCATCATTTATTAACATATTTTTTCTATCGAGCCACGCAATGCCGCATATATTTCTTCTATTTAAACAGTTGCCGTTAGTAATTGTTGTTAATACTTATTAATTAATAATTAAATCGTTACGTTGCACTCAAATTCGATTATTCTTCAGCCAAGCTGAGCTTTGGTTTTGTGAGCTATGTGAGAAGCTATTGAAACAAACGTAAAATAAACTTCTGGGCTTGAAGTAGAATATAATAATAATAGGCAAAAGCTAAGATTATATTTCCCTCGAAATAATGCATGGGCAGCTTACGCTCAACTCGAGTAAGACCAAAAGTCTGATTACAGAGAGAAGAATAAAAGTTTGAATATAGAAAATCATATTCCAGCTAGGTAAACTTTCTAGATACGAAAGGAAGATACTCTGTAAAAGCAGGTTTGCTGCTTCATGAGCTAAATTCAAGGAAAACTCATAAATATCTGGACAAGATAATCAAATACATCTTTAACTAATGCAAGTATAAACTTGTTGATAAATTGCTGGAATTCGTCTGAGATTATTTGAAAAATGAATTCAAATATATTAGAAACAGTTTGGGTCACAGAACTTACTAGGCAACATATCTATCTTGAGCTTGCGATCTGTAATTTGTGTTTGCATTGCACAAATGCATCTCTCGAGCGGCAATTATATTACCATAGTAATCAAAGCAGAGCTGAGCACAGCAGACGCAGTTGGCAATTAGCTGAACAAGTTGCCTTAACGACAGAGCGCTTGCAATGCGCGCACGACAAGTCAATCAGTCAATGAATCAATCACTCGAATCACTCGAATCACACGAATCACTCGAATCACGTCAACTTGTAGTTCAATCGAGCATGTTAATTTGCAGCGAAAACAAGTGCCAAACATAAGCAATAACAGCAAAGCGATTTGCTTGTTGCCTTTGGCCAAAAGACGCACAAATTATGCCCAAAAGCGAAGAGTAGAACCCAATTTGGGCTGGGGGATCGGGGATTGGGGATGTACTCACCATCGCGCCAGCGCGGAACTGTGACAAAGAGGCGATTGCCAAAGTGCTCGACGCCGACGGGCAGGCCGTTCTGCGGTATGTAATCGCCGCTGGCGATCGCCTGCTCCTTGAGCCGCTCGTTGGGAAACGCAAAGTCCAGTTGGTTCCAGCTGTATCGCTCCTGCAGCTTGTAGGCGGCCCGTGTGGAGCCTGCCAGCAGCAGCAGCAGCGGCAGCAGCAATGGGAGGGCTAACATGGCGTATGCGCAATCGTTCAGATAAATCAGTTGGCGACTTTGACGAACACTTGACAACACTTGGCACTGAGAACAACAATAACAAAAATGTATAGAAATAGGCTCGGGGATGTCCTTTTTGGTGTTTAGTGGGCGTGGCTGTCGAGGACCCTCCTTTTAATAAAAGTGATTTTGTGTTTCTAATTATTTATTTATTTGGCTTAAGTCTCAGCTCGAGCGGCTGGCGCGTTTGCGACTGTTGGCCATAATTTCGCGCTCACGTTTTATATAAACTTATTTTTGCAGCAGCAGCAGCAGCAGCAGCAACAGTTGCCGCTGCGGCAGCAACAGTTGCCGAAGGCGCAAGCGCGTGGCTTCCTCTTCGGCAGCAATCGGCCCATTCGGCTGCGGCTCTCGCTGTGCCATTGTCTTTGCCTCCGTGATTGATTTTCACGCATGTTTAGACCGCATGCTGACCCCCTCCCACCTCCCCCGCACCCCTCGCTCCTGCTGCTGCTGCTGCTGACAGCTGTAGTTCCGTTTAATGAATTTGGTTTTAATCAAAGCGGCTCGGCAAAAACGCACCCGTGACCCAACTGACCAGCAGACCCGTCGCCTTCGTCGACGCCTTTCGCTGCGTTTTTAATTGGCCTCAAAAACAAAAAAACAAATAACAAAATAAAACGTTAAACGCGATTTTTGGTTTGTTTTTTCTTCTTCTGTTTTCGCTTTTCACTCTTTTTGTGGGGTTGGGGCTAAGTCGATGATTCATAGCCGAGGGTCAAATACGCAGAGTTTCCGCCTAAGGTGTGCGTTTCATATACTCTAACTGCGGCCATACGGGGAGTAAGCGGCTAGAAGGTTTACAGCTTCTGCTTCTTCTTTGTAGATGGCTTATAGCTTCTGCTTCTTCTTTGTATAACTGATCAAGTATATATACACTCTCTATATATGAAATGTGTTGATCTTTGTTTTCGATAGATCGTGCCTATGATATATATACCTTCATCTTTATGAGTCTTGCATGTAGATCTAGATCACGGCAACAAACAAAGTTTGGATATAAAAAAACTTGTTTGTTTCTTAAGATCTTAGACTAATATATCAAATATCTCACATGGGAAAAGGCGTTAGTCGGGTGAACAAGCTGAGAGGGTATACGAATTCGGCAGCCCAAAGTTGGCTTTTCTCTCAAAACTTTTATGTTCCTCTTTAACTCGAACAGTGCTCGGTTCTAAGTATCTTATATAGTTGATATATCTTTCTTTTGAGAATCCTTTAAAAGTTGTTGGGATTATGACCCATTTTTAAGACAACAACTGGAAAGACTTGACTCATATTGCAGGCTTATCCACAAATAGTTCCCTTTTTGAGTCTCGCTCTTGGAATTATCCGCAAGATACAAATTATTGCTCAGCTCTTTTGTAGAGTATTTGAAATGCATTGTTTAGCGCGCGTCTCGTTCACTTCAATTGCTTTTAACCAAAAGTAAAATAAAATAATAATTGCTTTGTGGGCAAATTTGTACAAATTTGTAGGGCAGGTCTCTTTTGCTATAAGAGAGGTGCGTCAGTTGGCTGTGCCTGTTGCTAACGCCCATGTCTCGGGCATTACTCAGCGATTTGTGTGACTTATGAGAGTACAATCTGTATATGGAGATATAGATATATGGCTAACATGCATGAGTTAAATATTGATTGCGTTAAATGCGATTTGCATCAATTGTGACAGCTTTTCCTCTGCATGTGGTCCTCTGGCAGCGAAACGGAACCATTCGATAGAAGCCCAGCCGCAAAGAAACCGGAATCTCTGGAGCTGTCAGTTAAAAGGCGTTGCGATCTGCATTAACACGAACCAATCTGACTTAAAGTGCATTTTTTGCAGCTGCTAAAATGCAATGGCCCGCTCGCCATACCCTGTACCCATATCCAGAGTGTTGGGGTATGCCAGGCTTGTCGAACGGGCAGAAGAACCTTTTAAGCATATTCTCTTAATCAGGACAACGATCCGAGATCTTGTTTGTTTTTTCAATGTCATTTCATATTTGCATAAAAGGTGTCTTAAATTTGAGAAACAAGTTTAAAGCAATATTTTTCCCGAAACGAGTGCCAGTTAATTAAAAAGCTTGAGCCAAAAATATTTGACACTTGCTTATGATAAACAACTTATTTATATTCGTAATACTTTCACCTTAAAAGCATCAGCATCAGCATCTCAGGTTTGTTTATAAGTTTAGCTGCAGCCTTGTGTCTCTAGGGTATTCATGGGACTGGCACGCCCCGAGCGGATCAATCCGACTTGTTCATGTTAGCCGCAACGCGATACGCAATTCACATTTGCGTGGCATGCCGCAAGCAGCAGCCACAACAGCCGCAGCAGCAAGTGGCATTAAGCTGCAACAGCTACCGCGTTGCTTGGCTCCTTGGTGCATGGTGCAAGGTGCGTGGTGCGTGGTTCGAGGTGCGTGGTGCGTGGTGCATGGTTCGAGGTGCGTGTGGCTCATTAGACGGCTGTCTGGCCAGCTAAACCACCGCAACGGCAACAAATGTGGTGCGATGTCTTATGCAAATTGCCACATAAACAACCAGCTAATTTTTGGCTTTTACTTATGTAAGATTCGAATGGAGGCTAAGAATTTGCAAATATTTTTTATGCTACCTAATTGGTATCAGTTGAGACTTAACCTCAATATTTTCAAATACTTTTAATTGAAAATTTGTTGCTGACATTCCATTCGAATCTTGTTATTGAACTATTCGCATATTCTGCATATTGCAGCTGTTTGCCATTCGCCCGGAACATATATTGTTTGTGTTTCTGGTTGATATCGATTTATGATCGATTATAACTATTGATAACTATGCAGATTTATTCATTTGCTGATCTAGACTAGCCACAATCCATTTATCATAGACTTGCGGAACCCAATTAATTGGCTGTGTGTACTTGTGAATGTCAAATGATGAAAATGAACTAGTTCATTACAGTATAAGGCTTTTCAATTGTATTCTACATTTGACCTAAGACAGCTGTCAGTTTAGTCAGTGATCGTCTCATTGCATTACTTTGCTTCAATTGAACTACTTTGTTCATTCACGAATCATTCTACTGATTAGCTGCAAATAGTGTGCCAAATGAACTAGTTCAGTTCCTTGTAAAGTAGATACACTGAACCATATTCTTACAGCTTAAAGCTTAAAGGATTGATGTATCTAGTTAATTTTAATGTGTTATAATCGTCAAATTGAACTTATTCATTCACCGATCATTCAAATAGTGTGTCAAATGAACTAGTTCATTTCCTTGTTAAGTTGATATTCTTAAAGCTTAAAGGATTTATGTATCTAGTTCATTTTAGAATAATAAGAAAAAAGAATCAATTGAACTAATTTATTCACTCAATGATCATTCAAATAGTGTGTCAAATGAACTAGTTCATTTCCTTGTAAAGTTGATATTCTTAAAGCTTAATGGATATATATATCTAGTTCATTTAAATGCGTCATAAACGTCAAATTGAACAACTCTGCTTCAATTGAACTACTTTGGCTCTCAGTTCAGCTTGAATACGTACAATAAAGCGAACTAGTTAATTGTGTGGCGGAACTTTCTTGAATGAGCTTCTGTGAATTAACTCATATTGTGGTCTTGCCAAATTGAAGCAAATGTTTCAATTGAACTAATCAAATTCACGGCACGTAACTTCTTTCAAAGAGGAATTCTTCAGGAATGCGTATGCATTAGCCGAATCCACCTAATTAGGAAGAAGTCTAAAGAGGTACTATAAGAAATCGAATCACACACACATGCACATATATATATATATATAGTTATATATGTATGTATGTAGGTATCTGTTTAGCCTAGTTTAATAGACTTGTTATTTTAGAACATGCTGTGCATTTCGTTAATTAATTTAATGTGAATTATTGCTTTAATTTACTTCTTTTTTTTTTTGCTTCTCTCTTCGCAACGTAACGCACAACAACAACACACACATAATTAATTGTAAAACATGATGACAGGCGGTCAGGGAACAAACTTTTTAGGAAAAACTGGCGTCGAACACATTACAACGCATCGATAGATGGTGTTGGGTCAGCTGAAGCTAGGCTGAAGCTGTAGCTGGAATCGCAGTTGCACAGTTGGATTGTCGACAAGTGGTTGAACTCTGTGAGTCGGAGTCGTGGCTAGGAGCATGTCGTGGAGAGTGGGGCGGGGAGAGGGGCAGCTTTGCGGCAAGCAGACATTGGCCAGACGATGCACGTCGACGATAGTATTGAATTTTTATATATATTTATTAGTTTTGTGCGTTTATATATTTAATTTATGATTTGTGCGCTTTTCAACAACGCACTTGTCTGGCCGGCCCCCCCTCCCCTCCCCCTTCCGTTAAGTCCGCCTGGCTGTCGGCACCTTTGGCACCGCCTGCTGCGCTCTCCTGTACAGGTGCACGGGCTGGCTACGCAGCGTCTCGCAATGTTCAAGTGTTTTTGTTGCGCCCCTAATTTCTGCCAACAGGCCGTGACGCGAGGCGGTGAAACCGATTGAAATGCACTGAAATCGGAGCCAAGTCCAAACAACTTTGTGAATGGACCAAAGCGATTGCCTAATGTCCGCCAAGATCTTGAAATCTGCTGTTTGTAGGCATTAAATTGCCTCATTTGCATGTGGAAATGCCAAATCGGATTAAAACTATCCTCTAAAGCAAAAACAACAACAGATAAACACAAAGAAAAATCCATTCACAGACTGAGAAAGATTATGAGCCCGGGGCTATAGAGATTTGTATAGATAGATAGAGATTGAAATCTATGATATATACGTGGAAGAATATGTAGTTGAATAGATGGATAGATGGGTAGATATATAGATAGATAGATGGATGGATAGATGGATGGATAGATAGATAGATGGATAGATAGATAGATAGATAGATGGATAGATAGATGGATAGATGGATAGATGGATAGATAGAAAGATAGATAGACAGATAGATAGATGGATAGATGGATAGATGGATAGATAGATGGATAGATGGATAGATAGATATATAGATAGATAGATGGATAGATGGATAGATGGATAGATAGACAGATAGATAGATGGATAGATGGATAGATGGATAGATACACAGATAGATAGACAGACAGATGAATAGATGGATAGATAGATGGATAGACAGACAGACAGACAGATGGATAGATGGATAGATAGATGGATAGATAGATGGATAGATGGATAGATGGATAGATAGATGAATAGATAGCTAGATAGATGATATTTCAGATATTTAAGATCTGTTGCACGAAATATGTAGAAGATCCTTCTTTGTGCCTAGCTATTATTTGGGTATAGATATAAGCAAATTTGAAAAGCTATTTTCAAAGCAAAGTAATTAACTCAAAAATGAATGTCAAGCCGAGCCTTCCCACATTAATGCCCTTTTTGCGTATAAAGAATGAGCTTTGTCAGTTGGTTATTGTATCTTATAAAAGAGAAAAACATTTATTTGATCCAACCGTATATTTCTGCTGAAAGTCTGAAGAAGCAACTGTGCCCATTACCTTTACAATTGTTTTCACAAGAGTCGAGTTCACGTGTACTAGTGTCTAGATTCAGGCTGGGTTCTATGCGAGTAGCGTTGCCAGATCAACAGCTCCGCAACAGTTCTTAAGAGCAGGGTTGCCAACCGAGTTGAGACTATTTCACAGCATTTCAGCTGGTGAGAGTGAAATGTCGTGAAATCTAATCAAATAAATGTTGAAAGTCGTTTAATTTGAATTGAATTAGTTGCATTTATTTTATATATGCATAATTCAAATCTTAAATGCAGAGCTGCCCACTTAGTTTAAAAAAAATCTTATCTAATGGGAGTTGAATGTCGTTTAATTTCAACTTAATTGCAGCCGTTGAACGAGTCCTGAGTCCGACAATTTTGGCTTCATTTGAATGGGAAGCTGGCAGATCTGCCTAAGCCCGGGACTAATGAGAGCTCAACGTCTTTTGGCTTGAGCTTTTGGCTCGGACTCGGCCTCGGGCTCGGGCTGGGGCTGGGACAACGAATATTTATGTATTTTGAACAATTTTTTGTTGCTGTTGTGTTGGGATTGTTGTTTATTTACTTTCTTGGCGGCTTTTGTCTCATTATCTCTGACTGTAAATGGCAGCGTGGAGCGTGCACATTTTCCGCATCCATTTGCTGTGTCCAACTGGAACTGGAACTGGAACCAGTTGCTGTCAGCTTCCAGCCAGCCGTTGGCTGAGCTTAGCTGCAGCTTACCCCCAGCTCCAAGTTCAATGTCATTGTTTTGACTTGTTTCTCTTTGGTTGTTTTTCTGTTTTTCTGTTTTTTCGATTTTTTTGGGCTTTAATTTATTGTGTGTGTTTTGCTCATTTCTCGTTGTTGTTTGCTTGTTTGCAGTTAGCTGCAGCAACTGCCACATTGTTGTGCCTTGTTCCAAGATTTCCTGTTCCGATGCGAACGCGAATCCGAATCCGAATGCTAATGTATGGTCTGGCCAATGGCTAGAGCGCCCATTTGGTCGACTGGTTAACCAGAGGCAGACATTTGGCTAACTGCCGCAACATTGCCACACACGCACACACACACACACACACACACGACGAAGACTTGTGGCAATCAGAGGTTGTGTCAACAGTGGCAAACTTGTCGCCAAATGGGTGGAAACTGATTGCATTAGTCGCAGTCGCAGTCGCAGTTGCTGTTGTTGTTGCTGTTGCTGTTGCAGTTGCAGCTGCAGTCGGATTTGGATTCGGAGTCGTATATAGGCATGTGCGTGTATATGTATCTGAATAGCTGGCACAACAGACCGACAACTCAATTATCTAAATCACGCCGCAAATTAGACACTTGACAGTCTCACAGTACACCTCCAGCTGCTTGTCTTGATGGGTAAATATGCTCAGATTGTCATTCTGCGATAAAGCAAAAAAAAAAGCCACGAGCCAAAGTCATTCCAAAGACTTTTTGTGTGTGTCTTTTGTTGCTGTTGTTCTTGCTTTGATTCTCTTGATTGTATGCCCATTAACTTCTCAGCGTTGTGTAAGGAGTATATAGCTTATCTGTCTATACATATATCTTATACCCTATACTTGACTAGACTCAGCCTCTTAAGTAAAGCATGGCTGCTTTAAGTTTTCTTCCCAATAGCTTGTGCCTTGGCTTCTATCTACAAATTGACAAAAGGCGCATCATAATAGCTTCTCTACTCCATATACCCTGTTTAGAGCTATTTGTAGCGAGAGGTGGTCTATATATTTCAGTCTACATTCCTCTGTCTCAGTACAGATCGATAAAGATCATCGTTTCCATATGCATATATAACACAAAAACTTCTCTTCGCTGTCTCACTCTTCTCCACGCCACAGGGTATTACTTAGTCGATCACCTTGAGTGCCGTCTCACTCAGACTGGCATCACAAGTATTTAACAATAATTTATTCAATTAAATTGTTTTACTTATTTATTTTGACAACATTTAATGTTGTTCTCTCGAATTTATTAAATGCAAAACACTTTAATAACCATATAAATAATAATTAAATATAAACGAAAATTAAATAAATTTCAACTGATGTTAATCATATTCGTTCCACTGTCTGGGTGCGGCTTACCACCACCAGGGCGGCGGGCCGGGTGTGTTATCCTTGACATCGATAAAGTAATCGTTCGAGATTTCAGCCCTAGGATCGGCGGACTCTACCGAATCGGAGGCGTCCACCTCCTCGACAGCCTCGATTGGCTGCTCGGCGTCTGCAGCCTGCTCCGCTCGGGCGAGCTCCTCAGCTTCCGCTGGCTCGACAGCTGCTGATCCACCCAGCGGGGCAAGCAGCGCCATAACGAAAAGTACTCCCAAAATAATGTGGCACTTCATGGTGCACGTTTCAATTGGCCGTCGACTGCTCAGTTTAGCTCCCAAGTTCCTAATCTGCGCTGCTTTCCAGGCAAACCAGCCGCTTTTATACGCTGCCTCAAGACCCACAACCCCACAATGGATAATACGTACACATATTCTATTCTATTTTTTCTATATGCTATTTGTTTTGTTTTTTGCAAACTCAATTGTTTGCTTACTTTGGGGTTATCAGACACAAATGTGCCTGAGCTTCAGTGTGTACATACGAGAACTACAGGGAGAGTGAGAAAGAGAGAGGGGGAGAGGGAGATAGAGAGGGAGCTCTCTTCAAAGTGGGTTATCTAAATGAGGCTATTCAATTGTGACGATCTTCCAATTTGCGCAATACGCTGCAGCATTTAAATATCATAATTGATATCTCTATGACTGACTAACTGACTGACTGACTGACTGATTGACTGATTGATGGATTGACTGACTGACTGACCAGAGCATAAGACATAGGATACAGATATTCTTATGCTTAAACGGGCTTTCCACTCCTTCTTCTTGGTGGAAATGGGGCTCAAAGTTTGGCTGGGTGATGTCTTTGGGAGAAGCTCTTAAGTCGTGCCTATTACAAAGCTTGGCAAACTTTTTCATTTTAGATAGATACATGCATATATTCTCTGCCAAAGAAATTGATCGTCTTTTGTAGATTTCTTTCTATACTACCGCAGCCCAACAACTCGATAACAATGTCCTTCTGTCCATCTGTCCGTCTGCCTGTCCGTCCGTCTGTCTGGTCCATCTGCCAAAGGAAAATGTCTAAAAGGGTATAAAGTCTTCGACGTGTCGCACATATCCCAACATTCTCGTTGTCTAATCTAGACAAAAATTGCAGTTTTATACAATTATTCAACACAGTCTTAGCTCAGCTTTAAGAGTTAGTATAAAGCACACTCTGCTTCTGGTTGTTTCTTACGAAGAAAGTGTTTATCTTTCGGCATGGACAGACAGACTCTCCAGATTTTGTATAATTGTCTTATCTACTTGAATTCTCCCGAATGACAGAGATAGAGATAAATGAGATACTCGCAAAAAGATTGTTGTTATCTTTGGGGAAAACAGTTTAAAGATCGCGCGAGTCAAAAAACGCTCTGCAAATACACGCTATATATGAGAAGAGTGTATACATTTTGAATCGAAATTCACGATAATTTCGCTTGACATGGTCAGGCTAGGTTTTCCTTCTCAAACCTGTCAATTCCATTTAATATCTGCCAATAAGCTGAGAGAGAGAGAGGGGGAGAGAGGGAGAGAGGGAGACATGCGACGGATGCGTTTATAATCGGCCAGAAATACAAGAAAACGTATGAGTTGCTTCCGCATGGGAAAATTATCATAAATTCAGTTATCAGAAGAAAATTATGAATGTTTAGATAAGAGGACAACATTTGCCGATACGAACGACAGTCGCAAGGAAAACTCATGCCATCTTGCCAAACGGCCGTCAGCTATGGGAAAATGTTACATTATGAAATCTGAAAAGCGAAAAGCAATTGTAATTGAAATTGTAATTGAAATTGAAGTTGAAATTGAAATTGGACACTTTGCTCAATTGGCTGTGCAAAGGTGCGTGTTGTGGACGGCATTTAAAGTTTTTGGTTTTTCTTTTTGGTCTTTTATTAGTTTTCATTTAGATAAGTTTTTTCTTTGTTTTGCTTGGTTTCCTGGTGAAAAGTTGTCATTGTTGGATATGTGAATTGTTGTTGCTGTGTTGTTGCCACACAGTGTTTGGCTTAAGAGACGACAAGACGTGTCGGCCAGTTGCCACGCACTTGTCCAGTTTTGGCAGCTATTCAGCTCAATTAGCTGCCAATTAAAAACTATTTAAATCAGCAGCTGCTAACGAGTTGGCTGCCATAAAACGTTCCCCAGTTTATTCGTCAATCAATGCCCGTTTCCCGTTTCCTTCACGCCATTTTCACATTCTTGCCATCACGCAGAGGCAACACCCCCACCCCCCAACCCCCCAACCACCAACCCCGCTCTCACTCTGCCCGCCAGCTATTGAACAAGGAAATGAGCCATAACAATAAGCAAACATGTGTGTACAGTGCGCACTTAATAAAGTGAACTAACCAGTTTTCAAATCACAGATTGAAACATCAAGAGCTTGTCTTTATGACAACCGCCTGTTAATTGGCCATCGAGTTGAGATAATAATCACTTTATCAGTATGTTATTTATTCCTCTAGACCTTTTCAGTCTACTTTACAAAGTGTTCACTGTGTCTTTGTAAATTGATACCGTATGTTACAGTCTTTTACGTGTAATCTATGCGCTTGCCGTAAAGTATCTGCTCGCATTACCCTGTTCTTATCATATATCATACTTTTAATAGCTTACAAGCTGCAAGCTTTTAATTATAATTTCATAGAGCTGATCTGAGCGTATAATCTGGCCATTAATTGGAGCGTTCACTGTGCCCTCAGGCATAAGCTGGCCTATGTGTTGAACTCGAACACGATGACAGGCCCCTCCGTCTCAGGCTCTAAGTTTAAACAAACAAGTGATTCATTGCGAATGTAAAGCTTTTAATTAGTAATTAAGTTAATTTGGTATTATTCGAATTGGACGCCCTGCTGGCAATGTGAAGGACTCGAGAGCTGCAAGCCACCGAATAGCTTGTAACTAAGTATGCATGAAAACTGTGCCTGTGCCTTGTGCAATTCGAATAATAATTAAATTCGAAATTCAAATGCGAAGTGCAAAATCTAATTATAATTTATTGAATACGCTGTGCCCAACGGCAACGGCTCGCGCCACACAAAAAAGAAAACCAGAAAGCAAAGACCGCACTTTGCCAAGCCGAACATTCAATACGCTTGCAGGCAGATAACATATATCGACTGTTATATATATCGATTGTCCGGATCAGAAAACCATTAGTTATCGAAATTTTACAGAGATATCTACCTTCAAGAAGCACACTCTGTACTCACACACAGCATAGAGACTTCATGCATCGCCTGTGCTTCTTTTACCCTTTGTCCTGCACTTTATGAAGGGATGCAATCTTCAATAACTCGAGTGCTTATGGACCGATCCCTTTGAAATTTTCAGTGCTTTTATATGACATGCAAAAGTATGTACATTCCAAGGCCCAAGGTTCTACATATCACAATCTTTGAGTTAAGGATATTTTCAAATTTGTAGGGAAATGGGAAAAGAAACCTAATACCTAATACCATACAAGAACCTGAAAACCAACTTTTGTGTATCTAGCTCTTATAAATCTCGAGCTATGCTTAAAAAGCGTTCAAGTTGAAATATCGATATATATCGATAACATTGAAATAGAAGGAGATATCGATAAAAGGAAAAGATTAGCTTCCTTTGCGTATGCTAGTAGGTCACAGTCAAGGGAACTGTTACTGATGCTCATTAAGAGTATATATAATTGAAGAATAACCTGGAATACCCTCCGTAAGGGAAGGAATAAACAAGTAGAAATAAACAACATTCAATTAAGTACAGGCCGGGGCAATGTCGATCGCCTGAACTAGCTGAACCAACTGAACTACATGACAGCTTGTTTGGCTAATAGACGTCGAGTCTTCGTGTCGTGCTGCGGTAATATTTTTATGGTTTTTTGTTAATACAGCTGCAAAACTGGCGGGCAACAGCATAATAAACTGTGTTAAATGAAGTTCTGGTTGCCGCCCCCCTCAGCTCAAAGGCCCACTGACGGCGATGTCGACCTTGCCACGGTTCTGCTCTGCTTGCCTCTTTTGACAACAGACACCAAACGAAACCCAAAAGCCCGAAATGCGAATTGCGAACAGCTCTTGTTAATTCCAAAAATTATTATTTACTGCTAATAAACGAACGCATTTTGCAACTGTTAATCGCAATTGCAAATCAAAATTCAAGTTACCCAAAAAACAGCATGAAAAAACAACAACAAAAACCCACACTCAAAAAAAAAGAGGTATGCAAATGCTTGTAACAGACCGTAGTCAATATGGTCATTGCCTTTTAGAGCTAACTGTAACTCGACGTTTTCCAGCGCTCGAGTGAGCCACGTTGGAATATAGACTCTCTTATATCGCATATGCTATAAGAATTCTTCCATCAGATTTCTTCCATCAGATATTTTCCATAAGATGGTTTCTTCCACAAGGTTTCTTCCATAAGATGACTTCCATAAGAATTCTTCCATCAAAATTCTTCCATCATCAGATTTCTTTCATTAGATTTCTTCCATTAGATATCTTCCATAAGATGGTTTCTTCCATAAGATGTCTTCCATCAGATTTCTTCCATCAGATTTCTTCCATCAGATTTCTTCTATCAGATTTCTTTCATAAGATATCTTCCACAAGATTTCTTCCATTAGATAACTTCCATAAGATGGTTTCTTCCACAAGATTTCTTCCACAAGATTTCTTCCAAAAGATTTCTTCCACAAGGTTTCTTTCATGAGATTTCGTCTATAAGATGTCTTCCACAAGATTTCTTCCAAAAGATTTCTACCATAAGGTTTCTTCCACAAGATTTCTCCCAAAAGATTTCTTCCACAAGACCTCATCAGATTTCTTCCATAAGATTTTTCATTTTCCCATATAGATACTTATACTTAACTTCCAATAGAGACCAATTGCTAGCAAAATAGTTAGTCCAAAGTACATGCTCTTCGCTTGATCTTATTTTGAACAGGGTATCGGCTAGTCGCGCAAGTTAACTGTTGCTTGTTTTTCTTTGGTCTGATTACGTATACGCCCTAGCGTCAAGGCTGACAATGAATTAGCCAAAGCAACTATTCGTACTTTGATTTGCTTATGAATTGGCCAGCTCGGTCAGCCGGCCGAGTCTTGCCGCGTAATGCTCTAAGAAAAGTCCGCAAATGCAAATTGGCCAAACAAAACAAACAAAGTGCCGAAGTGACCCGCCTGCCCTCCAGATGGCATTGGCTGGCGGTGCCTTGGCTCGACCCCCCCGTTCGATCAATCAATCACATCAATTTAGCATTTCACTTTGGCCAACAGCGAGCATTGAGAATGCGCTCGTCGACTGGCAGATACCCTTTATATATATATGTCTATACATACAACGGTTTGTACTAACTGACTGACATATTGACTGACTGACATATTGGCTGATTGATTTGTGTTCAACGCACAGCCTAAGCCGTAAGAACTGGGAAGCTGAAAACTTCGCTTTAGTTAACTATTCTGATAAAGGTGCGCGTTGAGACGGGGTTTGGGGAAATTCCACCCGAAAGTGTGGAAAAATCGCGAAAAACGTTTGAAAGAAACCTTTTTGTTTGCCCTCCGATCGGCCCTGAGAGAGCCGTGCCAAGGTCGGGGTATGCTCGCAAATATCATATATAGACAAAATTCCCACTCCGATAACTCTGTCAAATCTTATCAGATTCTTATAAGTTATGGCCTCTCGGTGTATTTCGTATCTAAATCTTCCAACATTATTCTTGGTCGAAATTCATGTAAAATTAGTATCCCTATAAATATCCCATATAGGCATACATAGGTTGAAATTGTTCACCCCATAACTCGGGCAAATCTTATCAAATTTTCACGAGGTTTGGGTCCACGTTCATTGCTTGATCTCTTGACGATTTAACCATTCGATCGGCCTCAAACTCATTTTCAATGATCTATATTTTATACCCACTAGTATATAGTTTAACTGAACATGGCTGGAAACTCAAAATAAAGTAAGCCATGGTTTGCTGCAGGGTTCGAGCCTAGGCTAAGCGTTCGGCTCGTGCATCTGCTTTTTCACATTCATGAACCCAAAGTTGGATTTGGTTTGTTTTATTTGTTCGAAATCCAATAAGAATAAACTATAATATATTTTCAATTCATTTTAAGAAAATTATTCAGTTTTTGATAAAAAAAATATAGTTGTGTTGGGGCTTAAGCCCGTTTGCTGCTTGGACAACTGATTTGAATAAAATTTGGGTCTTTGACTCGTGGCGGAGATTGGGAATGTATGGAGAGAAGCAAGAATAGAATCTTGGCAAATATTATATTACTTTCACAGATTAAGATAGACTGATATATATATGTATGTATATATATATATGTATATGAATACCTCAATATGCTGTTCAGTTATAGAGGTATATTCCCCTATTCTCCGTCCATTTCTTTGTACTGAAAGTTGTATTTCTTCATTCATTATTCCTGAAGAAACTCTCCCTAATTACATTATCATTAATTAATAATAAATTCCCAATTAAAAAGCAGCAAATATTGCAAGAAACATTTCATTTAAACGCGCACAAAAGCTGGCTGCTTTGTGCCGCGCATGGTTTGTGTCTTGGCTAAAAACTTAAGTAAGAAGCAAAGACAACAACTTAAGCTTAAGAAGAACCTGCAAAAAAAAAAAAGATTAATTTCTAATACTTTTAAGAGAGTAATCGAGTTGGCAGCTAATCGAGTCGAATCGTATCGAATCGAATCGAAACGATTGTAGATTAATTTCGATAAATTGGAAAGATTTGAAATTGTTGATGTTTGCATTTTGCTGCTAGAACCACCAGGGTGAGGGCTGTGGTTCGTTGTCCCGCACATCAATATAGGTGGGATTGTGGTTGTCCTCGTCGGTGGTGGGATAGGTGCCCGACCGTTGCTCCGCAGTAGCTGCAAACGGCTCCAGCTCGTACTCTGAGCGCCTATCCAGCAATTTGCTGTTGGGTCGCCATTTCGTGCGTTTGCTATTCAATCGCTGGGAGGTTGGCGCGTGGGCTGCCGATGGGGCGTGGCCATTGTCCAGACGCTGCAGTTCGGCTTCATTAATCGCCTGCAGGACGGACGCCCACAGACGCATTATATCCCGATTATCCAGGTCTGCAACAGCTGCCGGCGAGGAGCTGTTGTTTTTGTTCTTGTTCTTCGAGTGGGTGGTTGTGCTGGGGGCGGAGCTGCTGCTGACCGTGGTGCAGGTGGTGCTGCCGCTGCCGTAGCTGATAATTATGGCGAAGCCCACAATAATCCACTCGAGTTGCATGCTGATAGCTGTTCAAAACTTCTGCGTTGCCTCTCGACGGCAACGCATGGCTTTTATATGCTAAGCTCTTGCTGTGGGAGCGGGCGGGGTGTGCGTGGGGGTAGGGGGATTCGATACAAACAGATAAATAAATAAATAAATACTCGCATTGCAATAGTTGGCCTATTGGGCCAATGTCTTGACATCATTCGATTCTTGTTTGAACTGCATGAGCAGAGTGCGCAGCGGAGCGGGGCAAGAAGAGGGAGTATTTCTCTATTGAATTCTCCTCGCTTTTTCTCTCTCACTCCCGCTCTCTCTCGCTCTGACTCTCCCTATCTCGCCAGCTGTAACAAATGCTTGTCGTTCTGCTTACGCTTCTTCTTGTGGTCTACATTTCAGATGCTTACGTGACTCGCATGCCTCTTACGCATCTGTTACGTAACGTAACGAACGTTAACCTTATTAATTATATATTAATTATAACTATTATATATTAAACTTCCAGCCTACAGACCTAGATCATGTTCATGAAGCTACTTTAAATGTTGAGCAGCATAAAGAGTTTGCAAGTCTGGCAACGTTTAGACACTTCCAAGTAAAGCCACATATTTAGTTCTCCTTTCCATCTGTGTTAGGTGTGGCAACGCCTCAGGTGGCAACGCTGGTCCAAAAACTCACGTACTGTTGCATACATTACATTTTGTTAAGCTTTTATCCAAACGTAAGCTTGAATCAAATGTGAACCCCTGAAAGTTGGCTATACAAATATCGATAAATTTCACACAATTTTCAGGCGCGGCCAACTTAATAAGCTTATGATGAATGATGAAAAGCATCCGTGGCCGAGTCGATCTGGTTCCGTCCGTCTGTCTGTCTGTCCGTGAACGCAAGGATCTCAGAACCTGTAAGAGCTAGGTTATCTTGAACTTAGGTCGTTTCCGATAATCGATAACTTGCCCCGTTTCCAAGCTATCGATAAAAATCGTTATCGACAAACATTTTTTTAAGCAAATCTCTTATGTGTTTGGAGCTAGATTCACTTAATTTGAAATGTAGCTTCTTGAATAGTATATTCTGTAAACTTCATGGCAATTACGATTGTATTGGTCTCTGTGCTGTATTAATGTGTTCCTATGAACTTGTCAACTTACGGGTTTGAGTCCGAAGGGGAGGGTCGTTTTGTTGCTAAACTTCATTAAGTCGCACACTTGTCCCACTGTGCACATAACAAACAATAATGGGAACTTAAGTCTAGGCAATTAATTTGCCGCCAGCTTCTGACGCTGTCTTTTTGCCCAATGGGTCAACAATTGGCAGCTGAACGAGGGCTTATTTGGTCTGGCCACAAATCCTTCGCACTGCCCTGCAGCCTCCTCTGACTGTGGCACGTGCTACACAAAATAACGGTACATTTGCTCAAAAACTCAACTCGAGAAAAAGTGGCTCGAAAAACGCTCAAAAGTGGCTCGAGAAGTCGCTCCATCGCCCCGACATTGCGCACAATCGCTCATGGGCCAGAACAAGCGCCGCATTTGAATACTCGACTCGGAATGTGAGTCGTGAATCGAGTGAGTTACTCGTGAGCTCGCGAGTGAGTGCGGAAATAATGGGAAATTTGGCCATTGTCCGTTTGTTTATGAATTGCTAATTTGCCGGCACTTTGGCCCGGCTACGAATGGAGCCAACTTTTGGAGATGGTAATTGACGCAGTTCGCAGCTTGGACCCAAAGGGCCAATGAATGCACTGGGCACGTGTTGATTCCCCGTCAACTGGGACAAATTTTGCCAAATGGTGCTGCCAACTTGTGCATCGAATGGCTTAGTGCTTAGCTTAAACAAGCGAATAAGGCGGTAGCTCTGTTTCCCGTAGGAAGTAACATGCACGGTGCTGCCAACTTTTGCGAATGCTATTCCCATTTCATAATGGTATAAAGATATGGTGCTGCCAACTCTTTGTATTTTATATTATTTTAGTACTCATCACGCATATGGCTTTCAACTTCTTTTCATAGCGCTGCCAACTTGTCGTGACGACAGAGAGCATGAGTGTGTTTAGTATTTAAAATAACGCTGCCAACTTGTTTTCTATCAAGTGATCTGTTCATATTACACTTAATAGTGCTGCCATCTTGTCTTAGGTCAGTCACAGTCTCAGTTCTGCCAACTTGTCCTTAAGTTGTTTATTGAATGAGCACCTGGTCCAAAAACTGCTGACAACTTGTCTTTGTAGAATGTTCCTTGCATATTGTCTGTATTTAATAGGGCTGCCAACTTGCCTGCAGCATGACAGAAGAGCTTCTTATCATTGTTAACATTATATAAAGACAAGTTGGCTGCATTGAACCTGACGCCATATTGTTTATACAGTGCTGCCAACTTGTCGTGTGCCTGCCAACCCGATTGAAATATTGAATTTTTAGTTTTTACTTAGTTTTTGTTTTTTATTTAAAAACATATAATTAAAAGTCGTTTCATTATATTGTATCAAAAAAAAAAAAAAAAGGATTTTGAGAAAGAGAAAGAGGAAGGGATTTTATAATAAATCTTGATATTCACGCACAATTCGTATCATAATATATCATGCCTTGAGCTTGAGCTCTTTGATCTCTGGCTAGCCCAAATGTGGAATTATCATATCATTTTTATACTCAGCTTAAGGTTCTACAGAAGGCTTCGCTTTTGCTCACAAATTGATTTTCGTCTCATTTCATTTTCTTCTCCTCTTTTTTTTGTTTTTGTTTTTCTTCTTTTTGTTTTGGTGACTTCTTTTTGTTTTGTTCGCAAGGGAGACTTAAATATTATTTCAATATTTTATTTTAATTATTGTATGTGTAAAAAGCTAATCGCGTTTTAAGAACAGACAGAAAGAGGGGGGGAGGAGGGGGGCGGATTTGCGAAACTGATGAGAAATTTAAAAAAAAAACCCAAAATTTACAAGGAGGAGCAAATTGTAAAAATTATTATCGCTGGGTTGGATGGGCGGAACCATCCAATTAGGAGAATAGCAGCAAATAGAGGCAGAGAGAAATAAAGAGAGAGAAAGAGAGAGAGAGAGAGGGGGGAGAGATGGCAGGAGCAGTTGGCGGGGCAAGTAGTTGGATGAGGGGGTAGAAGTTTTGGCATGGGAATGGACACTTGTCCGAGGGTCTGGGGATTTGGGGCAACTGCAACATCCGCTGGAGCATTCACATCCGCCTAAGTTTCAGCTGCCATTGGGAACGGGGACCGGGGACAGGAGCTGGGACTGGGTAGGGGACGGGAACGGGAACGGGGAATAGTTGCTGCTGTTGTCATTTAAAAGGGCTTGTCCCGGCTTACAGTATGGTGCCCGGCTTTCGCAGCGGGAGACGCCGACGCTGGCCGAGCAGGCCAAGACCGCGCGCCTGTTGCTTGGTGGTGGCCTCAGCGGCTTCGGTTGTCTCCTGCTCCTTGGCCTCGGATTCATCGGAGCTGCCGCCCGGGGCGGGCGCGGCATCATCCTTGGCTGCCTGCTCGCCGGACGCATCCGATGCTGCGGCACCCTCACCGGGCGTCTCTGTAAGATACGAAATTGAGTTGGATTTGAGGCTGACAGATGCTGCAGATGCTTGGAGTCTACCTGTCGTCGAGGTAGACGCTGCGGCCGCGCCGCCCAGTTGCAGACGACGCTTGGCTAGCAGCGGGTTGATTTTGCGCGGCGCCACAGCTGGCGAGGATGCGGGAGCAGCTGCTGAGCCGGCGCCGGCAGCGGCAGCGGCTGCCCTCGGCTTGGCCGCGTCAGTCTTGTGCAGCGCATTGAGGCGCGGTCGGTTCTTGAGGCGATTGAGACCGGACACGGGTCCGGCATGGTTGGCAGCGCTGCCGGCAGCGGCATCGCCCTCCTCAGTCTTCTCAGCGGCCTCGCCGCCCTCCGCCTCCGTGCCCTTCACATCGTTGTGATGGCTGCTATCGGCCGCCGAGTCCTCGGCCGCCTCCTTGGGCGCCTCCGTGCTCACACCGGCGCGTCCCAGCTTGCCACGTGGCAGCAGTCGATTGCCACCAGCGCGATGCAAATTGAAGCGCGAAGGACGCACTGGCTCCGGTGCCGCAGCTGCTGCTGGCTTGCCCTCGTCCGCGCTGCTGCTGCCCTCCTCGGCGGCTGCGCCATCCGCAACTGGCGCCTTGGTCGTGGTGGTGCGACTGCGTCCACGCAGATTCAGTCCGGGGCGACCGCGCAGCGTGCTGCGTGCCGTTGTGCTGGGTGCAGCATCGGATGAGCTGGCTCCATCAGCGCCCTCCTCGCCTGCAGCGGATTTCTCGGTGGTGGTCGTGGTGCTCGTGCCGCGCAGATTGAAGCGGTTGCGGGCTGCAAATGGACGCGAGATTAGGTTTCATTCGACCACATTCGAGTTTCACCCCGTTGGGACTTACGTCTGCCGCGTGCGAAGCCAGAGCTGACGGGTTTCACCTCCTTGGCGGGCACAATCTCCTCCTCGGCAGCGGGCTCTGCGGCGGGCTCGGGGCTGGCGGTGGTGCGAGCGCCCGGACGGGAACGGCCGCCAATTGAGGGACGTGAGAAGCGATCTGGGGCAAAGGAACAGTAAATAAATGGGTTAGCAAACAACGAGCTATACAAATTGAGAGTGCATGCAATAAATTTCGCTGAACCAATTGAATTGGTGAACTAGTGCGGCTCACTAAAGAACCAGTCTAGGCTTCTCGTTGGTTCAGTTCAGGCTACTGACTGGGATCCTGAGCAACCTCCCCTTGACAACCTGCAGCTGCCGGTGAGCCGGATCTAGATCTATCTATTATCTCTTATACATCTGAAATCCTTTTCGTTCACTTGTGAACCAGTGGAAACTACTAAACTATGCTCAACTAGTCAAGACTTAACGTCAATAAACAAGCTGCTGACAACTCCAACTAGACTTCTTCACTAACTAGTTCCATTTTCAGCAACTGATTTGGTTGTCATACTCCCCACTTAAGCTCTTTATCTTACTTCTTCCAAATTGCTGACAAATCAATTGGAGCTACTGATCTAGTTCGAATCTCCCCGTTTCATCTTCATCTTCCCCATTTCCAGCTACTGATCTAAGTTTTGACTCCATGTTTCAGTTCTAACTCATACTAGTTTCGAACTCCTCGCAAACCAATTGCAGCTACTGATAAACTTCAACTAACGACAGCTGTCTAATTAATGCACTCACTTCTGCCGGTTTTTGTGGGTTCCGTGGGTGCCGATTCGGTGGTGGTGGTGGTGCTGGTGGAGCCGCTGTCGCGCAGCTTGAAGCGATTGCGTCCGGCCAGGCCGCTGAGACCCGAGCGCCTGCCGCCGTACAGGGAAGGTGCCGCCGTGGTTGTCGTTGTGGTTGTCGTGGTGGGCGCCTCTGTGGTGGTTGTTGTGGTTGTTGTCGTTGTTGTCGTCGTTGTTGTCGTCGAGGAGAGCTCCTCCTGCAGCGTGGTCAGACCGGCATCGTCCACATCTGTGCTGGCCGTGTCGGGATTGACTGTGGTCTCATCGTTGGCATCCGCTGCGGTGGTCTCATCGTTGTTGAGGTTCTCGTTGGTCAGTATGGCATAGAGATCGAGTGCGGCCTTCTCCATAGAGGGCGTTGTCTGCTCGGCATCATCGTCCAGCTTGGCTGTGATCTCGCGCTGCTCCTGTTCCTCCTCGCGCTCCTTGGCTGCGGCGGCGGCGGCGGCAGCTGCTGCAGCGGCTGCTGCCTCCTCCTGTTCGACGGCAATGACAGGCTTGAGTTCCTTGTCGCCATTGCGCGAGCCCTTGAGCTGCTTCTCGTCCGTGTTGAAGGTGGAGCTGTCGACCAGCTCCAGGCTGGGACGCTTTACGCTTATCTTCTTGCGCTCTGCGGCCGTTTCCAGCGAATCCAGCGCCGGCGTCGGCTGCACCTCGATGTTCTTGCCACGGCTGGGGAAGCGCGTATTCACGGGCAGGCGCTCCGCCTCGATGTCCTCGGAGGTTTCGCTGGCCGCACTCGAGGCGCGACCCTTTGCCTTGCCGCTCTGCAGACTATTCTCGCTGGGCGTTGCCGGGGTGCTGCGATCGATATTGGAATAGCGCGTCTTGCCGCGCGTCTCGGGCGTTAGATCGCCCGGCGCCTCAACGGCAGCGGGTGCATCGATGGCGGGCTTGGCCTTGCTGTCGGCATCCTCGTCATCCTCGTAGTAGTAGACATACTCGTACTCGTAGTCCTGGCCGTTGGGTCCCTTTTTGATCTCGATGCGTGACTTCTTGTTGTTCTCGCTGCCGGCGCCATCCAGTGCAAAGTTCTGATTAACAAAGTCTTCGTGAGGATCAACCAGCATGTCATCGTCCAGATTGTCAATTTTCTTGGACGCCGTCGGCTGTGTGGTCAGCTGCAGCGCTGGCTGCTCTGTGACGCCCTTCTGTGCCAGCTCGACGAGGGAAGCCTCCTCGATTTCGCGACGCACCTCAGCCAGCTCCTCCTCCTCGATGGCACGCTTGGCCTCGATGCTCTTCATCACATCCTCGTTGATGAGCGCACTGAGCACTGGGTTCAGCTCGGGCCGCTCCTTGGTGGCCAGCAGATTCATCGAATATTCAGCCGGGTCGGTGGCACGAATGCTAATCCTGTGCGCCGTGTGGAAACCTTCATCGCTTAACACGTTCGCCTCCGGCACCTTGTGCGATGTCTCGAACTCGCTCGTCCCCGGCGCATTGACGTCCAGCTTCTCTGACGCTCCCACAGCCAGCTCCTCGCCGGCCACCAGTAAGGCCAGACAGCCCAATAGACAACTGCAAAAGAACAAATTGAACATAAGTAAAGCATGCTGTTAAGCCAATTGGCAACGAATGGGCTAAAAGATCGAAGCCCAACTATGGCTTTTTTTAACTGGAGAGTATTCGACTCTAGAGCGAGAGATAAAGATACGAATATCCTAAGGAAAATAGAAGTTTGGTTTCACTTAATTTTATAGCAAAAGGCAGACTTCGAGAGAAAGCGACATTGAAACCTTTCTTAAGAATCCTTGACATGGTAGGTAGATCCGGGTACTCCAAGCACATCAGTTAAATTTCTACTTGGCTTTAGCATTATCGTCTGGAGAGGGTATTGTCAAAGATATTTCAATGCTTTGTTTCTAATGATTTCTAATAGAGCTTAGACGATAGTTCAACTCTAGATAAGTATAGTCTAAATGGAAAGCAATTTGTCAGGAATGGTAATACCTGAATGTTTTCTAGATAGGTCAACCTTACAAAGGAAAAAGAGGAGCTCCTATGGAAACTTCCATTTCAAGAAGAAGGTGCTACAATGTTTTGCTTAAGATGTTGATCACATTTTAATGGCTAAGAGTAGACACAGGCAGTCTAGCTATTGGATGCGGAGCTGGAGCAAAGGCCTGGAAGACCTAATCGAATATTATTCCTAAAACTTTCCCCTTTTAGTTTTTTCTCTTTAAATGTTATCAATCAACCTTTGGCAAAGTGGAACACTGAGTCTCTAAGTATTGCCTTTTGAAGGAGCATTATCCTGCTGCCTAGCAACTGGACGAGCAGAAGTCATCTCATGCGACCTTCCGGCTTTGCCCCTTGAAAAAAACCCCAAGTTTAGATAAAAACCAGCAACTTTCTGCATTTGATAATTAGCTGAATAAACTTGAAATCCGTGCATGATATTAATATCTTCAAGCTTTTAAATGGAGGCAAGCCCTTGAACTAATTTGCCATTAAGAAACCCCACGACTTATCTTAATTAAGATTAAAGCCGTAATCGAAATCGATCAAAATTGACTCATTTGATCAAAAGCAAGACCCAAAATGAAGAAAAATGAAAAATGAAAAATGAAAAGAAAACAAAAGGCAAAAACCCGCGTGGTGTGGCTTACAGCTGAGAAGTGTTGATTGATTTGGCTTAGCCCAAGATCATCGCGTGCTTTTAATGACTGATCATGTTTTGGGGCGAGTCTTTGTGCTGCATCATTTGAAGTTGTTTGTTTTTTCTTTCTTTTGTTTTAGTTTTGTTTTGTTTTGAGTGTCTCGAAATACCTTTCACAATTTCATTAGCCAGGCCGGCCGTCCGTCTACCATTTAACAGCCAGCAAGAGCGAAGAGCTGATCGCGATCTTCGTCTGGCGAATGCGCATGCGATCGCCGTGGCTCGCATGTTGGTTCATGCAATTGCAGCAATAGTTCATTGGGCTTTGCGAATCCGCATTGCGATGCATTCAACACTTGAATAGATGGTAAATAGATGGACCGTATGGGGAGTGAGAGAGGCGAAAGCGAGACGGAGCATGCCTCAAGGCAAACCACAATATTGACCAGAGGGTTCGCCCCGGCCAACTGACAGAGGGGGCCATCATGTGTGTGTGTGTGTAGATAATGTGAACTGCAACCGGTTCATGCAAAAGGTGTTAGCCCATTTCGATTTCAATTTCGATTTCGATTTCAACAGAGGCTCAGTTTCAGCTACAGCTTTTGCCACAGCAAAGCCCAGCCCGTTTAAGAAGATGAAGCTGAAAAAACCCACCTCACGAGCCGGACAAGACTCCAGAGCCGGCAACAGCTCGACACGACGACTGTTCGATATTTAAAGAGCAGCAGCGGGTCGGGTCGCCTCTCTATCTCCTTCGACTCCACCGCCCCCCACCCCTTGAAGCTGTTGGCTCTTCACATGTTTTGCGCTCTTGACGATAACTTTTAACATTTTGAATTATGTGCAGTTGGCGTCGCGTTGTTTGAAGCCGTTCGCTTAGATTTAGTTGTTGTTTTTATTTTTTTCTTCTTTTTCTTTATAATCATTTTTTTTTTCTTAGTTTTTGTGTTTCACTCGAACAAGTTTCGACAATAACAGCAACAACAGCTCTCGTCGCAAAAGGTAGACAACTTCAACTTATTTTAATTGCAACAGCAGCAACAATTGCAACCAGAGGCAGCCCAAATGGCCCAACCAACAACAACAACAGCAACAACAACAACAACAGCAACAATGGAGCCCAAGAAAAGTTATAATTATGTCTACACACACACACATCACACTCTAAATTGCTAGCAGAGTGATGGAGACGGGGGACGGGGGGTTGCAAAGCAACTTGTGCTGTTTTCGATTGTTTTTTAAGGGTAAGCCTAGGCAAGGGGGCTGCGACGGCAGCTGTCCAACTTCTTGGCCATGTTATGCATGAGGTGACAATGCGCACATCGCCTCTCGACACCAACTGCCAGACAGATGGACGGGCAAAGAACAACAACAACAACAACAACTGTGCCAAGATTCACATAATACCACAGCGAAATGTGCAATATTGGCTATGGCACAGTGGGACAAGGTATGCCCAACATGAGCGCAAAAAAGGGCAACATAGTTTGACGATACAAGCAAAGGCAGCAATTGGAACGTAATCTTTATAGATCATTTGAGGGTTCAATATTATAGGGTCAGAGTTCGATATTTATATATATATATATATTGTCTTATTTCAAGTTGAAAAGAAGAGAACAAAGTTATCGATAACAGTTGTCGATTGGTGAAATCAGTCAAAGTATTGATATAAACGGATAAGAGAAGCTACGAATAGATACATCCTACATCTAATATCTATATCATAGTTTGAAGCATTCCCTACAGAAATCCGTCTCCAGTTAGTAGAAGCTGCCCTTACATCGCTTGGGATCAATTCATAACTCGATCGATAGTTAATCGTGTAATTTTATCGACAAATCAAGAAAGTTGCCAGACGTTTGTCTCGAGTTCTCGTCTCCCTCCTCTGGCTGTTACATGACTTTACACAGCTTTCAGTTCAATTCAAGGCTGACCACGCCCACCTCTATGATTGATATAACGTTGAGTTGATTGAGTCATAAATAATTACATGTGATCCACTTAACTTTCACTTCCTCTTTGGGTCACACCTGAACATTCTATTTGTATTTGTATTCGTTTGTTTTCAAGGGATCGACGCAATTTCAGGCCGTGTTCTATTGGCCTTGTCCCACTGTCTGACAATGTCAGAGAGCACTTAGCAAGTGATGTGAATGTGAATGACTGATTAACTGCCTCCGACTCTGTACGTATGTGTGTGTGTGTGTGTGTCAAGTAACGGGGCACTGAGTACTAATGTGAGTGTATTACGGGTACTCGTCGCATGTTACATTGGGCCAGGCGAATGTGCAATTGACTAACTGAATGCCTGAGTGAATGGACGGCTGAGTACATGAGTGTGCGTGTGTGTGTGTGTGTGAATGACTAAATGGCCAAAGTCTTAGCTCTCTTTTCTTCATTTTTTTTTTCCTTTATGTCGGCCCTGCTCCATTGTTGTCTTCCTCTGAAGACATTTGGAAAGGCCAATTGGCAATTGCAGCTACAGATGCGGTAAGGAGAGAGGAGAGTGGGACGGTGAGAGGAGTGGAGGGGGAGAGAGAGGAGGGGAGCACATTTTAGCGGGTGTGGCATGCAATTTGTATTTTACATTTGGCAATTCCGTTTTGGCGTTTTTGTTGTTTGTAAGCCGAAAAGTGGCTGCGCATGCGTTTTGACTGCTTTTTTTTTTGGCCATTTGAGGCTGCGTTGGCGTCGTGTGCGAATGTGTGTGCGAGTGTGTGTGCGAGTGTGTGTGTGCGAGTTTGTATCTGTTTAAGACGCCACTTGGAGGCCATTGACGTCGCGACAAGCGTTGAGAGCGCAGTGAAGCATACAACAACAACAACAACATCAACAACAACCATGAAATGTAAAATAAGTTGTATTTTTTTTGTGTGTTGGTTTCTTCTTCTGTTGCATTGTTGGTTGCGTCTTTAGAGCCAAAGGTTTTTGACTTCTGCTTTTGGCCATGTTTTTACCTTTAGAGCTGACCTTTTGTCACACCTCGAACAGCAGTAGGTGCGAGCGAGACAGCGACAAAGGCTTAAATTCTCAATGTATGTGTGCGTGTCTCGTTTGCCAATTAGCTGGCGTTTTGGCCTTTTCGCAGCTGTCATCAGAGCTCGCAACTCCTACTCCACTGCAGTCATATTAAATTGATTGACTGACTGAGTGACTGACTAACTGCTTGACTGATTGTCTGCCTGGCCAACATCGTCAATGCGAAACAGCTAAAACTGGCTCTGTGCAAGGCCAACAATCTGCATGTCGAATTCATGAGCTGTTTTCACTGTGCCACGCCCCCTCCACCCCTCCATCCAACTGGCGTCTCTCAACACACAGACCGCAGCATCTTCTCTCATTTTTATGCTCTGCTTACATTGTAAGCACACATAACAGCAGGCCGAGAGGAGGCAACCAGCATAAGCTGGAGGGATTAGCTAAAGCTAAAAACATTGTTGTGCACAGTTCAGCTGTCTGTGTGTGTGTAGGTGTGTGTGTAGGTGTGTGTATAGGTTAACAACCACTGACCACTAACTGTAGACGGCAGCCCCTGCAGCTAATGTCAGAGGTGAAAGGCAGCTAACTATAAACTTGGGCACACGCTGCGTATACGCAATGCGCTCGAAAGGCCGTGTGAACGGGCTGTGTGGGCGGGGGCGGGAGGCGGGGACTGAGCTCAGCTATCAGTTGAAGAGATAAAATGCCAAAAGCTATTTCAGGCAAAAATGCTGTGAATAAATGCCAGAAACTGAGCTCAATTTGAAATCGGTTTCTGGCTGCAATTTAAATATTATTTGACTTCCAGTTGAAAATCTCGAGACTCGAGAATTGTTTACATTTAATGTTAAAATGCTTGGATTAAAAAACTTTAAGCACATATTATTTTAGTTTTCTTTGCTAAGGTCGTTTGCAGTCTTTCAAAAACATATTAATTTCAAATGAATATGTTAATAAACATTTGATTATTTCAACGAATCCGAATATGTGAAATATGACAGACAAACAAGCCGTTAGCCTTGCCTGGGAAGCTTTATAATTTAATTACGAAATGTTTTAAGCTTCAAAAGTTGCAGCCACATCGAAAATATACATGAAACTTTACATTCCGAGCTCGAAACGTGAAGCTGCTTCTTATGGCTGCCAGCGATTCATTCTATGCACATCCGGATACAATACATCAATAGATACATATACGAATACATCAATATATGAATTCATCAATATATCAAATAGCTCGAAAGAGGGCAACTTTTGCTTCAAAACCTATTCCGCTTGTGGAAATCTTGTGTATAGATAAATGCAAGATGAAGCTGACTTTAGATACGAATATGAAATGTTATGTTTATACCCTGTACCCATGAGTAAAAGGGGTATATGTAACAGGCTGAAGGAAGCATCTCCGACCACATAAAGTATATATGTTCTTGATTGGCATCAATAGCCGAGTCGATCAAGCCATGCCCGTCTGTCCATATGAATGAACGCAAGGATCTCAGAAACTATAAGAGCTAAAGAAATGTTAGGTGTGGGTCCTCCTGGTGTCTACGCAGATGGAGTTTGTTTCCGATAATCGATAACCTACTCCGTTTCCAAGCAATCGATCAAAATCGATATCGAAAGAGATAATCGATATCGATAATCGATAATCGTAAGATAAGAGCTAGAGTCACCAAACCTGATATGTTGCTTCTAGAATATTATCTTTATATATCAAGTTTCCTTCATCTTACACCTTTCTTCTCCTCCCCGGGTTTAAGGTATCCCCTAGTCGGGCGCTCCCTACTAGGAACTCTTACTTATTTTATGATCTTTTGCAGGCTTAAGCAAAGTTATAAAAAGCTTAAATTTCAATATTTGGCTGCTTGTTGCCTTGGCATCGTCGAGTGCTTCATCAATTTGTTTATCTCAGTTAAATTTTTTTAAAATTTTTTTATTGTTTTTTTTTTTTTGTATTTTTCGCTGTTATTATCAAATGTGGCTTGCCAATAAATTCCTGCGTGCCGGTTTATTAAAAGGCTCATTGGCTCAAAACTTTTTAATTAATAGCCAATTGTTGGCCCGCAGCCCGCAACCCGCAATCCCTCCGCCCGCCCGCCCCGGGCGATGAATGAAACTTTTTAATGCGGTTTCATTTGCAATATATTTTATCGGAATTTTATCGAATACTCTAGCCGCGAGTTTAACACGTGTGCAACGTGCGAAAGGCATCAACTATAACCCATTAACTGTTTGTATCTTTATATATATATATATGTAGATACTTTGGATCTGTAACCAAATCGAGCTGATGTATGTATATCGCATAGCTGCGATAGTTGCCAGCATTCAAAGCCGAGTTCTTTATGAATCATGGCTAGAGGATGGGCCATTAAATGTCAGCAAATGCAAGAATCTGACAATATCGGACTTATTTGAATGCTATGCTAAGGGGAAGAAGGTCTTACAAAAGCGAGTTCGAGAAGGGCCTGCGCCGGAATGAGGAAGGGCTCCTTCAGTGCTCCTTCCATAAAAGTCCTGGCTAGAGAAACTCTTTACTCTTCCCTATAACAAGTCAGTCGACATCCAACTAGCTACCATAGTTAAGTAGCTGCAATCTGAGTAGAGTTCTTCATAGGCATAGGATATTTGAAAGGAAAAGTTTTCATATGAGCCCAATTCTACCAAAATGTCATATATCATAACTATATCATATAGAAGCCATAGCAGAAATCGGTTCTTATCTTATCTATCTTATCTTCTTATCTTAACATGGATCTGTTAAGGCCAAGCAAGACTATATATCATAACTTTATCATATAGAAGCCATAGCAGAAATCGGGTCTTAAAACTGAGTGTGGAATATCTTGGATCTGTCAAGTGTACTCAAATGTTCGATTTGTGGATTATAATTAAATATATATATATATTCTTAATATCTTCTGCGTTTCATACTCACATTTTGAGCAGCATTTTTGCTTGTGTTGTTGTTGCTGTTGTTGTTGTTGTTGTTGTTGTTGCCGTGTCTCCTGCAGCAGCTATTTGTTGCTGTTGTTTTAGTAAATTTGCACTTTTGAAAGTCAAATGTTCAACTATTCATAAAAAAAAACAAGAAATAAACGAAAAGTAAACGAAAAAAAAAAATATAAGTAAATGTTTAAATAAATGTTGTATGATTATCTTTCGAATGTCACGCGAGTTGCGGCTGCAACATTGCCCATTTACAGTTGTTGTTGTTGTTGTTGTTTATTGTGTTTGTTTATTTGTTTGTTGCTTCGAGTGTTTGTTTACTTGTTGTTGCTGTTGTTGCTGTTGTTTATATTCACATTGTTGCACTTTCACTTTTCACTTTTTTTCTTCTCCTTTTTTCGACACCAAAATCAATTACAAATTTCCAACTTCAGCCACACACAACATTTGCATGTGCGCGCCTGTGTGTGTGTGTGTGTGTGCGTGCGTGTGTTACAAATTTATTGATATTTTTGAAATAAAACAAAAAAAAATTTGTTAAAAAAAATGAAGTTATTTTATGAGATTGCACTTTGCCGCTTTTTGCGGTGCTTTTCAAAACTTTATTTATATTTATTTTTTAGGTGATTTTTTTTTTAGTTTTGATTTTCTTCGCGTCGCATATGCAATGAAGTCGCGGCACTTGTGGCGGCTGCCTTTATATGCCCATATCCACACACACACGCACACACACAGGCACACAGACACACAGACACACACATTCAGACACGCGCAGACACACACACACTCACACGCATACACACTCATGCATTGGTTGCTTTTATACCATGTAAAAGGCCGTGGCAACGTTTTCGTCTGGGCTCTGCCTGCACGTCTTGTGCTTTACTTTAGTTTTATATTATTTGTTAAATATTTAAATTGGTTACTTTTATTTTTAGTTATATATATGAGCTTTTGGGGCTGTTTCGTCTTCGATCTTCAAAATCTTCAAGCTTCGATCTTGGCTCGCAGCTCACGGAGCAATCACTTTCGATTTCGCTGCCAGCTGAACGTGAAATGGCAAAATGATGAACGCAACAGACATCGAAAACCGTTGCCGTTGCCGTTGCCGTTGCCAGCTAGCGGCAGCAGCAACAGCGGCAGCGGCAGCAGCAGCAGCAGCAACAGCAGCAGCAGCAGCAGCAGCAGCGACGCCAGCAACATAAACCAGAGCAACAGAGACAGCAACAGACGGCGGCGGCGGCGGCGGCAGCAGCTCGATTGGCAGGAGCTTTGGCTTTGGTTATGGCCATGTTAACACTAAATCATTCACACCTGTTGTTGCTGCTGCTGTTGCTGTTGTTGCTGCTGTTGCTGTTGTTGCTGCTGCTGTTGCTGTCGTGTTATACTTTCTGAAACGCAGCCATTTTTCAATGGCGCTGCAACGGGACTAGGAAGTTCAGTTTAGCTGCAACACTTGCTGTTGCTGCTGCTGTTGCATGTTGTTGTTGCTGTTGCCCCGAATGTTGCTGCTGCTGCTGCTGCTGCTGCTGCTGCTGCTGTTGTGGGGCAAAACCCAGCGACATTCACTTGCATTTCGGGGCATGCTGAGCAGCACGACGCGCTCTGCTCTGCTCTGCTCCACTCCACTTTGCTCTAAGCTGCAGCACACACACACACACACACACGCACACGCACACATTAACCCGTTACCCTTCTCTCTCCCTCTCTCTATCGCTCTCTCTCCTTCTCTTGCTCTCCCGCTCTCTGTCTGTCTTTCTTTGCTGCTATTTCATAAGCGCAAACTGGTTAACGGTTGCTGCTGCTGCTGCTGCTGCTTGGCCTCAAGGCCGTTTGTCGTCGTCATCAGCAGCAGCAGCAGCAGCAGCGGCAGCAGCTGCGGCCATCATAATGATCATTAGCATGAGCCGATTATGATCATTGGCATCGTTGATTAACCGCATTACGCATACGACGCGTTGGCCGCTGCTTTGCTACGCTTTTAGCTGCAATTAGCAGGGCACCAAAATGCCGAACCCCAAATGCCGAAGCCGAAACCGAAGCCGAACTCGAATCCGGCAGCGACAACAACAACAACAACAACAACAGCAGCAACAACAACAACAACAACAAGCGACGCAGATGATCGCCTCATGTAAATTATGCCAAAGATTTGGCTTCAGCTCCGGCCGGCTCGCGTTTTTTTCTTTCTTCTTTTTTTTTAGCCAGCTGCGAGTTGACCAAGTTGAACACTCGCGCAATCTGCAGATTGTTGCTGCTGTTGTTGTTGTTGTTGTTGTTGTTGTTGCTGCTGTTGTTGTTGTTGCTGCTGCTGTAAATATTATTATTCAATCTTTTGGCTTATTGATTAACCGTTGTTCATTTGCCTATTTATGCAATTTTTATCATTTATGCCACAATTTTGTTGTCTCTCTCCCACTCTCCTCCCCCCTCTCTCTCTCTCCCTCTCTGGCTCTTTTATTTGGCCGCAAAGTGAAATGCTGCGCGCCGCTCTTCAGCAAACTGCGAAATGCACTTTCGGATCGCATTGAATCGCATCGGATTCGTTTTGGATCCGTGGATCGGATTGGCAATTGTCAGTCGAACTGGTTCCGAAATGCTTATCAAGTGCATTTTTTCTTATTTTATTTTAATTTAGTTTTGTGAAATGTGATCTTTGGCTGAGAAATTGAATCTGGGAATGTTCCAGGCGAACGTCTCAGCTATTGAATAATTGGATCTGGATTGGTTTATGAACTCATTTCGAAAGTGCCCCAAAAGCGGTTTCAAAGCGGCCTCAAGTGGGCACAAAAGCCACTCGGAGAAGATTTAAAAGTAGCCAAAAACCGCAATACAAAGTGGTGTCAATAGGGCCCAAAAACTGGTTCGCAATGGCAGTCAAAATAGGTTTAGAAGAGGCTTCAAAGAGGCTTCGATGGGGCACTAAAAGGGAGCTGATTGCTAAGCTGATGTACAGCCCAGCAATGATGTA
This sequence comes from Drosophila kanekoi, assembly GCA_037075305.1. Classification (NCBI taxonomy): domain Eukaryota; kingdom Metazoa; phylum Arthropoda; class Insecta; order Diptera; family Drosophilidae; genus Drosophila; species Drosophila kanekoi. Next base: position 323,857 of record JBAMCE010000234.1, read on the forward strand.
TACAACATAATGTTGTTTCATCTAAGGCTGACTGAAAAGCGCAACAAATATGTTAAAGTCGACAACAATCGAGAACAATATATGATAATATTGTTATATATAGGATAAGGCTTCTTGATCCACAACTTGTTAAGAAAAGTTATCAAACTCTAGCTACCTATGCCCGAGGCTTGAAGTATAACTGATTGAAGGGCATGTTTAGCTTGATTTGACGAAAAGCTAAATTCAGCTTGAATCTGGCTTGGAAGTAAGTCGAAATTCCCACTTTGGTTTTGTCATCGTCTCTTCTTTGACCCATCCGCGGCGCTTCCCTAGTCCTTCACCTGTCCACACGCTAATTGCCTGTTGTTTGGGTTTCTTTGCGGCGCTTGATCAATCGATTTTCTAATTAGCATTGATCGATAAATTATTGCTGGCTTGCTTTTGATCACCCTCCCCGTTTGCCTTTGCAATTGAATAATTGTGCGCAAAAATATGACAAATGCTTGCGAAAACGCTTGCGGACAGTCCAAATATTGGGCTTAAATATGGTTGTGGCTGGACAATTTGACTGCGGGCCAGCGAACCGGGAAGCGATCCTCTCCAGACATTAAAGCAGAAGCAAAAAAAAAAAACCCCAAACATATGCCCAAAGCTGATCATGTAATTAAGGTACTGGGTTTTTACCTCTGTTTCTTCTTTTTCTTTTTTTCTTTTTTGTGGACTGTATATTCCCCCTCGTTATTACGGCGCAGTTTTCTGCTGTTGTCATCTTTTGGTTTTTTTTGTGGCCTTGGAGATGGCAACGTTGCCGGCCCGATTAAGTTTCATGTCATCGCCGCCTGCCGTTTGCCTGGCTGGGCCCCAGAACTCAGTCGAGTCGAGTTGTGCAAAGATGAAAATGAGTCAAGTCAAGTTATTCCGAGGTCACGTTGATCAAGTTACCAGCAGACCCGAAACGAGCCTCGTTAACGTCCAACACAAATTGCTGTCGATCCCGTCCAACGGTTGTAAAAAAACAAAAACCAACACACAGCAAAAGCAAGCAAAGGGCGAGAAGGCGTGCCCGGAGCCGAAGGACACTCGACTCCAGGCCTTGCTAATAATTATAATCATGAACGGTTCGTACAAAGAAATGCTTCTGCTCTGCTTTGTAATTGCAGTTATTGCGGAGTCTGTTCCCGCAAGAAACAATGACATTAGTCTCAAAAAGGAGTAACTGTCAACCTGAAACCAGTGTTGTATAGCAGTGAAAACATTCGGCAACACTCTTTCATTGAGAAGAGCCTTCTGAGCTCCTGACCAGCAGCTTTGTTCCTATAATCTAACCCAAATGTACACACAATCTTTTCCGAAAGCTTTGGAAGCACATTAAAGATTTGACAAACAGCTTTGCAAGTTCGTAAAAGCTTACTGTATAATGTAATGCCAAAGGAACGTAGGGATTCGCTTTAAAAGCAAGCTTTTTTAAGCTTTAGCTTAGAAGAAGCACATTACAAAATGAAAGCTCACTAAAGCTTAACCTAAAGTCATAATGCAGACTGAAAGCTCTTTAAAGCTTGCGCTTTGATCTGTTGAATGATTAATCCTGAGCTTTTGTTTCTTCGCAAAAACTTCAATGCAAAGATGAAATAAACGAAATAAACAGGAATTAAACAAAACTAAATTGAATCTTGAAGGCACATGAATTTATTCTATTTGGTGTGTTGAATAGAACTCACTCAAAGCTCATAGCTCGTCAGAATAATCTTCCACATAAACTTAAAGCTCGTTGTGCTTACTTTAAGTGTCTTAGCCCATAATTTTTATGTAACTTAATAGCAAGATCAAAGTAAGATAAAGTGAATTGTGCAGAAGTCGTTGCGTTCTTATTGTTTCTGCGAAGCATTCAAACGGATCGAGATGAGTTTGTTAACGCATTTGCTTTTAGCTGGAATAAAGCTAAATTTGGATTGGTTTAAAAGTCTTGGCAGAGTCTAGACTTCAACCCGAATTCGGACACACTTTTTGGCTGGCTGAGTCAGCTCAGCTGTTGATTGGCTTTTGGCCCTGTCAAGAGATTTTTTTCATATATTAGATTTTTTACGGTTTTTGCATTATAGCACCTCCGTTGCTGCTGCTGCCCCTCCCCCTCCCCCTTCCCTAGACGATGACTAAATTTTGAAACTTGAAAAAATCCGAAAAGCGAATCCAAATGACATTCAAATTGTGGTTGTTGTTGTTGTTGTTGTTGTTGTTGTTGTTGTGGGCCTGTTGCTGCTGCTAAGCGAGCCACCCAAAAGGAACTTAGCATACACAACAAGCACACACACATACAGACACACACACACACACACTCACCCAGATGCACGCACACAGAGACAGGCGAAGGCTTGCGCTTGGCGTGAAAAATAAAAATAAAGTTGTTATAAAAAGTAAAAAGTACAAAAATAATAAAAATAAACAACAACTGTTATTCAACAGTTTTGGAAGACAACATCAGAGTGTGTATCTGTGTGTGTGTGAGTGTGTGAGTGTGTGTGTGTGTGTGTGTGTGTGTTGTGTATAAATATACAGGAGTGGCCAACTTGGAATGTTAATGCGCTGCAATCGTTGGTGTTGCCGAGAGCCACTCCAAAAGAGTCGCACGTAGGCAACAGAGCGACGCCGACGTCGACTTCGACGTCAGCTGCGCGGCCAGCGTCAGCGGCAACACCAACGCTCACAATGCTGCGGCTGAGCGACAGAGACAGCCCAGCCCAGCCCAGCCCAACGCAGCGCAGGGCTGAGCCCAAGAGTTACGTGAGCTTAGCACAGGGCGTAGGCAAGGGGGCGTAAGCGATGGAAAGGGGGTGGAGAATGGCGAGGGCGGCGAACGATGAACGCAGGGCGGCGGGTATGTGTGTTTGTGTGTGTTGTGTGCGGGGCAGCATGCGCCGTGTTGTCCGTTAAGTGCGATAAGTGGCCGAAGCGCAGGTAACGGCGGCAACTGGACAAAAGCCAAAAGAATTAACCGGCCTCTGCAACTGTGCCCCCTTCCCTCCCCCCCTTCCTTACCATTCACCCCTCCATCGCCCTTACCCCGCTCGGCACCAACACAAACCTCTCGACAGGCTGCCGCGTCGTCGCATGTGAAGCCAAGTAAAATTTATAACTGTCAATTATTATGCAAGAGCTGTGAGCAGCAGCACCTCCATCTCCTCCTTCACCTCCAGCTCCTCCTCCTCCTCCTCCTTCTCCTCTCCTGCTTCTCCTTCACCTCCCCAGAAAGCAATCAGGAAATACCCGAATCTCCAGCGAATGCCCACCGAGACAACAGACAGACAGCGGGCGACGGAGACGAACACTGGCCAAAGTTATAAACACTTTACCAACACTCAAAAACACACGCACGCACAGTTAACCGAAATTAAGTGGCCCCTACAGCTCGCCCCTCCCCCCTCCTACTCTACTCTTGTCCCCCTCTACCCATCACAGTCGACCGTCCTCGCTGACTCCAGTATCGTCTGTATCTATACTTGAATAAGAAGCATACCGCAATCCACTCGCAAAATCGGAACACGTAGTACTCAATACACAGAGACCCTCCCACCCCGCCGTCTGCTTCCCCTGCCTAGCCTCCACCATGGCTCCATTCCCGATTCCTCATTCCATTGCCCAAACCCATGCCCGAGCCCAGTGTCCAGTGCTCAAAAGGCATTCCCGTTGCCTGTGAGCCGCCTCTTGCCATATTGTTGTCTCGGCTCGGAATATTTTTTTTATTGCTGTATCACAGCTCATCGTATACCCTGTAACCAACATATTGACAGATATGGATCGATATTGCTAAAGATACAGATATATACATATATAAGTTAAGATATAGTTATAGAAAGAACTCTTCCCACATAAATGTCAGCCTTCTTTGCGATTCTCATGAAACCAACTTTAGTGTTGGCTAACGAACTTAATTTCTCTCACTGCAGTTCCTTCTGCTGCACTCTATCTCGTTCTCTCGCTCTCATTGATTTATCTCTGTCTCTTTCCCTATCTGACTCCGAGTCTTAAACTTATCTGATTTCTATTTCTTTTGTTCTTTCAGAAATGTGTTAGTCCATACGTATTTGCAAACCTGAGTTACTTTTACGAATAGATTGGGTAAGTGACATATAGATATCTATCTGATTATTGTTTGCTTATAAACAGATCTTAATATCTTTTATAATTTGGATATATTTCTGGCACTGCACCTTGAATTCAAACACAACTTGATTCATTTTACAGGGTATCTGTGTAGCTCGGCTTTTCGTTGTTAGCAGAAGCGAGAAGCTTGTTGTTTACCGGACCCGGTCAATTATTTGATATCTTGTTTGTTTCTCATTTCTCTCAGCACTTTTTTTATATTTTCGTTCTGCACTTCTCGTTTTTTTTTGGTTTTAATTTTGGTTTTTTATTGGCCGCTGGCTCTGATTGTTCTTGGGAGTGCCTCGGGCGAACAGAATCATGGCCCAAACCCGAACCCGAACCCGAACCGCACCCCTCCCCTGGGTTCAATGTACGTCAATTGCGCGGGCTCAAGAGCTGCCTGAGCTGCCTGAGGTGCCTGAGGTGCCTGAGTTGGCGAGTTGCCTCAAGAACCTCACCTTGTGGCACGCATCGCGTGCGTGTGTGGGGCGCCAATTGACAGAATCATGACAACAACAACAACAACAAAAACAATAATGATTGTTATAATGATCATTAGTTTAATGATGATAATGGATCTTATGTAGGCTCTTATTAAATGATTCACTTTGCATTTTTATAATATTTTTTTGTTGAAGTCTTTGCAAAAACTTGGCTGAACTGCGACCTTCAAGTCATAGCGTTTCCACGACTTCCGGTCTGGGGTTTTTTTCTTCATTTGTTGTTTTTGTTTTTTTTTTTGTTATTCAGTCAGTCAGTCGTCACTCTTAAAGTTCGAGTAGTGCATAATTAAGTTGGCAACAGTCTCAGCCGCTCATCTGGAGGTCTTTTAAATCATCTACTATTTATAGAGCAGCTTGCACAACCCCCCCCCCCCCCCCCTCGAAAAACAAAATCAAACAAAGAGCATTCATCAAGGAAACGAACTGAACTGCATACTAAACAGATCTAGCGGGAAGGACAAAGCTATATGCCATATATGGAACTGAAAGAACTTCCTAGACTTAAGTTTATGCAGTTCGAGTATAAACAATTTGACCAAAAATAGATTGCAATGAATATTAGAATTAGTATTAGAAGAGTACAGGGAAGTATGAAGATCTATTTGCGAAGGGGAGAGAACTATTTCGAATTGCGTAGATAGATAGATAGGTAGATAGATAGATAGATAGATAGGTAGAAAGATGGATAGATAGATAGATGGATAGATAGATAGATGGATAGATAGAAAGATGGATAGATAGACAGATAGATAGATATATAGAAAGATCGATAGATAGAAAGATCGATAGATAGATAGATAGAAAGATAGATAGATAGACAGATAGATAGTTAGATAAATAGCAAGATATATAGATAGATAGATAGATAGATATATAGATAGATAGATAGATAGATAGATAGATAGATAGATAGATAGATTGATACATAGATAAGTTGAGAATCAATAGAAGAATCGACAATGAGAGATGAATATCAAGAAGAAAATGAATTTTTCTCAGCCCAATTTCTGTCGCACCTCCAAAACCTCCCAGGTATACAAATTGCCTGCTCAAAGCTCAAATAAATGCTTGGCATTCCGCAAGTAGCTTATTTGGTATGGCCAAATACAGGATTCGTTGTATGTGTGTTTGTGTGTGTGTGTGTGTGTGTTTGTGTGTGTGGAATGTGTGGCAAAGACGCACGGAATGTGTTGGCATCGATCATGTGCCACAGAGCTGAGCTGAGCGCGAGGTGGGATCATCTATCAAAGCGTGTTGGGGCTTAGTTTGGGTCAAGCCGCATGATCATACATATATCTTGGAAGGCTGTCTAATGAGTGTCCGCAGTTGCAGTCGCTGGCTCAATCAGGCCATCAATCAATCAATCGGTCAATCAATCAATCAATGCGCCATTGAAATGCGCCATGCAGCTGCCGCCTTTGCGCCCAGCCAAAGTCTCGCGCAATGTCTCAATTCCAAGTGCAAAAGCACAAAAATAAAAGAAAATCACACTCAAATATTGATTATTAAATTGTGATCAAGTTTTGCAGTTGTGGATACGAATACGAATACGAATACGAGTACATATATTCGGTATTCGGTATTCGGTATTCACTTTGCGATATTCAGTATTTAATCGCGTTGTAGTTTTTGACCCACTTTAAGATGTTGTCGCTGTTGTTGTTGCTGTTGTTGTTTCCTTTTTGCTGCTCTTTCATTACAAAATTTGTTTAATTTAAAATTGTTTAACTTGAAATTGAGTCACGGCGTCTGACTGCGCAGCTGCCGTTGGCGCTGGCGTCGGCGCCGGCGTCGGCAGCGCAGCCTCGAAGTTACATAAAATGGCATTAAAACGATTCGGAGATTGAGTTGTGGGGACCAAAGCATAACTGCAAATGAATCGGCTGCGGCGGGGTAGGTGTGTGCAGGGGTGGGGGGGACTCGAGAAAGACAAAGAGCGAGTGGGGGAGAGGGAGAGGGAGCGACAGAGGGGCATACCCCACACAGGCGAAAACCTGATGCCAGAGCCAAAGACGAACAGGCCATTTGGCATTTGCATGCGACAGTCTCTGTCTGTGTGTGTGTGCGTGTGTGTGTGTGTCTCTTTCTGTGTATTAATCAGGTGGATCAGAAAAAGAAGAAGAAGAAGCAGAAGAAGCAGAAGTGGTAGACGCTGCTGTGACAGACAGATCTGAACCAAAGCGAACCGATTCGCTGGCGAACCCCGGTCGAACCAGCTATGAAAGGTGAACAGCATTCCCCCCGCATCCAACCTGGCACCCTGCCCCTCCCCCCGCGACACACACACACACACACCCCCCCTGCCTCAGTTGGATAAGTTCACTTTTCTTGCCATTTGCTGACTTTTTCTCGTTATGGCATTTAACACTTTGACATTATAGCCAGAGAGTCGGCAAATGTTCACGACTGATCACTGATCACCGATCACTAATCACTGAACACTGATCATTGATCATTGAACATAATGAACATCAATCTGTTAGCCGCTTACGCGAGCTAAAAACTGGGTTTCCGTTTCGCATTCCATTGAAAAACTTACCCCCCGCCCGACCCCCTCGCGCCTTTTAGCTGGCACTCCCAACGATCTTGCGTCAATCTGGCGACAAGTTTATTAAATTTATATATATTTATTTATATATATATATGTATTTTTTGGGTATTGGGTAATTTGGTAATTTGCATTGGCGGGGCAACACACAAAAACAATATTTAATGCCCATCGGAACGTCGCATTGTGGTCTATTTTTTATGGTCTGGCTCGGCCGCATTTAAATGAAGCTAATGCCGAAACTGAAACTGAAGCTGAAGCTGAAACTGAAGCTGAAGCTAAAACTGAATCTAAATCTGAAGCTCAAGGCCAGAGCCAGACGTCAGTCCCCAAGCATCAGCATCAGCTTCAGCCTTAGAGACCAGATTCGTATGCTAACTAACTAGTTGAACTAGATTTTTGTTTCTATGGCCCGGTTCGAGATCGAAATAGAGATCAGCTCAGCAGCTCTGCAGTTCTCTCGCTCTCGCTCTTCGAAGAATGATTGTGATCAGTGCAAGTGGTGAAGTGATCAGTGAACAGTGATCAATAACTGATACCTCGCGATGACAAACTGGCGATCGATATGGCGATCGAGCTGGACATAGATCTTACTCTTATACCATATATCGCTCTCAACGAGGAATAATGAAGATCGGCCAGTGCCGAGCTAGCAATAATGAATTGGGTATCAAGAATGATCGCTTTAAAGATCGACATAGATATTACTATAGAGATGGAGCTCGCTTGGATCGAACTCCTATTCTCTTTTAACAAGCAGCTATTGCGATCCTTTGTCTCTGGACTTCGAGATCATAATGAAGATCCATTCAAAAGTAATCTCTAAGGTTGCATTAAGCTACAGATCGAGTGTCCGTTCTTCTCAAAGAACTCCTAGGCCTGATCGTTGACCAGTGATCGAGCTTCGATCGATTTGCTCTTTATTTCTAGGCCGATCTCTTGATCTCGACTCTTGGTTTCTAGATTGTTAGATCTTGTTGTGCTTTGGGGATCAGCTGGAGATAGAGAGCGAAGGATCAAGAAAGTATTGATCGAGTTCTGTGCAGATTGATCTCATGCTCACATTACCATCTTCTGTTTTAGTTGTGATCGGTGACTGTGATCAGTGGCAGATCTGACATGATCCGATCGGCGATCATTAAGAAAAGACAACCAGTGTCCAGTGGCTTCTGTGATGAGTAAGCCAAGCCGAGGTGTTCGTGATCCACTTGTCAACACCTACACGATTTTTGGGCTTTTTGTGGCTCACTTAACGGCCGGTCGATGGTTCGAGTGGCTGGTTCCGGTTTCCATTTTGACATTTGCCGGTTGTCCAATTGCCGTTGCGCTTAAGTGATCGCTGATTGCTGATCGCTGATCGGTGATCGGTGATCGCTGATCGTCAGGTTATGCATTTGGCATGCGAGCTGGGCTTGTCGTCGAGAGCGCGCGGCTAAGTTGTCCACAGTGTTAACTAATTATGTGTGGAACGCACTTTGGAATTGGATTCGCATTTGAATTTTGGCCGCTGACGTAAGACACGAGAAAGAAAAGCAAAATACGACAAAATTGATAAAAAAGACCAACAACATAAAAATGATGGGCACAAATTTGTTGTTTATGCTTCGCTCTGCTTGATTGGTTGGCTGATTGGTGAAAAGTTTTGGCATGCGCATTGCATAGCGCCACAGGAATGGAAAGTGCATAAAGATCCGCTGTCCAATTGTGTGTCGAAAGTCGTGCCGAAAGATGAACCGAGCCATTCAAAACGACAAGCAATTAGTGGGGCACACACAACAAATACTAATCGCAGATGGGACATTACATATTCACGATTGCGGCTCGTCAATCGTTCGCTCTCCAAAGGTTAGATCACAGAGTCTTTCGTCTATTCGCTGACGAAAGGAATTAACTCAGCTTCAGACGTAGACTAGCAAGCCAGGCTTTTGGAATATCAAGAATAACATGTGGCCAGCCTGCATGCCAAGTTTCCGCTTCATATCTCGGATAGGTCCTGAGATATAGAACTTGTTTCGGGCTTAAATCACATCATTTTGTGGCGCCTTAGCCCAATGGCATACTTATCGTTTTCTTAACTTACTTTTACCTTGGGAAGATAGGAAAGCGATAAGAAAGCGATACAGAACCATCTTTCATTTGGCTTGCAACTTAATCTCGAGCACTTTTCTTCCTTGGCAGAAACTAGCCTCTCGCTTGGATGGTTGTAAGATGTATCGCCTGGGAGATACATTTGCGATAGCCACAAAAGTTATCAAACTTCAAATATGAGTGTTATTGTTGCCTCTGCTTTTCATTAACGAATGCTGTGCTCTATCGTCGAATTATCTTCCAGAGGATAGTGAGAAGAGCCCCTTGTAAGTTTAGCCAGGATAGCATAAGAGAAAAGTATCTTTTATCTGCCGACTGGAGCATTGCCTTACCGAGAGATCAATGCGAAGAGTCTCTTGGGACGGACGTTTGGGTTGGAATTGGCATTGGAAATGGAAATGGAAATGCGACTCATCTGCTGGCAGCGACTTCCACTTCCACTTGCATTTCCACATCCAGTTTCAGTTTCAATGGAATCAGCTGGAGGCATAGCTCGGAATCACAAGACATTCCCTGACCAAATCTGGGCGCAGTCTTTCAACGTTTTCTAAGCTAAGTGCAAGAGGAAGAAGACGAAACGCTGGTCAGTTTCAAGGCCTTGCAATTGGCCTGGTCGATTGGCTGAGAGGGGGAGGGTTATGGCAAGTGATGAGAGCTGCAACAAGTTGTTGTTGTTGTTTGGATGTTTAGAAAACTTGTTGCCAAACAACGACAACGACAACGGCAACAATGGAGACGACTTTCATTATTCGATCGATTGAACAATCGATGAACGCTTTTCGAAATTGGCAAAAGCTAAGAAATTGCCGGTAACAAATGCAACACAAGCATAGATACAGATACAGATACAAAAACAGATACAGATACAGATACATTTATATAAACATACGGGTGTATTCATGAGTTTGTGAGTGCGCCAAAGCGAAATGCAGTTGAATGGCCAAGACCGTGAAAAGAGTAAAAATCATTTCGAGCCAGGCCACAACAGCCCCAAAGGGGTATATTAGTTCGCGTGGCAAACATGTCACAGCAACCAGCTTTTGCCAGCTTTATGCAATGAAGAAACTAATAAATGGCAAAAGAGATCTGTTGGGATAAGTTGAGTTGAGTTTATCTTTCTCTTCTTTCTTTCATTTATTCAACCTGTTTATTCGAATGTGCCTTGAATGCTTCTGACATTTCAATAAGACTTGGCTCGCAGCTTAAGCTTGGTTTTTGGGAGAGAGTCTTGCGGAATAACCATCAAAACGAGCTGGCAGAAATAATAATTGGGTAAAGTTTAAGTTAAAGGGCGAAGTTGAAACGAGCTCAAAATAACAAAACGTGGCATCTAAACTTATTATTCCCCTTGAGATATATTTGCCTCTGGTGGATATTTCTTTCGGATGCGGATTGTGGCCCTTGTTCCATCCAAAATTCACAAATAGAAACGGTTTCGGTTTATATTACAATTGTGTAATGTCGAACTCAGGGCCTGAAAATGATTTAAGAATCTATCTTTAAGAAAATAAGCATTATTTCGGCACGCCGAAGCTTTAATACCCTTGCCCTTTGCAGATATGTGTAAAGAGTGAAGCTCGTAAATGTTGATTTTGATGAAAATGTCTTGGAAACACACAATATTTGGCCATACAAAAACTCATTTGCCATATTTATATATATATATATATATATATATATTATATATATATATATATATATATATATATGAAGAGAGAGAGAGAAAGAGAGAGAGAGAGAGAGAGAGAGAGAGAGAGAGATTTCTATAGAATATAATAGTTAGATATTGATAAGACTTGGCTCAGATGTAGGCAGCACAGTTTAACTAGCAAATGCCTAGTTTAGTCAAGATATCTTGATAAGAGTTTTCCATTTAAGAAATT